>VZRM01003310.1:231056-263716 GCA_013397955.1 Grantiella picta | reverse complement strand
CGGGAGCGGGGATGGGGTGAGGAAGGGCTGGGGTGGGAACACCAGGAGTTTGGGGTGGGGAGGAGCTGGGATGGGGTAAGGAAGGCTGGGATGGGAACACCACGAGTTTGGGGTTGGGAGGAGCTGGGATGGGGTAAGGAAGGGCTGGGATGGGAACACCAGGAGTTTGGGGTTGGGAGGAGCTGGGATGGGGTAAGGAAGGCTGGGATGGGAACACCACGAGTTTGGGGTTGTGCCTGAGGATCTCGAGGGGAGAAGGCTGAGAGGGCTAGGCAGGAGGGTTCTGCCTCATCCTCCTCCTCTCTGTAGCTCCCCAGGTGTCTCCCAGCTCTCTCTGAGCACAGGGAGGGGATGAAGCTGAGGCAGACCTTGGACAGGGCCAGGTTTGTCCTCTCTGGTTTGCTCTGCCTGACCCCCATTTCGCTGTGCAGGGACTTCTCCCATCCTGGTGCAATCCCATTCCAGGGAATTCCAGGGCTCAGTGCCAGCTGCAGGCCCTGCCCGAGCTCTCCCATCCCAGCCCCATCCCTCTGGGGACCCCAGAAGCAGGGCAGTTCCCAAGGCAGTGGATGTCCATGAGCCAAGTGCCACTGCAAACCAGACCTGCTGCTTTCCAGTGACTTCTGAATTCCTCCAGTTCCTCTCCTTCTTCAATTCTCTGCCCCAAGCCCTGAGGGAGCAGAGGTTTGCCCTGTGGCTCTGCAGAAGGGTTGGCCCTGAGGACAGGATGGCACCTGGGGGTGGTGGCAGCTCCAGGGTGGCCTGGGACACCCAGCAGGGACACCCAGCAGGGACACCCAGCAGGGACACTGCCCCCAGCCACCCCAGAGCCATCCTGCTGTGTCAGACTGGGCCCAGCCTGGTGCTGCAGTGGGCTGGACTGGTCAGGGAGCAGTCAGGGCTGGAGAGCTCCATCCTGGGATCCCTAATTCCCAGGACACAGCTGGCTGCCAGTGGAGCAGAGGGTTTGGCCTGGATTCTGTCCCACAGGGATCTGCCCTGGGACGAGCTCTGGCTGTCCCTGTTTGATCAATCAGTCCTTAATGCCACATCCTTGGATTCACTTTCCACACAAATATTCCCGTGTAACCTGTGTTACTCACCCCAGACTTTCACATTTATTTATTTATCCTCTGAGCCCAGAGGGGACAGCACTGACAGTTGTTTCTTTTGCAGGCAGGTCCTTAATCTTGCCTCTGACCAAGAGAAAATCCAGTGGTTTGTCCCGAAGTGTCACATGAAAATAAAGGTGCTGCTCTCCCCTTCCCTGCTGCCATCAGGGAGATCTGATGGGCCACTAATTAAAGCCACAGGCTTGAATTTGGTAATTTACCTGTCATACTGACAGAGGGCAAGGATAGATGGGATATTGGGAATAAATCCTTCCCTGTGAGGGTGTTGAGGCCCTGGCACAGGTTATTCCATGGATTCCCCATCCCTGGAAGTGTCCAAGGTTGGATGGGGTTTGGAGTGAAAGGATGAGCTTTAAGGTCTTTCCTACCCAACCCATTCCATGATTCCATGATTCTAAGATGTTTGGATTCAGTGTGTTAAATTAGGAATGGCAAGGTTGGGAGAGGAACAAAGAACTTCTTCCTGGGCAGGTAAAGGACTGTCCTGAATGTCCCAAATATCCCAACTGTGGGGCAGTGCCTTGTGGTGGGGAAGGTGAGCAGCTCCATGATCCAAGTTCAGTAAAGCCAGGAGTAATTTCACAGGAATTGGACACCCTGGAAGTTCTTCCAGTCTCTTCTCAGCCTTTTGCAGTCGATGGTAAAACCACTAATTATTTTTTTAATATGTATTTTCTACATATTTTATAACCCGCTCTTTAGTATAAAATTGGAAACCAAATCCAATTGTGGGGGAAAATTAATTTCCTTGAATTGAAGAAGCAATCTCCTTGAGACTTTTTAATCATTAGATGATAACTGTGAGCTAAAGAAAGGAAGACCATTAAAGTAACTTAATAGAGCAGGATAAACGTTTTTCCCTGTATCTCCTTCATCTTTATTTAGAGATTCACGAGGAGGATATTTCATAAAAGCTGCTCTTCTTGACCTTTCTTCACTTGTTCTATAGAGGAACCAACCAAAATAATGGCAAGGAAGTAACACTGTGGAGTTCTGGACACAAACCCAATACTTCTGCTCAACATCCCTTCCTTCCTGCCAGATTCTGCTTTTCCTTTCTCATTAAAGGGAGAATAGCTATCGGGACAAATAAAAATGCATTCAGCTGAGCTGGGTGATTTTTAAAAACAAGCTGTGTTAATGCTTTTAATTAAGGGCCAGAGGAACAAGAGGCTTTATCAGCTCTTTGTCTGCAGGCCATTATTTCGTTGGGGATGAGCAATCCTTTATTGTCAGCGTCCACCTTTCTGAAGGATTTACCACCAAATCAAATGGCGTTTTTATTTAAATTGTTGAGCGCTGCTTGATTCCTCATTTATTTCATGTGGAGGCATTGTTACAGAGAATGGAGCACTTAATGGGGATTGCTTGAGGGACCAGGAGGGGTGCCTTGGGAGCTTCCTGGGCTCCTGGGCTGGAACAGGGTGTGCAGCAGAGTGGGGAAGAGGAAAGCTTGAAGGTGAAGTTGCTAAATCCCAGTCAAGCTGTTTCCAGGAGAGTTTTGGGAAGGATTTGTGGCTCTGTGCTTTATAAAGTGAAGTCACATTGCAAAGTGTTGGGGAGAAGTCCTTCTCTGTGAGGGTGGGCAGGCCCTGGCACAGGGTGCCCAGAGAAGCTGTGGCTGCCCCTGGATCCCTGGCAGTGTCCAAGGCCAGGCTGGACAGGGCTTGGAGCAACCTGGGACAGTGGAAGGTGTCCCTGCCATGGCAGAGGGTGCAACAAAATGGTTTTTAAAGTCCCTTCCACCCCAAGCCATTCTGGGATTTACAAATAACAGTGAAAGAAGCTTTTTCAGGGTGCACCTCCTGCTCATGGCTCCTGAGCTGCTTCCAGTTCAGAAAACCTCATTTACCTGGCTATGAGTTCCCAGAGATCCACATTTGGGTCCAAAATGCAGGTTCCTTCATCTGAAGCTTTCACCTGGATTCTTTTTCTGGCTTCTTCCTCTTCTCTGAGGGCCTTTAACAGGTTTTGACTGGAGAAGTCAGAGGTTTCCACACCTATTCCCGCTGGAGGAGAGGAACTGGGTTGCTCATACTCTGCATGAAACCAGAGCAATTTGCCCTTCTCTTAAATTCCAGGAGGTAATCCAGGATAATGGAACTATTAGATTTGGCATCTGTAAGGTGGTTATCATTTCAGAAGGAATTGTTTCTGTTAATGGCAGTTAACTTGCCACAAATAAAGCAAGAGAATATTAATCTGAAGTATCAGAGTGGCAGCAAACCATGAAACATTATCCTGCTCCATGGAAGGAAGGCTGAGCCAGCTGTCAGGGAAGAAATCTGTTGGAAAAACCCTCTGATGGATTCCACTTGGAACTAATTTAACGTGGCAGCAGCATGCAGCTCTTCTACTTTCTATTAGAAATATTAAAATGTCTATAAATAATAATATTAAAGTGGGCAGAACTTCTCATCCAAGGAGCTCATGGTTTTCACCAAGATGAGTTTGACTGCTGTTGGTGGAGCTGAGCTGTGAAATCCTTGGAATTACTGAACCCTTGGGGACCCCAGGAGCTCCTGGGGCAGACTGGGGCACTGTGTGAGGTGTGGGTGGAGAGCTGGGGCATGGAGCTGTCTGTGAGCCAGGGCTGGGTGAATCCAGGGCTCTTCTGGCCAAACCTGCTTGGTCCAGCCCTGAATGCTCCACAGCGTGGACAGAGCCTGGAATGGGCTTGGAGCCACGATTTGGGGGCAGCTGGTAAACCACAGGACTCTTAACCCATTCCTGCTTCCAGAGCAGCTTCCCTCTGGAGAACAGGCATTCCTCAGTGGTGTGGGATTTCCCTGGGCTGGCAGAGGTCAGGGCTTTCCCGTCCCCCTGCTCAAAGCCTGGAGCTCAGGGTGGGCAGGGGAGTCCTGGAACTCCCAAAAAATCAGACTCTGGCAGTACCTTGCTATAAAATTCACTGGCACCTCCCTGCTGGACTGATTGCATCCCTGTTATTTTCTCTACTGCATGGATTCAAAGAGCAGCAGTGAAATGGGAGAATGCTTTTTCTATTTCTGTTTGAGCCCAGGGAGTGTGCTAGGGGTGAACTCTACCCACACCATGACAGCAGCAGCTGAGAGTATCCCTGAGCAGAACCACTCGGGTTTGTTCAGTGCTGGGCAAAGGGGGATTTGATGGAGAGGGTCAGCAGTGTTAAGCACTCCAAAAATCCTGTGAAATGTGATCTCAGAGTGTGTGAATCAGAGCTGCATCCTCATCTCAGCTGTCTCAGCTGCAGAGCTGGGCCAGGGGTTTGCAAGTAATGAGGGTCATTAGTAAACACAACCATCTCTAATGGCCTTAAATTGCACAGTTATGACAAATTAACCCCTGGCACTGCGTTTTCCCTCCCGCTATTCCATTGATGCTCCCAGTTTTCTCTGATATTTCCCTGCCCAGCCCCTGTTCCTGGCTGCTCCAGCAGTGTGAGTTGGAGGCACGAGGTGCAGGATGGATGTGGCAATTGATCTCCAACCCAGAGCCCTGTCAGTGCTGGGGAACTGGGAAATCACCCCACAGATGGTTCTGCAAACAGCTCTTAAAGGATTTGCTGCTGCAGATTCGCAGTGAGCTTGTTGTTGGTGCTCATGGCTCCTTTGGGATTCCAACTGGAAACCTTTCATGGATACCCTGAAAAGTAGACTCTGTCCTGAAGTCCACAGCCATGCTGGAAGTGAGAGAAAGGAAAGGTCATTATAGTATTTCCTTCACCCAAAGAAGTTGGTGAACAGACCCCTTGAGGTATTTCCAGCAAAGCGAAGGCCAGAGAGCTCCTCCATAATTTAACCCCAGAAAACCTTTCCCCAGTCTGTTCACACTGAAATAAGCTTGGAGTTTGGACAATTTCATTGCAGTGGTAAAGGCACAGTGCCATGAAATCTTTGGGATGAGCAGTGGTGGGAAGCAGCTGAACCCAGCAAGAGTTATCCAATGGCCCATGAAGGGTCAGGCAGTGTCGCTGACTGCATTGCTGTGTCTCTCCTGTGCAGGACCCCAGCCATGATCGGCTGCTCCTTCGTGGTGAACAGGAAGTTCTTCGGGGAGATTGGGCTGCTGGACCCTGGCATGGACGTGTATGGAGGGGAGAACATCGAGCTGGGCATCAAGGTCAGTGCCACACACACAGCAAAAACCTCTCCTTGCAGTGTTCAAGGAACCCAAAGCTTTTCTTGAGCAAGTTGGCCTGAAGTGTTACTGGAATGCTGAGGGAGCTGGGAGGGGATGGCATTCACAGCATTTTCATTTCAGTTTGAGGGAGCAAAATTACTTGGGTTATAGGGGTGAGTTTAATTTTTTTCCTCGGATTGCAATCTGGCTGAGCTGATGCAAAAAGCTGCTGGAATGAAATGGCATTTCCAGCTTGAAGCTGGCTGTGTTATCACAGTGTTGCTAGAAATTAAGGGGATCTTAAATAGCAGGACAAGCACAGTTGGGTGAATGGTCTCTGGGGGTGCTGGGAGTATCTCAAGAAGACACAAAGCCTGCAAATATTCTACAGGCATTTAGCAGCTGCAAATAAAATGCATCCACAAGCACCAAACCTGCTTTGAAGAGTGAAAAACTCTAAAAGGCAGGATTTCAGAGCTGCCTCCGTGACAGCATCCCTTGATTACTGTGTACAATATTAGATCTGGCTCAGTGATTCAAGTGTTTACACACAGTCAAGTGATTCATAAGTGATGAATTCCATGTTCAGAGCAACCTGGGATGGCAGAATGTGTGGAGATTCTCCCAGGCATGGCTTGGAGTTCAACACTTGAGCATTAATGAGCTGATAGGGGGAGGCTGGAGACTTCTAACTGGAAAATTGCATTGATTGTGCTGTTGTAAAAATGAAAAATCGTTGTTCAGCTCTGAGATTTACCAGAGGATATTTGCTTTGCTGGCAAGGCAGAGGAAATTTTAGAAATCCGTTGTTGTTGGCTATGGGGAGCAGTAATCTCACCTGAACAAGGGAGTGGAAATTAAAGGTTTTCAAAGTGGCCCAGAGCTCCTCTCCCTGTGCAGGAATTCCAGCTCCTCCTGGGGCTCTCCTGGCTTGTTTGGATTTGGATTGGGAATTTTGGCCTCATCGTGGAGTTGCTCTGCTCACAATAATTCAGCCCCTTTGCATGGGTTTGGAGGATTTCATTGGAGATTGGCTTCTAAACTGGAAAAATAAGATGGATATCTCAGGGAAAGTGGTGGGAATTTGTCCTCTTCCTTTTCATGTGCTGATTTTTTAGAAAGGCCAATAAACATCCTTTGGGAAAAAAAAAACAAACTCTATTTCCCAGGTGAATTTCCCAAGCTTGAGTTTCTAAGCCATACATTTTCACACTCATGCTGTGTGTTCTGGTCAAGGTTTTAAAGTTATTGGTGGTTTGGGGAGCCAAAACACTTAGAAATCTGCCTTGTAAGACTACACAGGAAATAAAATTTTAAAGATTCCTGAGCTCCAAAAATCAGTTTCTGTGCAAGTGTCTTGTTTAGTGACCAAAAGCTCGTGGCACAGCAGTAAAGAAGGACTCTTTGATAATAAAATCCTTTTAAGGATCAGTGAATAGAAAATTATGAAGGCTTTTTGTGGTGTTTCGCTGTTTTGGCTGATAAGTGCCTGTCTGGAGGCAGAAAAGGAATTTGGTGGTTCCTTGGTTGTTTCAGTGATTCCTGGATGAAAATAAATGCACAAATTATTTCTTTTTGATGTTGGAGCAAATTCCATCATGATTCTGAGAATCCTGGGACACTTTTTAAGTGTTTTATGGGTGTGATTGTCCCACTCTGCTCTGCACTGGTGCAACCTCATCTCCGGTCCTTGGAGCAGTTTTGGCATCACAATATCAGAAAAATCTAAAGCCAAAACTGCTCAAGGGACAAAAGTGAAACAATAAAGCAATTGAGGGTACAAGAACATGGCAAAATCACAGTGTTTCAGGCAAAAGCACAAGCTAACCCTATTATGGGAAATTAAATCAAGGGATGTGGATAACAAAATGAAATAAATAATTGAGACAGTTGGGCTGGACTAACCTGGAAAGGCCAAAGCCCTGTACAAGAGTCCTGTTTTGTTAAAGTGCTTCAGGGTGGGGGAGTCCCCAGCCTTGGAGGGGTTTGACAGTGGGGATGTGGCACTTGGGGACATGGGGCAGTGCTGGCCTTGGTAGTGCTGGCAGTGGTTGAACTCAAAGATCCTACAGGGATTTTCTAACCCAAACAATTCTGTGATTCTGTAAGTGGTGTAAAATAAGCTCTACTGTGCTTTTTGGGGTGAAATGTCTGGGCCTTACGTTTTTGTCAGCTGCTGAATTCGGTGAGCAAAATGAGCAAGGTCCTGCAGGAGCCACTTAAAAACCCCTGGAAAAACCCTTATAAAAAGAACCCTTTTTGTGCCATTCCCAGCGTGGCTCTGGGCTCTCTGCTCTCCTGCAGATGTTTCCACTATTCCATTCTGGGATTCCACAATTCTGTTGCTCAAGGCGTGCTGTGGGTGCTTTGTCCCCTTCTCCTGCTCTTGCTCCCAGAAAGAACAACTCCTGCTCTCTCTGCACAAGCTCTTGAACCCTTTTTCTGTCCTGAAGGAGTTTCTGCTCTCATTTAATAAAGTTGGTGCCCAATTTTCATGGTTTGAAAGTGCTGCTGCTGCTGCTGTGGGTTCCCCCTGCTCCCAGTGGGAATTCTGGCTCAGAGACTGTGCTCCCCATCGCTGCTCCTTCTGCTGAGAAGTTTTCATTTCTCTTGGAGCTGTTTGTGGCCCTGGTTTTCAGTGAGTGTGTGATTAAATGGGGATGCTGCCTGGGCTCTGTGCCTCACTTGTGCTCAGCAGGGAGGCTTAAAGGCTTTTCATGGTTAGTCACAGACATTCCCTGAAGATGGCCCATAAAATTCTGTGGATCTGTTGGAATAAAGACGCCAAAGTCTGTGCCATGGCTGCTGCCGTGATTTCAAAGTCTGGGATGGACTGTGAGGTTGTTTTTAGTGTATTTTGTGCTTGTGTCATGCATTGCTAATTAAAGTTATTTGAGTTGTCTTTTTGAGATTAATTTAATCAATAGGGATATTATTACTCCTTTGATGGTATCATTTGTACAAATTGTCACTTGAAGAAAGCAATTAACTGAGAATGCTTATTAGCTGATCCATCCCACACCTTATTTGTGCAGTAGGAATCGATTATTGGATTCATTAAGTCAAGCACAATTCAGGGATCCCTTTGAGGTTTAACGACTGACTCGAGCTGCTTTTTACTGCTGCTGTTCAGTTGTCTGAGGGTTGGATCGTTTCAACTATTTCCAGAAGAAAAGCGTGGCATCTCCTTAATATCCCAGACTTTTTTCCCCTAGATTTGTCCTCGAGGACATTCCAGCAGGGCAGATCTCTGGAATTTCTGTGCAGGGAGCAATTGGAGTGGCATTTCCATGGCATGGGAATCATAGAGTCATGGAGTGGTTTGGGTTGGAAGGACCTTAAGGTTCATCTCATCCCACCCCATCCATGGCAGGGACACCTCCCACTGTCCCAGGCTGCTCCCAGCCCTGTCCAGCCTGGCCTTGGACACTGCCAGGGATCCAGGGGCAGCCGCAGCTTCTCTGGGAATTCCACCCCAGCCCCTCACCAACCTCATAGGGAACAATTCCTTCCCAATATCCCATCTCTCCCTGCCCTCTGGCAGTGGGAAGCCATTCCCTGTCTCCTGTCACTCCAGGCCCCTGTAAATGGTGTCTCCCCACCTTTCCTGCAGCTCCTTCAGGTCCTGGAAGGCCACAACGAGGCCCCCAAAAGCTTCACTTCTCCAGGTGAACAATCCCAATTCTCCCAGTCTTTCCTGAGATACTCCATGTGGAGCTTTGAAAGTAAAAGGGTGCAACAAGTTGTTGTTAGAGGGGATTTTTTTAGCAGTCAGAGCTTCATTCTGAAGCTGTTCAGGACAAAAGTCACACCCCTGACCTGGCAGGGTCCTCCCAGCTCTGTCCCTTCATGTTCAGAACCCCTCAAAGGAGACTTAGTGGCTTTTTAATGAGACAAATCTCCAGCCATGAAGGCGCCTGTTTAGTTGGTATGAGCATGATTATTCACATGCTGAAATATTGAGAAGGTCAGGCAAAGAACCAAAATGAAAACTGTCAAAAAGGTGTAGTTAAATTCCATATGGGATCCCAACTCTCTCCACATCCAGAAAATCAAATCCTTCTCTTCCTGCATGCATTTCCCATAAAATTATGTTGTATCTCTGTGTTAAGAAACGAACAGTGAGGATGTTCAGGGCAAGCAGCTCTTTCAGCATCTGTGGGGCCTGAGGAGAGGGATGGGCAGCCTGGATCCCCTGGGAGCAGAGGGACCATGGCAGAGCTGCCAGCTGTGAGAAAGATGCTTTGATTTTTTTTGTCCTCTGTTTTTGTAAAAATAAATCCACTGCAAGCCCTGCCAGCCTGACTGGGAACACAGGCTCTGTGTGGATTCCCTGTGGCTTTCCAAGGAATTGCCGTGGAGAGTGGTGGATGGCAGTGTAATGGGGGCACACAAATTCCATCGTTGGATGGAGATCCGGCCGAGTTTTGCTTGCATGGAACTTATATCTAAAAAATATGGTCACCAAAATGGAACAATATCCCTGGTTAGGGTGGAATTTATCTTTATATTGTCAACCAGGAGTCACATTTTGCCTCTGCCACGTGTCTGTGGAAATGGAGTTTGCTGGGATTTTGATCATCCTACAATGTCTGTGTCTCTCTCTCAGGGATTCTAATTAATTAATTAAAGTCTGGGTGCAGGCAGGGAGGACTGACACAGCCTGCAGCCAAAATCCCTCCTGAACCCTCTGTGCATCAGTGCCTGCTGTGAATTCCAGCATTCCCTGGCCTGGCACCTCTGCTGGCACACCGAGGGATGCAGGATGTGGAGCAGGGTGGCACCCAGGAGTCTGGGGTGATGCACTGTTTGGAAACCAGGAGGCTGAAAAGCCTGGAATTTATTCATGGGGCTTTGTTAGGCTCTGAGGGTTCACAGGAGTCAGGGACGAATCCAGTTCCTTGTGGGCTTTCTCCCCATCTGCACCTCGCTTTGAAGAGACTGAATTAGTCATGGAATGACACAGGGAAGGGCTTTTTTGGGAAGTGTGGGAACAAATCAGCTGAGATTTCTGAGGAATGGCCTTGAGGAGCACAGAGTTTGCTGCAGGTGCCTCCCCAGCTCTGCTTCGGGGTTGGCTGCAGGAAGGAGGGAATGTGCCCTGGGTGAGCTGAAGGCTTTGGAATTGCCAGGGACTGAATTCTCTGGGGACTCTGTACTGTTTCAACATCCACTCTTTTGACATCCCTGAGGATTTATGCTGAGGAGCTGTGATCTTCCCAAAATTGATCAGGTGGAGATGGAGCAGAGCCAGTGGTAGGGATGCTCCAGTGGGGCTGCTGGCAGGAGGGGAATCACAGAATCATGGAATGGCTTGGGCTGGAAAGAACCTTAAGGATCATCCCATTCCACCCCTGCCATGGCAGGGACACCTCCCACTGTCCCAGGCTGCTCCCAGCCCTGTCCAGCCTGGCCTTGGACACTGCCAGGGATCCAGGGGCAGCCACAGCTTCTCTGGGCACCCTGTGCCAGGGCCTCCCCACCCTCACAGGGAACAATTCCTTCCCAATATCCCATCCCTCCCTGCCCTCTGGCAATGGGAAGCCATTCCCTGTCTCCTGTCCCTCCCTCCCTTGTCCCCAGTCCCTCTCCAGCTCTCCTGGAGCACTTTAGGCACTGGCAGGAGCTCTGAGCTCTCCCTGGATCCTTTTCCTCTCCAGGTGAACACCCCCAGCTCTCCCAGCCCGGCTCCAGCCCTGGAGCAGTTCCATGGCCTCCTCTGGACTCTCTGCATGTCCTTCCTGTGCTGGAACCCCAGAGCTGGAGTCCCTCCAGGAGGGAATGAAACTCTGCCCTCACCTATCAGGGAAAGAAATGCTGGAGTTAGAGCAGCATTTATATCATTCCCCCATCCCAGGATGTGGGAAAAGCAGCGGGGGAACAACTGAAACCTGGAGCAGTTTTATTTATCAGACAAAGTCCCAGCTGGCCCAGCCTGATCTGTGGGATGGAGCTCTGTGGGGATGGATCAGCTCTCCCACCTCCATCTCCAGGCACAAGGAGCCTCCCTCTAGCACAGAGCAGCTATTCCAGACCTGCTGATGCCTTGCCACGACCTTGGAGACTCCTGCAGTTCAACAAAAATAAAAAAACCAAAATATCAAAAGAGATTGAAACCATCAAACAAAAAAACCCTACAACCCAAACTTGCCAGGGAAATAAACTCAAGACACGTTTTTAAAAAACTATTTTATCTGTCAGACACCAAAATCCACTTAGAAATTGGGGCTTAAAGGTGTTTCCAAATAAAAATCAAGTTAATTTGGAGGAAAATAAGAGGCAGGGTAGGACTGACCTTGGAAAAGTTCTTAGGAATAGTGATACACCAGGAATACACAACCTCCTTCTATTTATTTGTACCTGTACCCCTGCTGGAGGAGATTTTGCTCTTCAGAGTGATTGTGGCTTGGTTGGAAGAAATATTTTCACCCCTGAACAATATCCAATCACTGCCTGCATTTATTTTAAGAGCAGGAATCAGCACAAGTGTGAGTTCAGCTCCGAGGTTTGGCATTTGAGCTGTCAGCTCAGGATTTATGGTGGCTGCTTGAGGATGCTTGAGCTGAAGCTGTGCTCTGGTTTTCTAAACTGGTGAAATGCTTTTCACCCCAGGCTTCACCATGGAAATGGAGCTGGGTTTGGATTGTTGCTGAGCAGGAGGTGCTGGGGGCTGTGGCTGTCCCTCCTTGGGAAGGGGATGGCAGGAGAATCTTGGCTCCATTCCCTCCTGATAGCAAAGGATTTGTCCTCCCTGCTGTCTGCTGGCAGGTGGGACAGGTAGAGCAGGGAGAAAGGACTGATATTTTCACCCCAGATGATTCTCCTGCTGTCCCTGACAAGTTGATTCTTATGCTGGGAAGACACTGATCATCTTTGCTGGGAAATGCCATGGCTCTGCCCGTGCAATACCCATGTGAGAGTCACTGGGGGTGAAGAAATCCATTTCAGAGCTCAGCCATGCCTCGTTGGCACGTGAAACTCAGGCAGGTGTCAGCTTTTGATTTTCATGGCATTGGTGCCTCTGGCAGGCAGGGGTTGGGATCTGCCAGGGCTTGGTTTGACACAGAACCCACACTGAGGCCCAGGAGGTGCAATCCAGATGGAGAGAGCAGGCACAGCATCCCTGGAGCTGTTGGGAGCAAGGATGAGGGGCTGCTGGGAGCAGGAGCAGCTGCTGGGAGCGAGGACAAGGGGCTGGGCAGGGCTGGAGACACTCAGCAGAGTTAGCTTTGGTTGTGCTCCTCACTGGTGGATTGTAGAAAATGGTTTAGCAGTCTGGGGGAGCTCCTGCCCTGCTCAGCTTTGGGCTGACTCTGCTCCTCCTCCTCAGCAGAACCGATCCATGTGCTTTCCGCTGAATTTTGGGGAGGTTTGGATTTCCACTGCCGTGGGATTTGGGTCTCAGTGACACTGGGATTGCTCCAGGAACTCCTGGCCCCACCCCTGCCCACACCAGGCTGGGGACACCAAAGACACCTCCAGTGTCCCCAGGACAGCTGATTTTTGTTTTCCCATCCCACGCTGTGTTTCTTGGGAATGACATCCATCCCTTTAACTTCTCCTGGGCTTCCAGTTCTCCATCCTCTGTGGGGAAGGAGGTGGCAAAGGAGGCACCTGAGTCTGCATTTTCCCCCTTTCACGTGCAAGCCTTCCTTGAGCACCTCCAGGGATGGGAACTCCAAACCTCCCTGGGCAGTTCCCGTGCCTGACAGCCTTTTCCAGGAAGAAATTCCTGCTGATGTCCACGCTGGCCCTTCCCTTTGAGGCCGTGTCCCTCGTTCCCCAGGAGGAGGGCTCTGTGGCAGTGCTGGCTGTGATGCTCAGCGATCCCTTCATCCCCAGCCCCAGTGCTGCCCCATCCAGGGCTTGTCCCCAAGCCACTCCTTGCTGCTCTGGGGAGGACTCAGGGACTTCCCTGGCATGGGGGGTGGCAGCAGGGAAATAAATCACCGAAATTCCACATTCCCCATCATCCTGCCAGGCACACTGCTTCCCTTCTCTATGAGCCCCTGGGCCATCCCTTGCTGTCCCCACTGCCTGGGCCATGGCCGCATTTCCAGCCCTGAGAGCTCACTGCTGTGGGGATGATGCACGAGCTGGAGCAGCCCTGGCTCCCCGAGTGCCTGGAGGCTGCAATTTGGTCAGGAATTGCTGAGCTGCAGCAAAGCCAGGCCCTCTGGAAGCTGTTTTATGGCAGCTCTCCCTCCCAAGTGTGCCTGGAACAGTCTCTGGAATCTGCCCTCACTCTTCGCTGTGCAAGGTGAGCATCACTGGCTCTGTGCATGTGCTGGAGACTCTGGGGTAGAAATTACCCCATAAACCAGAAAAACCAGCCTTGTGTCTCCTGAAAATCCAACTCCAAGCAAAACCGAACTTTGTCTTCTGACAAAAAACCACTCTTGGGAAATGCCAAGGAAAATGTGAAACTCCACACCGAGAAATGAGGCTCATAATGAACTGAGGTGGGGAATGAGGGGATTTTCATCCCATTCTATTCATAAAGCCTTTGCAAAGCTCTCTGCCAGTCATGACTGCAAAGCAAGGGGATTTTTTTTGTCTTTTCATCTGTCCTCTCTGATGAGCAGACAAACTTGTGCTGCACCTGCTGGGGCTGTGTGGGACACACAGGTCCCTTCCCACCTCAGCCAGAGCCACAAAGTTGATTTTATCCCTCTTCTGGTGTCTGGTGGCTCAGACAGGAGCAATCCTGTCTCACTGAGTGTTGCCTTTTTCCAGGGATAAGACTCTCTCTCCATTGACTACAGATTTCTCCTAAGCTTGAGGATTATTCCTGGTGAGATGTAATCAATGCTGTTCCGCTCTTGTGATTTTCAACCCAAAAGCTTGGAGTTCAAAATTCCCAAGCAGCTTTTCGTGTGTTTGGGGTCTCTGTGAGGCTTTGCCATTGCTCTCTCTCAAGGACTTTCAGGTCAAAGCTGTTCATTTTTAGGAACAGCCCCCCTGTTTTCTTTCCAGGCTCGCTGCAGTCGAGTCTCTCAGAGCTGGTTAAGCTGTGTTTCCTTTCCATCTGAACGGGATCATGGGCAGGGAATGAGCTGGAAGGCAGCTGACAGCCTGATGGGATGGTGAGGAACAGACTGACAGCATTTCCCTGCCCACATCCATCCCAGCCCTGCAGAGTCAGCAGGAAATGCTAGTGACAATAACTGTTTGTACCAAATATTGTCCCAGCCCTGGAGCGAGGCAGCTGCACTCCCAAATGCAGGGAGACCTTGCTGCCCTGCCTCCTCCAACCATGCCATGCGGCTGGAGCACCCAGCATCTCCTCCTGCATCTCCCTTGGACACCCAAATCCCTTTTTTTGGGATCAGAATCAACGGTGCCATACCACAGTCACCGCTGCTCCCCCAAATCCAGCCCAGCATGTTTTTTATTCCAGTCCCTGCTCCTGCCCTGTGCCTGTGGTGCTGCTGGGCACAATCCCTGTCTGCTGGCAGCAGCTCCACGTGCCCAGAGTGCAGAGCAGGGATGCTGACTCTGGATACACCATCCTGCCTGGCTCCAGGGATTTGGGGAAGGCTCTGGAAGATCCTGTCAGACCATGCCATGTCCAGCCCATGGCTCGCTCTGATCCAGACAAATCCTTGGCCTCACTGTGCTTGGTATCCAGGTGGATTTTGTGTGCTTGAATCTCAGTTGGGGTGGGAATTGCATCATTCCCTGTGTGTAGGAGAGGTGTTGGCATCCTTGGGCTCGGCCAGGATTGGTGGCAGAGCTCAGCAGCAGCTTGTTTGGTTTGGTCCTCTCAGATTCACTGCCTCCCTTCTCCCACAGCTTTCCCAGTCCTGGCAGACCTGAGGGACTGCTTCAGTGCAACAAGGAGGAGAAAATTCCCAGCCAAATTCAGTGGGAACTCAGCCTTTATCTCCTTCAGCCATCCTGGAAAATCTCTCTTTCCCTGGCCAGCAGGAGGCTGGCAGTGGCCGTGTGTCCCTCGAGGTGACACCGCTGGAGCTCTGCCCTGTGCATCCCTGGGAGAACAGTGGCAATCACTGGACATAATTCATGTTTCCCTGTGCATTTATCCTTGTCTGGAATGTTCTTGTGATCCCCACAGAGCTCTCTGGGGCAGCATTCCCAGCTGGAGCTCCCTGGGAAGGGAATTCCCTCCCAGCAGTGAACTTTCTGCCTTTTCTGAGGTGATTTTTTATTCCCAGCCAGACTGTTGGCTCAGAGATGATCTGATGGCTCTGATGCACCTCCGCCCTGAGGCCTGAGGGGTTTTTAAATTAAGTACCTCTTTTAAATGAAAACCTCTTTTTAAAAGGTGTTTAAATGAAAACCTCTTTTATTCCTCTCCCAGATTTCCTCAGGAATCCCTCAGCAAGGAAAGATGCTGCTGCTTGACCTCCTCCTGGTGGAGTTCACCTCCCAGCCATATCCTTCCTCCAGTTCCATAAGGATTCAGGTGGTTGAGTCAAACTTCCTTGGCTTTGCCTAAAAACTTGGCCACTAAGGCACTGCATGCCGTGGAACTGCAGGATCTGTTAGGGTTTTTCTGCACTGGATTGGAGCAGCATTTCCTGCCTCTCCCTGAGCTGGTTGGAAGCTGCTGCTGCAGGAAGCAGATCAGAAAAATGAAATGAAATGCAATGAAATTCCACCTCTGACTGCCCAGGCTGTGATCCAGTAAAGCACTTAACTTCCAAGCACCTGGGCAGCCCTTTTAATTTTGGTGGCATTTTTTCGCCTGCTTAAATCGAAGTGCTGAAGTGCAGTTCTGGATCGAGGCCTCTGCAGCTGAACTTGAGCCATAAGGGTTAATATTTCCAGAATTAAATTTTTCCCTGGAAGAAGGTGTTTTTCCTCATCCCTGCCCCTCCAAACACAGCCTCCATTTTATGAGCTAATTAACTCATCTGCCTTTAAAATACAAGTACATCCTTCTTGGCTTTTGTCATGTGTCACCACCTTCCAGGGAGTTATGATGTCTTATTTACCCAGAAAATACAGAAGGAGGGAAGTGAACCTGTCCAGTGTTTAAATTTATACCCAAAGCCTCAGTACCAAACCCATTATTTCACATTCATCTACAGAGACAAAATATGTGTTAATTAACCAAAGTGCTGCTAGTGGGCATATGCAAATGAAGTGGTATCAATCAGGCCAAGATCACATTTTTTTTTTTTAGTTTCTTACTTTATTAAGAAATACAGCTTCGTGCTGACTGCAGTTCTTTAATATCAGATGTGTGCCTTGAAGCTCAGACTGCAAAGAGCCTCAGAATCTCCCAGCACTGCAAATGATGCAGCTGATAATGGAGAATTCCTGTGTAATCCTAGGGAGGAGAGAACTGTCTGGATCTGCCTCAGGCACAAAGAACCCCAGTTTATTTTGGTAGGAGGTGTTTCATTCTGTCAAAGCAGCAGAGTTCAATTGAGAGAGACAATTAGGCATAAATGTACATTTGGACTAAATAAATCCAACTTAAGATGGAAAAGGGGAGTTCTGAGCCTGCAGCTCTGCTTTTTCCAAGAAAAATGGTGCCAGCAGGACTCAGGATTTGCCATGGAGGGTGACAAGTGCTCAGAGGAGCAGCTTTGGCCATGAACAGGCTCAGGGCTGAGCTGCCTCCAGCATCTCCTTGATCTGATTGCACCTTTGGCACTGTTCAAGCATTGATTGTGCTGAGGGCAGAGCAGGGGGCTTAGAATTGCGGGTGAGGATGCATTTGGTTTCCTTCCCAAATGAAATATTGGATATTAACTGATGAACCAGGACTGGGGGGAGGTGCTGGAGCCGCTAATGTTTAAGAAGAGCTGACAAAGACACTGTGAATGGCAAAGAAACTTCTTATTCTCTGGTCTTTTCCACCCATGGGAGTTGATTTCCCCACCAAAGGGAGGTAACCGTGGATTTTCACCTTTCATGCAGCACTGAAGGGTTCCCAGTGTACTCTGTGCTCCTCCTGTGCCTGCCCATTCTGTCCCTGGAGCTGTGGATGGAGGGAATTGATCCAGATCCCCAGGCTGAACCATCTCTCTGTGATTTCCTGTGCTGTCAGGATTCTTTTCCCTCTTCCCAGTGCCCTCTGATCAGCGTGAGCTCCGGGAGAGTGAACCCAAGCCCACCCCTGAGGCTCAGCTGTCACCCCCATTTGGTGGGACTGGGTTGACTCTGCAGCTGCAGAGTTGCAAACAAACACAAAGTTTGCATCTGGAAGTTCAATGCTACTCTCCTCTCCTCTCCTCTCCTCTCCTCTCCTCTCCTCTCCTCGGATTTTGGGTTTAAATCCATCTAAATGCACAGAATTACATCTGGTTCCCATTTAGCATTGCAGCTTTGGCCATTTGGAAGCTCCGTGTGGGTCTGTGTTCCTTGTTGGGTTATTCCAGGATCAGGATCCTGCCCTTTGGCTGTGAACACTAAACCCCAGCATTCCTGTGGCTTTGGTTTGTGCTCAGCCAGCTCCAGATCCTGGAACCTCTCACCACCCTGGCGAACTTGGATTTTGGCAGGCTTTGTTCTCTGCTGATCTGTGCTTGTTCCAGTGGGCGCTCAGAGCTGGGGAGGCACAGGAGATGCCACAGCCTCTGGCCCAGGGTTTCCTGCTTTGGTGGCAGCACAGATGTCTTCTTTCCACACCAGACAAAAGTAGAGCTGGGAAGAAATGCAGTTTGCTGCTGCTGCCAGCAGCTCCTGCCCTGACAAACCCCCTGTTCCCAACAGGATCCCTTCCCCATGGCTTGGCTTTGCTCAAGGCTCTCCTGCTGCACCTCCTGGCCAAGGCTTGGTCTCCTCTGCTGCCTGGAGCTGCATCTCCATGTGCTCCCCAGGCCATGGAGCAAAAACTTCCAAATTAGCCTGGAAAATGGCTCAGAAAGCAGAGCCAGGCCGGTGTGGCTGGGGTTGTGCGGATGGCAGGAGCAGCAGGAGCAGCAGGAGCAGCAGACAGAGCCTTTCCAGCAGGGCACCTCAGTGGTAATTTTTGCTGACAGCCCGAAATCAGCCAAGTGAACCATTTTAAAAGCCCTTCAGAACTGTTCATTTCCATCATTTGCTGCTTTTGTCAGGCACACAGAAGTGTGTCTTGTCATGTCTTTTGTCTCATTTTTACAAGAGTTCTGTTGTCTATTTAGATTAAATTACAGGAGCAAACAGTTGTTCAGGGATTAGCACTGGTATGATCCGAGGAGAATGTTCAGGAGCAGGAGCAGGGTGGTTACCTCAGTGGAACTGGCAGTAAGTAGATTTTTCCCTGCTGTATAAACTCAGATATAGCAGCTGAAGCACCAGTGGAAGGACAGACCCATGAAGGGGGTGTCTGGTGTCCTCAGTGAGGTGGGACTTGATTTTATTTCTAAAATCTCTCTTCTACTTAAATTTAAAAACATTTACCGCAGCTGTATTTTCATTTTTTGGGAAGGACACGTAGACACTGAATCCTCCTCCCCTTTCCCCACACCTTTATGCCCAATAAAATTGAGAAGTATCTGCCTAAAAATGAGCAGCCAGGGGCGTGTGAGCCTCATTTCATTTCCTCCAGAGGTAGCACTCACTGTGTTTAATGGATTTGCTTGGCTTTCTGGGACACATTTAAAGGGGGACATGCATTTATTGGCATCAAATTTAGAAGACCTGTAACATTTAAGAGGGAGATATGTTTGAAAATGTGATATGAAATGGGGAATTGTCAGTTTTGCTGTCTTTGCAGAAGTTCTGGCAGCTTTACTGACCAGGTTTCTGTGGTGCAGATAGAATCTGAGCCCTAAAAAATGGAATGCATAATAAAATACCTATGGCATGCCATCATTTCTGGTTATGTTACTGTAACTGGGGTGTATATCTAAAGGCAATCATCGCTGTAGAGGAGGGAGGAAAACACAGAGAGAGCTTTAAATTTCATTAGACATTGAAACATCTGAAGGAGGAACTCTAATGGTTATATATAATAAACCTCTTTTTTTATCTCCCCATAAAATTGTATCTCTTTTCCTTTCCCCCCTCAAGTTGATCTGCCTCGCAGTATGCAGGGCTCTGAAATAAATCGATGATTAACTAAACAGCAGGAATTCATAAACCTCCTTCTTTTATAGCAACGTTTAAGGTAGTGCTCAGTGCGTGCTCCCCAAGCTGATCTACACCCTCAGGTCCATTACCTGAACTGTGGATAAATGAGGAGTTACACCTGGCGGAGGTTGTGCTCAGGGAGTTCTCACCCTGCTGCTGTAAATCCCGGGCTTTATGGAAGGAGAAGAGAATGTTCTTTATAGGTACAAGGAAATATGACCCAAGGCTGGAGATCTCCAGGCAGTGCTCTCAGCAGATGCTGTTGTTCCTGCTGAGCTTTTCTCAGCACATCTCCAGGAAGTACAAATAAGATTTTTTTTTCCCCTGGGTTTCCGTATTTCCATTCCAGTTAAGAGCAAGTCCTGGGGCGTTGGGGCCTGGCTGCTTTCACTACAGGAAAGCATCACTGGAAGGGAGGAAGGAAAGCTGTGCTCTGAAGAAGCGGCTCCATTGTTGTGGGGAAAGCATTTATCTCCTGGCACACGTGGATCCTGCAAATAGAACAGACTGAGGAGTGTCTGATTGTGGCAGCTGCAAGGCATGAAAAGCCATTGCACAAAGCCCTTGGCAATCACCTGGCAGGGCTGTGGCTCTCGGAGGTGAGCAGGTTTCTCTGCTGCAGGGCTGCTGAGGTGTTTGGTGCTCACAGGTGAAAGTTTGGTGATGGTTGAGCCACGTTTGATGTAGGATCCTGCAAGCCCCACGGATTTCCCTGCCTCTGTCCCTCCTGTGCCTTGTGACACTCTGTCCCTCCTCTCCGTGGTGGTGTCCCTGTGGCAGCTCCTGCAATCAGCACCTCTGAGGCAGGGACAGCAAAACCACGGGGATTTCTCAGGACAGGAGCTGGGAATGAACTGCTCTGGCTGCTCACACCCTGCCTGCTCTGGGACTGCAGGCTCCAGACGGGTTCTGAGCTGGGGATGGGTCAGAGGAGGAGATGGAGAGCACAGAAAGATCTGACATGGGAGAGTGCTCAGTACAGAGAGAGTCTGCAGGGAGGAGGGGGATGTGGGAAAGCTGCAAAATCAGAAGTGCCAGGGCAAGCAAAGAGTGGCTTTTCCCTGAGTCCTCTCATTGGGAGCAGAGGGGCTTGGAAACACCAGAGATGCTGCTTCACTCTGGGTGTGGATACTTGGCTGCTGCTAAAAGTTCATTTGTTCAACAAGTTCCTGGATTAATTACTGGATGAAAAGCCTGCTGAGGGCTACTAGATTTAGAAAGTATTGCCTCTGGCTCTAGATGTTACCCCCATCCCTGGGAGCAAGCTCTGGGACAGTAGCACTGCACGTTCCTCCTCTTCACCAGGCACCAGCTGTGGCTACATCCAGCCCCACTCCCCTCTCAAAAAGCTAGACTTGAATTTGGCTGAAGGCAAAGAGAGGATTCCTGGATTTTGCCTCTGCTCAGTCTCTTCCACCTCGCTGTTTCCCCTTCATTTTGCTGTGCACACAGCAGTGGCACCCCCTCAGATGTGGCTGTGAAATGCTCTGGGCTTCTTATTGAAGGGTCTCCTCTTCCAAATCTCCTGGAAAAATCCTGGACAATTCCTGTGCTTTGTAAGGAGAAGAGAGCACTGGACACTTGGAGTGACTGATCCTGCTGGAGTTTCAGTGCTGCTCAGGGAGCTTGGATAAGGGCTGAGGGTGGCTGAGGGGAGATGGATCCCAGTCCTTGCTTCCCCTCTGCCTGAGGCCTCACTGCACAGCTCCTGTGTGCTCACAGGACAGCTCTGGCAGGGCCACAGAGCACAGGAGATGCACACAAGTTTACAGAGAGCGATTTCCAAGTTGGTTGTGCTCCCTGCCGCCAGCTAAATCCTCTGATGGAGGGAAGTGCTTGGCAGTGGGAAGGATTTCTTCTGACAGAGCAAATCAGCTCAAACTCTCCTTGCAGGAGAGGTTAAGCACAGCAGCCCCAGATCTGTCAAAACCACACTCATTTCATCATCAAGGCAGACAGTGTTCTCTCTTCTGCAGTGAGGAGTGTGCTATTTGTTAACCCTTTACCCCTTCCTTTCTCAGCCCCTGCCCTTTAATCACCTGTTAATCAGATTAGTGGGCCTGACTTCCTCCTCCTCCTCCTCGCTGCCTCCCTGCCAGCCCAGCCGAGCCAGTTAAAAGGCAGGATTGGCAGATGCTAGGGATTTTTCTGTTTGATTTTTTCCCTGCTGTTGCTCCTCGTTTGACCCTTCCTTTGTGGCTGTCTCGCAGCGATGCTGGGAGATGGAATCTGTTTCCTTTCGCGGTGCTGCAGTTGGCCCCAGGGCTCTGCAGCGAGGCTGATGCATCAGCACTTCCACTGATGTCACCTCAGGGAGGTTCAGCTGGGCCAGAACAGCCCCGGCTGGGCTGAGCTGAGCCACTGGGGCTGCAGGGATGTGCTCTCTGGCTTCCTGAGCTGGGGACATGCAGCTGACAGAGCAGAGCTCAAATCTCTGTCCTGTGCAGGGCCAGCAGTTGGACTGGATGATCCTTGTGTTGGCTCTTCCAACTCAGAGTATTCTGTGATTCTATAAATTCTTTTCTGGCACTGCTGTTATTGCCAGGATTTGTTCTTTCATATGAACAGTAGGTTAGAAAGGAGACGAACAGAATCGATGCAACAGCAGAGCTCAGATCAAAAAAGTGACTGCAGGACACATTTATACTCCCAAGAAAAGCAGCTTTGAGTCCCCACCTCGGGAAAGATGTTTCTCTAGTAGGAGTGATTGAAATGTTGCTTTAAAACAGGAGATAGAAAAAGGACTGAGGATGCTTGAGGCCAAGTGGAACAGCTGGTGTGTCCCTGACGAAGGTCTGGGGTCAGCACTGACACAGCTCCACGGCCTCAGCAGGGACACATGACACGTCTGGAGCAGCAGAGATGACACCAGGAGCCAGGGCCATCAGTGGGGACAGCTGCTGCCCTCCAGCCAGGCTGTGCTCTGCTCTGAAACACTGCTGAGCACTGAGAGCCACACGTCTCACCCAGCACAACCCTGCCTCGTTCAGCATTTCAGCCAAAGCCTGCCTTCCCAAAGCCCAGCCAGCCTGGGCTGGGACTGATCCTGAAGTTGGCTGTGCAGGGCCAGGAGCTGGCTTGATGTCCTTGGGGTTCCTTCCCCCTCAGGATGTCATTCTGTGACACATCACCAGTGCAGAGAGCCAGGCACTGAGCTTCTGGGGATTGTCCTGTTCAGGGAGGGTCTCCTCTCTCCTCTCTCCTCTCTCCTCTCTCCTCTCCTTTCTTTGGAAGGCACTGCTATTTCCAGGCAGCAAATGTTCTCCGAGCATGTACAAATATAAATCACATTTCACCATGCCTTGCCTTGTGCTTCCTGCACGTGGCATGAGAGCTGCTGGTTACGTCCTGGAGATGTCCTGGCAGCTACAGGATCATATCTTAAAGCAGATATTATTATTTCCCCAGGAACATGTGCAGGGCAGCAGGTAACAACTAAAGTTACTGGAAAATGTCCATTTTTCTGCTCTCCTGCTTTTTGAACTGATCCATAACGAATTCCTTTGGAGGCAGAAAGTGGCAACTCCTTGGTGTTTGCTAAGGGGAAATCTTGAAGCAGGGTAAACTCACCTGGATTTATGAGTCTTGCAAGCATAACAAGGCTGTCTTTAGTATGGCATTTTCCTGTTTCTCTTGGTTACCATCAGAAGAGGCAGAAATTTTCTCTGGAAATGAGATGTGGCAGTGCCTGTGGTGTCTGGAGCCCTGGGATATTTATTGGGTTTTTTTAATATATATTATATTATTGTTATTATTGGCATTTCCTCAGAGTAGAGTATTCCTGAATTTAAGGAAGTGCAAAGACCCAAGTTTATTGCTGTTTGCTGATGAAATAAGTGGTGCTGAAGGGATGATGAGCATGGTGTATCCCTAAACGTGGGAATGCAAAGCCTTGGACTGTGCAAGAAATCCCAGGAGCATCCAAACATATTAATAGGCATCACTTCCAGGGCATCCAACGCCAGCCTGTTGGTTTTACTCTTCTGTTCTCCTTTCTGGGTGATTCAACAGCCAGCAGAATGAGGGGCAGGAGTGTGGGTGTGCTTGATGACCCTCGTGGGAGCTGTCCTGGCGTCCTGCTCATCCTGGAATCGATGTTTCCAGGAGGTGGAGCTGTGTGGCTCAGCCTTGCCGTGCTCCCAGGGGCTCTGGGAGATGTGCATTCTGCCCCCTTGGCTGAGGGGCTTTAGTGGAGTGTTTGGAGATAGATTTTCCCTGAGCCTGCCATGAGCTGGTGTTTGGATAATTGCTGCTGCTTTGGAGTGCTGCTGGTGGCTGGGGTGGGAGGGAAAGCAGCGCTGCTGGTGGAGCTGAGCCTTCCTGGTGGCTGTGGCACTGACGCTGGGGACAGCAGCCACACCTGGCACTGCTGGCACTCCCAGGCTCTGCAGCAGAGTCCTTCCCAAACCTCTGATCTGGATGCCAGCAGGGATTGAGCTCGGGTTTGGCAGCTGCTGAGCTCCCCTGGTGCTTCACGAGGTTTTCCTGGGGTCTGTCCTCCCAGGTTTGTATTTCCCAGGATCTGGGGCTCCTTTCCAGACTCACTGTGTCTCTGGAGCAGCCAATCCTGGTGCTCTGGGAGGTGGCCAGGAGCCAGCGAGGATCCTCAGGCTGCTGGGTTTCTGAAGGGGTTAAATGCAGGGCCTGATGTCCCCCATGGGGTGGCTGTCCCCACCCCATTCCCAAGCTGGGGCTCCCCTGCCCTCCTGCTCCTCCTGCTCAGAAACACAGCTTGGTCGGGAGAAGATGCAACTTGGGTTATTTCAGCAGAAATCAGAGAGTTCCCACCTCCCGGTGAGAGGGTTGTGTCCGGGGAAAGCCACATGATTCAGTCCTAGGGGATTTCATTGCCAGGAGCTGGGTGTGAGTCTGAAGCAGCCAGGCTGAATCTTCAGGCAGGGCTTGCCCTGCCCCAGCAGGTTTGTGGGGTGAGTTCATATCAACTGCACAGTGCCAGATCTTCCCTGGCTGAGCTTGGCTTGCACCAGCTCATTGCACTCATTGTTTATATCACCAGGTGAAATACACTGCATTAATGAACAGCACTTCTTCATTTAAAAATGACGTGAAAAAATCATCTCCCTCCCTGGCATTGCTCCAGCCTGGAAAAGTCTGAGGGAGAACACAGTCAGTACCTTTGCCTCTCATCCCTCTGTTAACCCAGATGAGAGCATCACCAAACTCACTCACAAGTGCTTTTTGCTGAGGAGGAGCCTCAGGTGACCTCTGTGCCCTGGGAATGGCTGCACTGGCTGCTCCGGCAAACCCTGCACGTTATAAAGTTCTGAGAGGGGAGCACAGCGATCCTGGCTGTGGGAAATGAGCAGGGCAGGGCTTTCCTGAAACTCTGGCTGATCTGGGCAAGGTGGTTCCTGGTGTTTTCCTGCGAAGTCTGCTTTATCTCCATGGAAGACAGGTTTCTAACTGTGGAGCTGCTAGCTGTGCATTCATCCCCAGCTCTGATTTATGGCTGCTGCTGTTGGGATCCACATTCATGACAGGTTTTGCGTAGAGCAAAGCAAATTATTGTTGTGGAAATATATAGGGCAAGAATCCCTTCAGTTTGTCACCGCCTGAAGTGTCTCTGGTGATTGCAGCGAAAAGCAGAGTGGTGGCTTTGGGTTTGCATCAGTCTGGGAGGGAAGGGGGGCATTCCTTAGGGAGCAGTGCTGTGGGAAGGGATGTGGAGGATTAACAAGTGCTGAGGGATTCTGTTGTTGTTCACACCTGGGTTTATCTCAGGTCACTCCTCTCTGTCGCTGTTTTACATCATCGTCAGAGAACTCTGCAATAATTGGGGCTAGAGGGACCTCAGATCCCATCTCAGGGACACCTTCCACTGTCCCAGGCTGCTCCCAGCCCTGTCCAGCCTGGCCTTGGACACTGCCAGGGATCCAGGGGCAGCCACAGCTTCTCTGGGCACCCTGTGCCAGGGCCTGCCCACCCTCACAAGGAAGGATTTTTTCCTGATATCCAATTCCAGTCTGTGCTCTTTCAGCTCCTTTCTTTATCAGATATATTCTTTGAACTGGATAAACTGCTCCACGTGAGCTGGAAGTGGCCACGTCATTGAGGATGAGTTCTTGGGGTTTGGGTACCTTGCCCTGTCTGCACACAAATAAAAACCTCTTGTCCTTCCCCAGCCCTGCCAGGATCAGGCAAACCTCAGAGCCCAGGGAGAGCTGGTGCTGATTTCTGATGGAGTGTGAGCTTTTAGCATGCTGTGGAGATGAGATCTGCCGTTCAATTAATACACTGTGAACTCCAAATAATTACTTGGAGGAAAAAAAGAGCTCGAAGTGATGGATTCTGTCCACAGCTGAGTGTGCCCTGAATGAAGGCAGGTTGGGACTGCTCCTCTCCTGGAGAGAAAATTCCTTGGAAAAAGCCCATGCCTGGGTCTGTCTGTGCAAACCCAGCCTCCTTCCCTTTTCCACTTGAATTTTAAAATGTTTCTGTTTGTTTTATACAAGCATTCAATTGGCTTTGATAAGGAACACGATGTTATTTACTGTGCTTTAGCCTTGTACTTTAATCTGTGTTTTAGCAGCAGAACAAATTAACTGCTTTCTCCATCTCCAGGCAGAGCTCTCTGGTCCAGAGCCAGCTGAGCCTCCCAACAAAGGATGCTTTTAGTGCCTGCATCTTCCTGAGCTCCCATCTTTAGTGGATTATTTTATTATTCTGCCTCTGATTGGAGATCAGAAGTGGCTGTGTTTAAAGCCCTGTATTTACACGAAAGCCCCCCGAGCTGCTGCAGCCTGGCTCTGCTCCATGGAGAGCTCCCTGTGTTATTCCCAATCCTGGGCTTTGCCAGAGTCACAGGGATCTGACACACATGGAGGGAAGCGGCAAATACTGCATGGGCGGCCAGGGATTATTAACACTGGGAATTGATATATGGGGAATTAGGAAACTTCCGGACAGGAGGAAGTTGTAGGGCAGCAGCAGGACCAGGGCAGGGATTGTACCCTCAAATGCTGGGGGCAGTTTTGGGCCCCTCACTCCTAGACAGACATTGAAGGGCTGGAGGTGTCCAGGGAAGGAGCAGAGCTGGGAAGGGTGTGGAGCAGCAGGAGCAGCTGAGGGAGCTGGGAAAGGAGCTCAGCCTGGAGCAAAGGAGGCTCAGGGGGACCTTGTGGCTCTGCACAGCTGCTGACAGGAGGGGACAGCCGGGGGGTCAGGCTGAGCCAGGGAGCAGGGACAGCAGGAGAGGGAACAGCCTCAGGCTGGGCATGGGGAGGATCAGGGTGGACAGCCGGAGGAATTTCTCCGTGGAAAGGGAGGTCAGGCCCTGTTCCAGCTGCCCAGGGCAGGGTGCAGTCCCCATCCCTGGAGGGTTTAACAGCCCTGTGGATGTGGCACTTGGGGACATGGGTCAGCGGTGGCCTTGGCAGAGCTGGGAATGGTTGGACTTGATGATCTCTGAGGGTTTTTCCAGCCTTAAAAAAGCTGGGATTGAGCATCCTCTTCTCCAGACAAAGCTCCATCACACTGGTGCTGCAGAGAGCCTGGAAAATCAGGGAAAGCCTCATCACAGGTAACCAAATCCTCTGTGTCCCTGAAAATTTTATGCCAGGAATTTGGGGTGAAAGTGGTGGAGAACTTCAGGCTGTTGCAGCTTTGGATGAAGTTTTCTGACCAGATCCTGCTGGAAGGAAATCCAGTCCTAGTAAAATGCCCCAAACAGCCATTTTCTTCTGGCCAACATTATCACAAAAAATATTATTTCTGTGCTGGAAAGCTGCTTATCCAAACTTTGCCCAGCCCTGATTAAATCCTGGTTCTTTGGGAAGGATTTAAAGGAAGATCCTGCAATAAATTCACTTGCATTTTCTCCCCCTGCCGCCTCCACAGTAAAAAACTAAAACCTCACATGAAATATCTGTTTTTTCTCAGTCCTCAGTTACAAATCACTGGATTTCATGTGCTTTCCCACTTGTCTTGTTCAAATATAGATTGTGCCATGCATAGAAATGCAGAATTATTTAAGGCTTAATAGAAGAAGGGAGTATAAAGCTCTTCGTTTTTCCAGGTATTTCTGTCTTTGGGCTGAATTCAGGGGGAAACCACTGGCAGCAGAACTCCCATTTCCTGTCCAGAAGGATCATTTGGACCTTACTGAAGCTTTCCAGAAGTCAGAATAAACATGCTGCAAATTCTTATCCCCATTTTAGTTTCCATCCAGTGTCTCCATCGTGACCCTTGCTTGGCAAAGCCAGACAGAAAAATCCTGAAATAAAACCAGATGCTGCAGGAATTATGTGAAATAATTCACTGAGGGGAAAGGACACTTGAAATATTATTTTTCTGACTATGAAATGGAAACCTTCACTTTCTAAACTATGAAATGTTTAGAAAATGAAGGGGTTTTCCTATTTCAGAAGAAGGAAGGCACAGGGAGGCAGAGCTCTTGTGGTGCAGGTTCTCTGTGTTGCCCAGAATTGGCTGCGAATTCCTTGGAAGAAAACACTGAAACTTTCTCCTTGTGGGAATGTTTTCACTGGTTTCACACAGCTGATGGGAAACTGTGCTGCTGATGGATTACTTGCCTCGAAAGCAAATGTAGGACAGGATTTTTATGGCACCTTGAGCTCTCGTTTGGATGCCATGGGATGATTCCAATGATTCCACAGCTCAGGATACAGGGATTTCTCAGTGCTCCTTCCCTGCTTCCCACTACCTTCTTCTGGATCCACCTGCCCTTCCCTCCCAAAGAGCTTCCAGCAGCTCCAAGTCCAGTGAAATCTCCTTTTTCCACGTAACAGCCCCAAAACCCCACATGGATATGGAATATCCGGATCCAGGTAGCTGAGGAGATCCCATTGTGGACCAAGCACTGGAGATGTTCTCATGCCCTCTGGAAAAGCCACAAATGCAAAGCTGAGAGAGCCTTTTCCACACTTTCCCTTTGGCTTCTCAATCAGCCAACCTGGACAACACCCACTGTCCCCAAATTCCAAACAAACCCAGGGACCTGGGAAAACACTTCCCTGCAAAAGCACTCCTGCAGAAATGCCTTCCATGGAATTTCCTGTGAACATCCAACCCGCAGCCTGGCACTGTGCTAATGGCTCTGAGCAGAATTAATTAAAATATAATGCATGGCCTGGGAAATGAAACTCAATTTCACATCGGGTCTGGAGCCGAGTTATTCCGACGTGGATGTGGTAACAAGTGTTGGGAATGCAGGTGAATATGCTGCAAATTAAAGGGGGAATGAAGTGTTTTCTAATTTTATCTGGAAAAGCACATGAAGGATGGCAGGGGGCAGCTGGTGCAGGATTAATCACTTCCCAACCCCTGTGGCTGAGCTTTGGGACACTTGAATGGCTGCCTGCTGGATCTGGGAGAAGAAAGGGAATTTTGGGCATCCTGCCCAGCACAAACAAAAGGTGCCATTAACTGCCTGCTAGTGCCCAGTTCTTCCAAGTTAGTTTTCCTTTAAGATTTCTATTGGAGCCATTTTTTCCTATTTTTCCTCCTATAAAAGAATCCATGGGAAGAGCTGAAATGCAGTGCAATTGCTCCTCATGATCTTGATGGGGTTTAAACCAGTACAGAAAATTACTGACTTGTGACTCGGAGCTGGCTAGGAGAATTTATTCCTTCCCAGGCAGCAGCCAAGGAAAAAGCTTCCTGGCTCTTTCTATTCCAGTTTTTTCCATCATTTTGTTGTTATGGATCTGAACTCCTGTTGACTCCTAGGCTTGTTTTTGCCAGGAAAACAGGAACATCCCATGGGACAACTGAGCTTGTGGAGAGTGGTGAGGAACAAAGGAAAGATGTGACCCAAACTGGGGGCTCTTGGATGGGTGGAAGCTGCTATGGAGGAGAAGATGCAGCAGCTCTTTGGTTTTATAACTGAAACAATTTTTATAACTGGTGTGAATCCTTGGATTTGGCATGGAATAAAGATCTTCCAGCCCACCATGGTGCTGGTGAGGTAGGAGCGTTCTGCAAAGCCACAGGTGGCTGTGGTCACTGGGACTCATGGGGACTCTGAAGGAGGGGCTGGAGGTGTGGGATCCCCAGCCTGAGCTTCTGTACCCCTCTGAGCTCCCATCATTGAGTGCTGACTCTGGTGAGGAGCTGGGGGAGCTGGGAAAGGAGCTCAGCCTGGAGCAAAGGAGGCTCAGGGGGACCTTGTGGCTCTGCACAGCTGCTGACAGGAGGGGACAGCCGGGGGGTCAGGCTGAGCCAGGGAACAGGGACAGCAGGAGAGGGAACAGCCTCAGGCTGGGCAGGGGAGGCTCAGGGTGGACAGCAGCAGGAATTTCTCCATGGAAAGAGAGCTCAGGCCTTGGCAGGAGCTGCCCAGGGAGGGTTTGGAGTGCTCACCCCTGGAGGTGCTCAGGGTTTGCCTGGCTGTGTCACTCAGTGCTCTGGGCTGGGGACAAGGTGGGGATGGGACACAGCTTGGACTCGATGATCCTGGAGGGCTTTTCCAGCCCCAGTGATCCTGGGATCCTGTGGTATCTCTGAAATGGCAGGAGAGTGCTGGAATGCTGGACTGTGACCCGGGGCGGGGGATTGGATCACCCAGCTCCCGTTTTGGTGATTCCAGTCCCACTTGTCCAATGTCCCTGAAAGCACATCTGACTGTGAGCTCACAGCAGGTGGGGCTGCAGGGCTGGGCTTGGATTTGCTGCTTCACTATTTTGTGATCACAGACTCCCAAAATTGTTTGGATCAGAAGGGACCTTAAATCCCATCCAGTGCCACCCCTGCCATGGCAGGGACACCTCCCACTGTCCCAGGCTGCTCCCAGCCCTGTCCAGCCTGGCCTTGGACACTGCCAGGGATTCCAGCCCCATTCCTGGTGGGATTGATGCCTCTGCCTGTGTTTGCTCCTCTGCTTTCCTGGCCTGGCTTTTGTTCAGAGGAACAGAAAGTTCTTCATTCACCCTCTCCTTGCCTCCCTCCTGCCCAATGGATCAGAGCAGGGCTGAGCTCCCAGTGCTCACATTCTGTTCCTTAGAAAGAGTAAATCCAAACTCAGTCACGGCTTTGGCCTCACGCTGCCCTTGTCTCCCTCGAGCCAACATGTCCTAAGGGTTTGTCGTGTTGGATGAGATCAAATCTGCATCCAATATCCTTTATCAGCTCTGTCTTCAGGATCACAGGGAGAGGATGTGTTGGAGTATATTTTATTTTGTGATTTTTGCTTAGGCTCAGTGTGACTCTTCTACAAACTCTAAGGACCTGCCCAGGCTTTTGTCACCTTCAGCATTCAGTGCTGCCTTCTAAGAGTGTCCTCAACATCTCGTGATCTCCTCCTTGCCCAGGAAAAATCCTGGGATGGCTTTTGAATAAGGAAGGTTGGTGGCTGGGTGATACCAGCAGTGTTCTATCACATCCCTGAATTTCTACAAACTGAATTTCTACCCTGACACAACTCTTTCAAGGAGAACTTTCCCTGCAAACTGGCGAAGAGACAAGGCTGAATTAGTCCTTGGTGTGCTGAGGGCATGGAAGGAGCCTGGAGGAATCCCTGTGGAGCATGGCAGGAGAGGGGAGGCTGTGCCAATCCATATATCCCACATCATAAATACGTGACATCTGAGATGTGGGACCTGCTGAGGGCTTGGCAGTGATCCTGCCCCGGTGTGGGGAGAGAGAGCTGCTGTGTGAGCTGGGGTTTGCTGGGAATGGCCATTTCAGGATCTCTGTGGGAGGAGAGCTGCTGTGTGAGCTGGGGTTTGCTGGGAATGGCCATTTCAGGATCTCTGTGGGAGGAGAGCTGCTGTGTGAGCTGGGGTTTGCTGGGAATGGCCATTTCAGGATCTTTGGTTCCATGCTGATCCATAAATTTGAATGCAATTCCACATGGCAGTGGATTTTATGTATTTAAAGTATGAGCTTGGAAGACTGGAGGCTTCAGAGCTGAATTCCAAACTGAATTGTGTTTGTTGTCAGCAGCAGGGGAGGAGGGGAGGATTCTTCCCTGTGCTCAGGTGAGAGCTCACCTGCAGAGCTGCCCCAGCCCTGGGTCAGCACAGCAAGGAGCTGGAACTGCTGGAGGAGTGCAGAGGAAGCTCCAGGATGAGCAGAGGGATGGAGCAGCTCTGCTGGGAGGGAAGGCTGGCAGAGCTGGGATTGTTCAGCCTGGGGGAGAAGGTTTTGGGTGTGTCCAAGGCCAGGTTGGACAGGGCTTGGGGCAGCCTGGGACAGTGGAAGGTGTCCCTGCCATGGCTGGGGTGGAATGAGATGAGCTTTAAGGTCCCTTCCAACCCAAACTACTCTGGGATTCTGTGAATTCAAACAATTTAAAGTGGAATTTGTTAGTGGTAGCAGGAGCTGTGGATGCTGTGGAGCACAGCCCGGGAAGGAGTTCACTTCCAGGCTCTCTCAGTATCAGGAATACTGAGAAAAGCAAGGAGGGGCTCACCAGACTTTAACACTGCTTGGAAGCACCGAATAAAATCAGTTTTGTGATCTGAATGAAACGTTTAACTCAACATCTCCCATTATAAATGTGACTGTAATCAACATTTCACATTATAAATACGATTATAATCAACATTTCACATTATAAAAAAGTCACTGCAATGAAAGGAGATTTTGATGAGCATCCTTGGCTCTGGTGATGTCTCGTAAGTGAAGCAGCAACATTAATAAATAAGCCCTGTCTCTGCTTTACCTTTTCTCTTAATAGCACAGCGGATGAGTTTGAAGTGCAGCTGTTAAAATAGGAGAGGGCAGGACAGGGTTTGTCCCAGCAGAGGCACTGGGGGAGCACAGTCCTCTCACTGCCATCAGGAATGTGCTTCCCAAGCCTGTATTGGAGTATTGAGGTCAGATTGACTGGAGGACAACATGAAAAGTTAAATTCTCAAGTAAAGAGAATTTAAATGGCCGAAGAGCAGAGTTTTGTTAAAAATCAAGGGAACAAATTCCAGACATCACCCATCACAACGGAGGGGGTTTGTCCTCAAGGTTGTTGAGATAATCCCATTTTTCCTCAGGGGCTCTGTAACCTCCCATCACTCTGCTTCCCACAGCCTTTCTGCTCCTCTCCCTTGTCACTTTGAAGCTTGCCCTGGTGTGAAAAGCAGCATTTCCTACCCTCGGTTCCCTCCCCGTGCCTCCGACAGAGGGGGAGATTGACAGTGGCCTTTAGCTGAAAGCAGAGTATGAATTGTAGTCAACAGAGAACGAGGGCTGCTCTCAGACTGCAGTTTGTTTTCTCAGCCTGGTTAATTGTGGCAGGAATTGCTGTGCCTGTCTGGGCACAGTGCTACCAGGAGCTGCCTTTCAGTGCCTTGGTTGAATTGCTGGGTGCAGAGAGCCTTTGGGATGCTGGGGATGCAGAGCCTGGTGGTGTCACACAGGAGGGACTGAGCAGCCCTGGACCAGCAGGATTCTATTCCATTATTATTCTATTATTATATT
>VZRM01003310.1:177897-231021 GCA_013397955.1 Grantiella picta | reverse complement strand
TATTTTGGGTATAGATATTATTATAGATATTATTGTAGATATTACCTTCCTTGTAAAGTCAGGGCTGCTTGGTTTTCTGGGAGAGGGAAACTGTGGCAGCGTTAATGCTTGATTTAAATGCCATGAATTCCTTCAAGAATGGCTGATTCCATGGACCAAGCCTTGCACCAGCTGAAAATGCTGAAATTTGGGAGCCTGAAGCCAGAAATGCTGAAGCAGCACCGTTTATTGTTTCCCTGTTTCCCTCCTGTTCCCAGCTGTGAGGAGTTCAGAGGATGAATTGAAGCCTCAGCCTTTTCTCTGCCTGATGAGATTCAGCTCTAACATCCCGGCCAGGTCCAGGCTTGCATTCATTCCGGGGATTTCATGAATTTCACTGCGAAGCAGGGCTCAAAGCTGCAAAATGACTTTTCTGCAAAGTGAATGTTGTCAGTTTGAGCTTCCTGATTGGGAAAAAAGATCCATTTCCACGTCCCTTATGGGCCTTTTGTAGGGAATTCGCCCATCTGGCTGTGGTTCTTCGCAGTCTCCTGGGTGTGAGCAGGCACAGTCTTCAGCAGCACAGATTGGGGCTATAAATAAGCAAAGAGCAAGATTTTTTCCATTTTCCCTCCATGAATTCCTCCCATCCTTACTTATTCTCGGCAGCAAATGTAAGATTTCACCTATTTCCAGGGCACTGGAAAGGTCAGTCCTTTGCATGAGGCAGTGATGGAGTTTTGGCCTGGCTGTTCAGGCTCCTTCTGGAATTTTTAGCAACTATTTTGTACTTTGATTCCCCATCTTTAAAAGAGGAATAAGGAGCCTTTTCCTGTGCCTTTTTATGCAGCAGGGAATATATTTGGACACAGCATTCAGCAAATTCAGCTCCCAATGAATTGCTGCTAATTCCAAGAATAAAAATCATTACCCTGAACTGATGGTCATGGAATCTCAGAATATCCTGATCTGGTGAGTGTAAGAGACAAATGAACAGCTTATCATTCATGAGGACCTTGGTTATATTTTCGTGAGTCTGAGCTCTGAGGTTTGTTGAGAAGGAGGATTTTGTGAAGGACTCAGTAGCCACTGCTGCACCAAAACTCATCACAGCCATGGCTGTGCAGCGGTGGGAGCAAATTGTGGAGCTATTTTGGCCTCTTTGTCATCTCCTTCTGAATATTCATGCTGTTATCAAACTGATATTAAAGGAAATCAAAGATTCATTAAGGTTAGAAAATACCTACAAGGTTAAGTCCAACCTGAACCACTGACCCACATCACGAAAATGTGGAATTTGAAATTCCACATTTTCAAACAAGCAAAGTTTTAAAAATGACAAAATAAGCTTGATCTGCCATTCAAGCAGCTGGGAAGCCTTGGCAGGGGAAGAAACAAGGTGCAAAAGGAACCCCTGAAGCTCAAACCCTGGAGATTTTCTGGCTGACTTGGACTTGCAGGGTGCTGAGAGGCTGTGCAGAGCCAGGTGCTGCTCCACGGGCTGCCCATTAATCTGAGCCATAAATCATCCTGGGCTAATTAAGCAGCTCCATTTGTAAAAGAGGCGTCAGGGAATTGGCTGCAGGGCGTTTGTTTGGAGAGCACAAAGCAGTGGTTGGGTTTGGGCAGCCAAGCGTTGTGATCCCACTGGGATCCCGTAGTGATCCTGTAGTGATCCTGCTGTGATCCCATAGCGATCCTGCTGTAATCCTACTGTGAACCCACTGTGATCCCATAGTGATCCTGCAATTATCCTGCTGTGATCCCGTAGTGATTCCACTGTGATCCTGCTGTGAACCCACTGAGATCTTGCTGTGATCCCGTACTGATCCCGCTGTGATCCCATAGTGATCCTGCTGTAATCCTACTGTGAACCCACTGTGATCCCACTGTGATCCTGCTGTGAATCCACTGTGATCCCACAGTGATCCTGCTGTGATCCCTTAGTGATCCCACTGTAATCCTGCTGTGGTCCTGTTGTGATCCCTTAGTGATCCTGTAATTATCCTGCTGTGATCCTGCTGTGTTCCTGTAGTGATCCCACTGTGATCCCACAGTGATCCTGCTGTGATCCCTTAGTGATCCCTTAGTGATCCTGTAATTATCCCGCTGTGATCCCTCTGTGATCCTGTAATTATCCCGCTGTGCCCTCAGGCCAGAGCAGATCCAGGAGTGTGCCTGGAGCCAGCAGGGTTGGCATGTGGTACCTGGCAGCACCTTCCTGGGAAAAAATCCCGACTGAAGCATCTTGGAGAGGAAGAGGAAATGCTTCTCTCCAAGGTGACACAGTGCCTTCTGGCCTGGACCTGCAGCAGAATTCCTGCTGTCCATCATCCACCTTCCCATCTCTGGTGAAAGGTGTCCCTGCCCATGGCAGGGCTTGGAACTGCATGAGTTTTAAGGTTCCTTCCATCCCAAAGCACTCAGTGATTCTCGGATTCCATTAACCTGCTCCAGCCTGGGGGGAACAGCCCCTCCCTAATGCAGCTTTACATTTAATAATCCTGAAACTTTTAGGATTTAATAGTCCTGAAACTTTGTCACTGAGCTGGGCTCAGGTTGCCTGTCTTCAGATGGATCTTGAGGAGGCCAAGATGCCACAATTCAACCCTTTTTTCATGTAAAAACCATCAAAGGGATGGAATTGGTCACAGGTGGTCTGAGTCTGACTCAGAGTCCTCATCTGACAGGTAAAAGAAGCTCTCGGAGGATGTGGAATTGCCGGCGGCTCACTAGACTTGGGCTGGTTTATCCAACAGCCTTGCAGCTGCTTTGTTCTGTTCAGCTGGGGGTGTTGGGGGCTGGAGGGGCAGGGGAGAGAGAGCCTCATGTGGGAGCAGCCAGGAGCAGGGAAAGATGGAATCAGAAAGGTGGGATCAGAGCAGAGACTGACACCGGGACAGGGAAAAGCAGCAGCTGCTGTGAACAGGAGAGGCTCTTGGTGACCACTAAAACTAGTTAAATCACACCTTTTTTGGTCTGGCAAGCATTTTAACGCTGTCCCAACACCTGCTGAGAACCCACAGCCCTACTGGAGTGTTTATTTCTCCCAGGGCTGGCAGTCTCTGTGGGAGCACAGTGACGTGGCTGCTGTGTTGTCTCTCACACGTTCCATGCAACTCACAGCTTGTTTACTTACCTTCCGCAGAAACTCGGGCTGAAGTGTGCCCACAACATCAATTAAAAACTTAGCAGGCAGCGAGGGAAAATTGTCCTTTTAGGGAAGACATCTGGGATGACTGGCAGTCCTCAGTGTGTACCTGCGCTGCGTCTGGAAAATATTTTGACAGTTCCAGCTGAAAGCAGACTTTGGAGTTTGGACTTTTTTTTTTTAAAAGAACCATGGTGTGGAGCACAGCTTTGATGCCTTAATGGAAGCTAGAGAGCTCAATAATATGTTTCAGGTTTGGATAAAAGAGAGGGGAAAATTGCTTCCAGCACTTTAATGCTCAAAAAAAACAAAGCCCAAATCATCTCTCTGTGATGTCTCATCTGTAGTATTTTAGCAGTGTGATGCCTAAGTGGGCCTTTGGTAGAGCTTGCTGGGACTGCTCAGCTCAGGGAGGAGATCCAACAGGACTGGGACATGCTCTGAGTTACTTGATGTTGAGCTGTCTTTAAAATGAACACAAACTAAAGCGAGCTCCGGGTGGATGGGTTGATTTGCCAGGATCGTCTGCTTGTGGTTCATTCCAACATGCAGGAAGTCAAGGACAGGTGGCAGGAGGCTGTGTGGGTGCAGAAGGAGCTCCTGACAGAACTCACATCTTCAATAAACAGGAAAAAGCAGAGTCAGATCGCTCAGGAGGAATCCACACACTATCCAAGTGCGTGGGGTGGGATTGGAAAGGCCAAAGCCCACCTGGAGTTCAATCTGGTGGAAGACCTGGAGGGCAACACCAAAAGCTGCTGTGGGTCAGTCTGAGGGGGAGCAAGAAGTGTGGGGCTGCTGTGGGATGGGGCAGCTGGAGAAAGGTCAGGTCCCCAAAACCAGGTCCCCAAAACCCCACAGGTCCCCAGTGCTACCTTCATCCTGGTCAGGCTGGCCCTGGAGAGCCTCAGGTCCCCAAAGCCAGAGGGAAAGTCTGGAGCAAGGATGATTTGATGAGGTTGTGTTGGCTCAGGGGTATAGAAGAAGTGGAGGGGGATTGTGTTAGGGAACAGAAATGAACTGGACACACAAAATCCCAGGGGTGCTGGGGGAGCTGTCTGAGGGCATCCAGAGGCCACTCACGTGTCTTGGAAAGCTTCTGGCAACTGGGAAAGGAGCCTGAGCACTCCTTGGAAGAGAGCAAATGTCGGCCCTGTGTCCAGAGGGTGGGAAAGAGAATCCAGGGAATTACAGTCAGTCAGCCTCAACTCCGTCCCTAGGATGGAGCAGCTAATCCTGGAAGGCATTTCCAGGTATCCGAAGGGCAAAAGGGCCTTGAGGAAGAGGCCCTGTGGATTTATGAGGTGAGTCAGATGTGACCAAGGCTTCTGTGCTGAAGCCACCAAGTTAATGAGGGAATTGGAGCATCTTCCCTATGGAGACAGGCTGAGGGAATTGGGCTGTGCAGCCTGGAGAGGAGGAGGTTGTGTGGAGACCTCACGGCACCTCCTAGGTCTAGAGGGGCACAGAAAAGCCAGAGAGGGATCCTGCAGCAGGAACTGGAGGGACAGGACAAGGGGAATGGGGTCAGACTGAAAGGGAGTCGGTGTCGATTGGATATTGGGAAGAAATCATTCCCTGTGAGGGTGGGGAGGGGCTGGGATGGAATTCCAGAGAAGCTGTGGTGCCCCTGGATCCCTGGAAGTGTCCAAGGCCAGGCTGGACAGGGCTTGAAGCAACCTGGGATAGTAGAAAGTGTCCCTGCCGTGGCAGGAGTGGAATGAGATGATTTTTAAGATCCCCTCCCACCCAAACCATTCAGGGATTTTTAAGGTACCTGAGCTGTGACAACAAACCCTTCAGCCCAGCAGGGCTGCACAGTGACAAATGAGCATTTACATGGAGCTGAGGTTTAATCTTCAAACCCCCTTTGCTGTGGCTGCTGCTAATTCCATATTCCCACAGGACTCCCAGGAAGAGGCCCCAGGAACTCAGGTTGTGCATAGCACCTTTGTAATCCCAACTCCAGGAGTTCATCTGTTCCCTTTCCTCTCTCCTCCTGTGCTGCTTCTCACCAAAACTCTGCAATTTTTGCCTCTTTTTTAGCCTGCCATGCACTTCCCCCATCTCTTTATCTGCTTTTTACCTGTACATCCTTATCCTTCTCCTGGAGACAGCCTCATCTGCAGGGACTGTGCTGCAGACAAGGAGCAGCAGTTCTGGGGGGTTTAAGGAAATAGTTATCTGAAGATTAGGTGGGGATGGAAGCAGCCAGCTCCAGTTTATCTGCTGTTGCTCCTTGTTAATTGTCACTCGAGAGAAAAAGTGGTTTTATGTTTCCAGCGATGGAGAGCTGATAACTTTTTCTAATTTTACAATCTCACTCGTTCCACTCTCATGACTCACATTGGAAAGGAAAAAAGAAAATTGTCTAAAAGATCATATGAGATAACAGCTGAACAGCTGCTTTCTTTGGGCCAGGCTTCTCCCCCTCATTCCCAGGGTAGAGTGAAGCCAAAGACACAGATTGTCCTGCCAGCCTGAGTGCTGGGTGGGGGTCAGACATCGCTCGAGTTGGCTCCTTGCTGGCTCTTTCCATCTGTCTGGCCCTGGGTGTGATGGAGCTGTGTCAGCAGCCAGACAATCCCAGACTGGTTTGGGTTGGAAAGGACCTTAAAATCCATCTTGTTTGGGCAGGGACACCTCCCACTATCCCAGGCTGCTCCCAGCCCTGTCCAGCCTGGCCTTGGACACTGCCAGGGATCCAGGGGCAGCACAGCTTCTCTGGGAATCTGTGCCAGGGCCTGCCCACCCTCACAGGGAAGGATTTCTCCCCAATATCTGATCCCCTCCTCTCCTCTGTCAGCTCAGTCGGTGCTCTGGGGAGGTTTTGGGTGGGTTGTACTCATGCAGACCTTTTCTGCTCCCTTTTTGCTCTGTTTTCCCCCCAGCTTTGCAAGTGGACACACTGCACACAGGTCTTTTCTCCCCCTTTTTGGCTGCTGGTAAAAATTCCTGTTGGAAAGAGCTAAGGAATTTCTTCCTCCTCTTGTAGCCATTTGCACTTAGTTATTTTTATGAAGGAGGAATAATGATTTGCAGATGGCAGAGCAGAGCCCTGTAAGAATGTGCCTTTGCTTTAAATGTGTATTTTTACCGTGGGTTGAAGCCAACAGATTTAAGTTAGAGTGAAATCACGAGGCTGATCAGAGACTGCCAGATTAGATCTGCTCAGATCTGGGCTTTGGATTCCTCCCTCCCTTTGGTGGCTCTTTCCATGGAGAGTCTCAGAAGTGCCCAGTGCTCCCTGGCCCTGCTCTGCTCAGGGGTGTCACTGGTGCTGCCTGAGGGAACCCCCCAGTCAGTGAATCATGGATTAACAGCTCAGCCTCGGAGATCTGGGGCTCATTATTCTGCTTTTTAATCCTCTCATCATCCCAGTTCTCACCAGCCATTGCACTCCTCCAGTGAGTCACCACTGGTGTTTCCAAAGACTTTTTCTTCCTGTGCTCCCTGCAGTTTCCCTGCTGGTTTATAAATTGGATTTGATGGTGTAGATGAGCTCAGAAAGCTGTGATTGCTTGGCCAGCAGCGGTTTTGCCAGTGTCCCTGTGACAGTGTGAGTGTCCCTGTGCCCCTGTGACTGTCCCTGTGGCTGTGTGACTGTGCCCCTGTGACCCTGTGACTGTCCCTGTGACCCTGTGAGTGTTCCTGTGTCCCTGTGTGTTCCTGTAGCCCTGTGAGTGTCCCTGTGAGTGTCCCTGTGGCTGTCTGTGCAGGGCTGGGGTTGTTCTGCAGGTCCTGACAGGGCTATGGCCACGGCATCTGTTATGATAAAACAGAGTTATGCAGAAATTAGCTGTTTAGTCCTAATTAACCTAATGAGTGCAGGAGGGAGCTGGGGGCTCCCCTGGGAGCAGCTGTGCCCATCCCTCTGCATCCACAGCAGGGAGACTGTCAGGGACAAGGAGCCTTTCCTGGGCACAGACCAGGTGAGCCTGGCTTAAACCTTGTTCCACAAATCCCTGCTTTTGGAGGAATTGCACTCTCTGCTCCCATCTGTATCCCAGGACAGTCCTGCACAGGACTCACATCCTCCTCACTCTGGGCCTGTGTCCAGCCTGTGAAGACAAAAGCTTTTTATATATATTTTTTTTTTAGGTTAATCTGTTTATTCTGCTTAATAAGGACCTAAGGACAGCTTGAGCTCCTTGCCGTTGACTGAATATTTTCATCTTTACTCCATGTCTGGTGAGGTTTGTAGGAATTCGGGATTGATTTTGATAGGCATTGCCTTAGGTCTAAAAAATGCTGCTTCCAGCAGGCACTCACAGGAGTGTCCTGCTCCCCAGGGATCAGGAGTGTGGGGATGCCAACCCTAAGATCTTCCTAACCAATCCCACGTGTGGATGAGCTCTGTGATATCCATCTCACTTCTCTGGGAATATCTCTCTGTGTCTGGCCCCAGAGCTGGGCTGGCTGTGCAGGTGGGAGAGATACAAGTGCCTTTGGGTGGACAGAATGGGGTGGAAGGGACCTTAAAAATCATCATTCCACCCCTGCCATGGCAGGGACACCTTCCACTGTCCCAGGCTGCTCCCAGCCCTGTCCAGCCTGGCCTTGGACACTGCCAGGGATCCAGGGGCAGCACAGCTTCTCTGGGCCCCCTGTGCCAGGGCCTGCCCACCCTCACAGGGAACAATTCCATCCCAATATCCAGTCTAACCCTGCCCTCTGGCTGTTTAAATTTCTCTCCAGAGCAGGAAGGGAAAATTAGAGAAAGAATGGTTGTTGGCTATATTTTCCTTTTTTGGGGTGTGAAAACTCTGAGGTCTGGTTTTCATTTAGAAAATGCAAAAAAGGGAAACACTAGCAGTGTGAAAATGAAATATAACAATGGGGTTTGGACAAGGCAAAGCACTTCTGAGAAAAACAGCAACCAGAGTTTCATTGTCCTGAGTAATTGTTGCTGCCTTTTGGAGGGAGCTGAACACCCCTTAATTACGGATTGCAGCTCGTGTGGGCTGCGACCCCTGACAATGCAGAAATTAACTGCTGCCTTTGAATCCCACGTTTGTTTAACAGCTGCTATTAGTTCGTGTTAAGGGATTTTACAGGTCTGGGACTAAACCCAAATCCCGATGCCATTGGCAGCAGCAAGGACTCTGCTGTGCTTTGTGCACCACATGTGTGACCAGCAAAGTCTGGCTTTAAGGCAGGTGGAGTTAATCCTTTTTGTCCTGCATGTGTGGAGCTGAGGAGGAGTTCAGTGAGGTGGTGTTGGGCTGATGGCCACCGTGGAGGGGTCACTGCTGCTGGTGTCACCGAAACTGTGGGAAAAATAAAAACCCTCCGACGACATTTTTAATGTCAGACAGTCAAGGCATTACTCTATTTTCTGGCCAGGATGTTGTTCTGGCCAGGATGTACCACAGAAATCATCTCATCCACACACAGCCCGGCTGTGCAGAGAGAATCATTCCATGATACATGGATTTACTAGATTCTTCAGATATTTTATTCAGTCAAAATACATAGAAATGTATTGGGTCAGTGTTCATTGGGCCAGAGTTGAGCAAACGCTCAGTATTCAGTTTCCCATTGGATCTGAATCTCCTCACCTCTGATGCTAATTAGATTTTTCATTCTTCAATTTTCCCATCAGTCCTTTCCTGCCCAGATGTCTTCAGCCCTGCTGGAGGTGCTCTGGGGTAGCTGTTTGTAGATAGCCACTGCTGTCTGCTGATGTTCTGCTGGTAGCTCTTTATCTTTGGGTTCCTCCAGTCTGTTGATAGCTGAGTCCACCAGACCTCACCTGGTAGAACGATGGGCTGGAAAAAAACCTAAAACTCCTTTTCCTGAGGTAAAGACAAACAGAACTCTTTGACTAAAGTGATACAAAATTTTTAAACTGCTATATTTTCCAACAGTGGGATTGTGTGGATTTGGGGAGCAGCATTCCCAGTTCAACCTGTGCATGTTGTGTCCTCCCAGTGCTCCCAGTAAAGCAGTGCAGTGCTCAGACTGCTCCAGGACAGCAGTGCCTGTGCTGCTGTTCTGCTCTGGTGCCTTTGTCTGGGGCTGGTGAGGATCAGCAGGAATTTCCAAATGGTGTTTCCATGGGAATGGAGTTCCTGGTGCCCGGTGGGCCAACCCTGACTGGGCTGTGTCTCCTCCCTGGGGTTTCTGCTGGACATTTATGCCACCCCATTTTCTCTCCAGGCTGGCCTTGGGCTCCTGGCCAGCACAAGGCCCAGACACGGCTGGGGTTTAGGCAGAGATCACCCCAAATGCTGGAGGGAGATCATCCTCATGGAATCCTGGAGTGCCTTGGGTTGGAAGGGCCCTAAAGCTCATCCCATTCCACCCCCTGCCACCTTCCAGTGTCCCAGGCTGAGCCACAGCTTCTCTGGGAATTCCATCCCCACCCTTCCAGGGAACCATTCCTTCCCAATATCCCAGCTAACCCTGCACTCTGGTGGTTCAAAGTACAAGGAGAAGTTTTTCCCTGCCGTTTTTTTCTGGAGCACGGGGGAAGCTGAGTCACAGCTCTGTGCTGATCTGTCTCAGCAGTAATTAGAGGAGATGAAACCCATCAGTGACAAGCTCTGTCCCAGCAGTTGCAGCTCAGATCCTCATTCCATGCTGCAGAAGGATGAGTAATTCTAAATAGCTCTGCAGACGTTTAAAAGCACCCAAAGCATGACAGGCAGCCCCGAGCAAATGAGAACAAGGTGAGTTATTAAATGCCTGCTGAGCACACACAAAGCCCCATTATCGCTGAGCACTGAGACAGGAGCTGGGTGTGTTGTACCTGGGCTCTGCTCCCCTGGGCTGGGGCAGCTTTGGGGACATCACACCTGAGTCCTGCTTCCCCAGCAGCTCCATGGGCTCTGAGCTGGCTGGAAATAGAAATTCAGCTGCTCTGTCCTGGTGCTGCCAGCAAGGAACTTCATTAAAAAATCCCACATTTGCTGGTGGAAGGAGCCTTGCTCTGTACCCTCAGATAGAAAGCTTGGAACGCTGCAAAATTCCAGGGAGGAGCAGGAGAATCCCAGCCTGTCCCTGTCTAAGCTGTGATGGCAGTGAGGAAGATGTGAGCTCCAGGCAGGATTTATCCCTGCTCCAGCATGATGTGGGTAACTGTGCTTCACAGAGCTCCTTTCCAGGGGAGATCAGTGAGCAGCTTCCAGTTAAACCAGGGAAGAGCTGACAGGGCTTTCCAGCTCCTTTTGCACCTGAATGCAGCTTTTTAATTACCCAAAAACTTCTGCCAGCGTTTTATTCCAGGAGTGCCAGCCCTGGTGGGGATTCTGGTGGCACTGGCACCTCCCAAGCAAATCCCTGCCCAGCTCAGGCTGTGGGACCATGCCCAGGGCTGATTTAAAACCCTTGGAGTGGATGGAAGTGTTTCCATTTTCCTTCGGGGACTTGCCTCTCACTTTCCAAGTGCAATTTGAGGTGGAGCCAGAACGTGGCCCAGGTCTCATTTGAAAGGGAATTTGGTTGAAGGCTTTTCATTGCTTTAAGTCCTGCAGTGACTTTAAGGATGCCTGGTGACTCACAGGTACAATAAAATCGCATAAATAAAATAAAATAACCTTAACATGCTGGCATGACTTGCAAAATGTGAGTAGTGTAGGAGAAGTTCTCCTGTGTGGCTTTGCAGGAGCGGAGGGATGCACCAAAATCATCCCTGAGGCTGCAGCAGTGGCACTTTCTCCAGCAGAAAAACTTAAGAGATAAATCTGGGAGCAATCAGAGTGGATATTCTCATTTTCTGCTTTGTTTCCATCTCTTCTGGTTTTGTGTGTTCACAGGAAATGTCTATATTTGTCATTTTACACTCGTGCCAAGCCCAGGGAGGCTGATGAATTAGAGACTAATAACAATTAGTGTTGAAATCTAAACAAATGAGCAAGGAATGAGTCACAATTTCGGTGTGACCTGAGGACACAGCACTGCCCATTGTCCCTTTTCTTCTGCCTTGCTCACTTTCTACATTCTGCTTTCCAAAACTCATCACTTCTATTTGGGTTTGCAAATGCATTTCAGAAAAAAAAAGCCTGAAAAGTTTCCAAACCTGAAGTTCAAAAATGTGGAGTTGATGATGATGTTTGGTTGCATTAAATCTGAAATTTGGCTCCATTTCATTTTTATTATCAATTATTGTGAGTTTTGAAGTTAATGCAAACCCAGAAATGCAGACACCCTCCATTCTGATGAGCTCTGAATGAGGCTCCATCCATTCTATTGAAATGCTCCATTTCCCTTTTGGCAGAATTTCCCTGGAATCGCCACATCCCAGATTTTTAAAGATAAAGTTTTTCGATGCTTTGGACTCATCCCTGTTTTTCAGACACCGGCAGACTGAATTCACAGCAAATCAGGGAAAAATGTGAGACCGTAGCAGGGCTGTTGTGTCCTTTGTTTTCAGGGTGCAGTGGAGGCTCACAATTATAGGATCATGGAATATCCTGAGTGTGAAAAGACCCACAGGGATCATTGATCAGCTCCTGTCCCTGCACAGACACCCCAAATCCCACCCTGTGCATCCCTGGCAGTGCTGTCCAAACACTGCTGCAGCTCTGGCAGCCTCAGGCTGTGCCCATTGCCTGGGCAGGGCCCAGCACCTCTGGGGGAAGAACCTTTTCCCAAAATCCACCCTAAACCCCCCTTTGCCACAGGGAGTGTGTCCTGTGCTGCCACTCTGGGTTTTAGAGCCTCTGTCGTGTTTTTGAGAGGAATCAAATGGAAGGAGTTGCTTCAGCAGGGAGGTTATTAGTGCTGGGGTGCCCTTGAATGGCAAGGCTCGGATTTGGAGGAAAAAGCTGAAATGAGACATTTTCCATTTTATGATTTCGTCTGTGGAGAAAGTCCTTTTAATCTCAATTTAATGAAAGTCGGCTCAAGACGTGTGAGTGACTGAGAGTGCTTGGGAGAGACAGGCGCAAAGCTTGAAGGATGAAATTCTCCTTCAGCTGAGGCAGAATTTGGCACAGGGCTGGGTAACCACCAACCTCCTGTTTGGAAGGACGTGATGCTTCATTTCTAGAAATGGCTTGGGGAATTCCAAGCTGAGGAAAACGAGGCAGAATGGATTAACTTGGTGACAGGGACATCAGCAGCTCCCACCTCTGTCAGCCTCCCAGACCCACAAGCAGAGTTCCCTCTGGCCTTGTTTGCTGGTGTTGGGATGTCCTTCAGCCTCCTGCCCTTTTCCTTTCCCACTGCCTCTCTCCTGGAGCAGAGGTGGGATAAGCAGAGCAGGAGGCTCCTCTGAGCCTTGATCTTGTTCTTCATCAGTGCCTCTCCTTCAGAGAGCCCCACCCAGCCTTGTCCTTGCCCATGGTGACCAGGTGACCTCCAGAAGACTGGTCCAGCTGACAGAGGGGACAGGAGTGTCCCCTCCATGGGCTGCCCTTGGATAAATCTCTGGAAAGGTTTGTACCAGGAGCTTGGCCAGATGGGTGGGTGACATCACAGAGAGCCTTGCTGCCTCTGAGGCCATCAGATCTGCTGGCAAAGCCCCTCTGTCCCACAGGCTGGGACAATCCATGCCGGCTGGGACACTGGGAAGGCTGTCCCGTGTCCCTGCTGGAGCTCCAGGGGCTCTGAGAAGCTCGCTGGGTTTGTGTCCTGCTGCAGAACAAAGCCCTTGCAGCCTCTGGGTGTTGGTGTCTTGTTCCCACCCCACCTTCCACTGTCCCAGGCTGCTCCAAGCCCAGCCAGCCTGCCTTGAATTCTCTGCCTGAGGAATCCATGACTAAGAAATCCATGTTTTTCCCTGCATTCTCTGCTCTCTGGCTCTCATTGAAAGAAGGGAGAGAAATTTTCCTTCTCAACAGCTTGACTTTCTTCCCTGCCTGCTCCAGCTGCCCCTCCACAGTCCTGGAGCTGCAGGAAGGGGAAGGGCTGCAGGAAATTACTTTCCCCAGGGACACTGAGTCCACAGCAGGATGTGGAATAAGCTTTAAAAATTATCTTCCTGGAAATGTCTGATTAGAGAATAATCGTTTTCCTATTCTTGGTGGGGTTTGAGGCTCTTTTCCAGGGAATGGTAATGGATTCCTTCTGTTGGAATCCAATCTCTGAGTGTGTGAGCTCCTGTGAATGTACACAGGGAAATAAATGGAAACAGTCATTGGTTTTATCAACGGGCTTCCTTGGGAAAAAGAATTCCACCGGAGCTCTTTTATGGCCCTGTAATAGCAATTTGGGTGACAGTCTGACTGCACTGTGGGGCTGCATCACTTCCACTGCTGTTATCCCTAATTGGGAGATCAAGGACAAGAGGAGTCAGGGAAAAGATAAGGACTGGGCTGCTGTTATTAAAATGTAATCTTGAAATTACCCAGTGCTGAGTGAGATTTAGTGCTGCTAACCAGGCTGGCAGTGCCTTTTCAGGGAGTCAGGGCATTGCTATTCTGCAGAGAGTTTATTTTGGATTTTTTAACTTATCTATTATTTTATTTATATTTATTTTATGTATTTTTATGTCTTTATTATTTATGGAGGGATGAATTAATTAGTGATTTTAAAAAGTGATGTATTATGGAAATAGAAACAAATGGATGTTGGGTGATCTTAAATAATGACTATGCAGTTATGGACTTTAAAATTGAATTCTTAAAATTTATTTGATATTTAGGGAGATTTTCTTTCAGAACAGGATGAAGGAGAGCACAGCAATATCCAAGGAGTAAGCAGAATCCTGTCAGATAAATGCAGGAAAGTTTTCCTGTCTGATTTTCTCACAGTCTCTGTTCTGCACATTTCACACAAAATAAATAATATCAACTTTGTAAATAAATCAATGAGCCAAGTCCATGACCCCTCCAGAGGTGGTTTGCTTTGCTTTGATCCACAGCCTTGGGATGCAACTCGTGCAGAAATGACTGTTTGCACCAATATCCAGCACAGTTTAATTCACTCCAGGGATTTGACTGCTCAGGAAAACAGGGCTTTTATTGCCTGTCAGAATTCCTTAAGGTTTATCCCTGCTCACTTGGCAATGTGCCTGTGCTGCTCAGCTCTCCTGATTCAGCTCCTCTGCTAGAACTTTATTGGAGGCTTTGATCAGTCAAAGCAGAGATGGAGCTTTAAAAGGCTCCAAGCACCTCTCCTTTGTTCTGAGAGACCCCAAGCTCAGTTCAGGTCCTTCTGTGCTGTTTGCTGCGTGGCCAAAAGGAATTTGTCTCCTGATCCATCTCAGTCATCCCACAATAACCTGGGAAACATCCCAGGCTTGGGTTTCACTCTGCTACCAGAGGGCACCGACTGTCCAGGAGTTATTTTACAGTGTCTGGGAAGAGGTTAATTAAAAAGAGAAATTAAATGGGGCACAACAATCTAACCTGGAGAAGTTCCTGAAGGGATCTTCTCAACTGGAATAATTCTCCGGACATGGAGATTAGAACATCTGGTAAACACTGCAGTAGACACTGGAGTTTAAAATGTCCCTAGAAGAAAAATTCTGCTATTCCAGTATCTTCAGCTGGGGCTGGAGTGCCATCCCTTGTTGGGACAGCTCTGTCCTCCTGGTTGTGCCTCAGCTGGACACCAGGGCTTGTGAAAGGAGGGGACAAAGTTCAACAGCACAGAAAGAACTGGTCAGGGTGCTCAGGGGAAGAACCAAGACAGGATTTCACACCTCCTCTCCCCAAACGCAGTGCTGTCCCCACTGTGACCTCACTTATCCATGTCAAGCATCCCTGCACAGGAATTGTGGGACAATTCAGGCTGGAAGGGATTTCTGGAGGATCTCCTTCCAGCTAAGGCTGGCAGAGCTTCAGTTTTGGATCAGCTTTGGGACGATCAGCTCAGCCAGCCCTTCCCTGCCATGTATTGGGGTACAGGAGCAGGACAGCCCAGCTGGGGTGGCACAGGTGGCTGTGGCTGTGCAGGGAAGGGTGGCTCTGCTGTCACCTCAAGGAGCTGGGACTGAAGGTGCTCTCGTCCCAGGAGTTGGATCATCCCAAACATTGCAATCTGAAATATGTTCCTTGCCTGGGGTGGGCTCCATTTAGGGAGAGCTCATGAAAAAACCTGGGCTGTTTTCTTAAGATCTGTGATTCTTTAATTGTTGTGACTAATCCAAACACAAAAGTGCCCTGTAGGTAAAGATGATTGACCAAAATACATTTGCATTTCCATGCCACCAACACAAGGCTCATTAAAGCAGGGGATGTAACCCCTGGATGTGCTGGGTATCCCCCACAGCCCTCCGCAGATCCGTGGGGATCCCTTCTGGGATCAGCACAAAGCTGTGGCTGCTGCTGCTGCTTGGACAGGGAGCCTGAAACCCTCTGGGAAACACCCTGGGAGTTGTGCTGCTGGGCTGAGGGAGGGCAGGAATTAACATCCAAACAAGGCTTAGATCGAGATTTGATTGAGTGTTAATACTATTAATAATAAAAGTAGGACTTGGCTCTAGTTTAATCACTTCTGTGCAGAACAGGAGGATAAAAATGACGTTGCATCAGATCCGTTTTTGCTTCCAGCCCTTCCAGATCTGTCTGGCTGCTCCTGGCTGTTCCCTGGCTGTGCTGGGAAGGTTGCATTTCTGGCTGCTGTGAGAAGTTCCAGGGTTCAGGAAGCAGTGGCCACTCGCCCAGAGTTTGTCTGCATCAAGGAAATGCTGTGAGCTTTATGAAACCAATGTCCAGCAGAGAGAACAAGCCCTGGCCACTCCCTGTGGGAACATCTGGGGGTGAAGGGAGAGTCCAGATGTGCCCCACGGTCTGGGAGTGTCCAGAGCTTCCAAAATCTCCATCAGAACTCCACCAATGAGGCTGCTCTGTCCTGTGGGAGATGTTTCAGGAGCTGCCCACACTTGAAGGAGCTGCTGGTGCCACCAGGATGGGAGGAGCAGCAGTTAGGAGGTTGTTAATCCAAGCAAGCCTCTGCACAGGGCTTTACCTGGGATTTGTAGGAATTTTAACATCTTTTTTGGAGCTCTGTGACAGTCAATTACCAGGGAGTTTGCTGATGGGACTTCCAGAGCCACAGAGATTGTTCAGGTTTTAAACTTCTGCATTTTAAACTTTCCTGCTTGGAGTTGCAAATGTTCATTATTTCCAAGGACGTGATGGCTCCACTGGAGAGGGGATTTTAACTCTGCCAGGGAAAACAAGCAGATGGTGGAGAGAGTGGCAAAAATGTGACAGAGCTCCTGGTCTGCAACCATGTGGTTTGGAGCTTGGCTGGACATTTCCAGTCCGCAGCTGGGCTGTGGCAGGAGCAGCCCGTGGATGAGGATCCATCCTGGGGAAATGGGCACATCCTCGTGCCCCTTTCCCTGCCCGTGGGCATCACTGCAGGGACAGCTGGTGGCACTGCAGTGTCCCTGGGGGTTGGCAGGACACAAAAGCAGCGGTTGTTTGGCTGCCTCGGACTGCTCTCAGCTTCAGCTCTGGCCATTCCCTGCTGTCTGACCCGCGATCAGCTGGAACGCTGCGATGGAATTCACAGTGTTCAGCTCTGGGGTCCTCAACATGGGAAGGAGCTGGAGCTGCTGGAGGAGTGCAGAGGAGGCTCCAGGATGAGCAGAGGGATGGAGCAGCTCTGCTGGGAGGGAAGGCTGGGAGAGCTGGGATTGTTCAGCTGGAGAGGAGAAGCTTTGGGGTGACCTAACTGCAGCCTTTCAGTGCCTGAAGGGACCCCAGGAGAGCTGGAGAGGGACTGGGGACAAGGGATGGGGGGACAGGACACAGGGAATGGCTTCCCACTGCCAGAGGGCAGGGATGGATGGGATATTGGGAAGGAATTGTTCCCTGTGAGGGTGGGCAGGCCCTGGCACAGGGTGCCCAGAGAAGCTGTGCTGCCCCTGGATCCCTGGCAGTGTCCAAGGCCAGGCTGGACAGGGCTGGGAGCAGCCTGGGACAGTGGAAGGTGTCTCTGACATGGCAGGGGGTGGAACAAGCTTAGGAAACATCATCTGTGTGGCTTTGAGCACTGACAAGGAGTAAAATGTGTCCCTGGGTGTCCCTGTCCATGTCCCTGCTCCCAGTCACACCCAATCCCCACACCCAGGCCCTGCCTCACCCCCTCCCTCTGCATTTTCCTGCTCTGGGTCTGAGCTCAGGAGATGCTCTTTTGGCAGATTCCTTGAGCAGTTTTCCAGCGGCTGAGTCCCTGTCAACCTGATCCTCGCAGGAACATCCCTGGAGGAGCTTGACTCCCTCCCAGCACCTTCCCATCAGGAACGATGGGAATATCTGTAATTCCAGATCACAGATCAGTGCTGGATTTTCAAGGACTGGAAGCAGCTCTGTGGATTTGGGTGCTGTCAGCTCAGGAGCTGCTCCATCCCTCAGCTGCCTCTCTCTATCAATAATTCTGTTTCAGAGCCACCTCTCGTGGTTCCAAGGCTCCCTGCACCTTCCCATCTCCTGCCACTCCCCACATGGAATCCTGCTAGGCTGAAGAACCATCTGTGGATCATTTTCTCCAAAGCCTTTTTGTGCATGAAAAATTGATCAAAATCCTGGGGAGCTATTTATGCTGTTTTATTTTTCCAGCTCTGATAGAAATGGTAATAGGAAAATGAGATCGAGATGCTTTTAGTACATTATTGGCAATAAAATAATATTAAAAAAGAGCAACCTCCAAGCAGTTCAGGGTCAGATCCTGCAGGTAATTCCTGAGCTAGGAGTGCACAAAGCCCAGCATGTTCTGCTCTTTTTGCAAGGCTTCCAGGTATTGTTGATGCTGTTTTTAAGGCACTTGTCTTTTATGAGTCTGTAATAATCTTTGCATTATGCTATTACAACATAATCAGGTCCTTGTCACGCTGCCAAGGCTGAGCAGATAACATCAGAGCACTGAGGAATTTCAGCTCTAAACTCATTAGGAGAGACCCAGATTTGTTCCACGATAGTTCCAGGGCTCTCCGGAGCTCTGTGCTCTGCAGGGATGTTCTCTCAGCCACGTGGGGGATGAGCAGGCAGATCTGGGCTCCAGCAAAGCCTGGCAGTTCAGCTGGGAGAGCATCTCTCCAAGATGGGAGTTAAAAATACCTTGCTCTTCCTAAAAAATAAAATCTTTTGGGAGCACTAAAATGACAACGCTACAGTGGCTGTGGGTGCTGTAGTTTAATTTTAGAGATATTCAGATGCCACTCCTGATGCACTGGGAAGTGAAATGCTGCTTTCCAGCAGTTTTTCCAAGCCAGGGCGATGTGGACATTCACCATTCCGGAGGATCCTCCCCACGCTGTGCTTTGGGATCAGAGTTTTGAAATGCAGCTTCCCAGCAAGCCCCTTCCTATGGATCTTACCCGGTGATAAGGTCAGATCCATACCTTTGCAGCCAGGAGACATGCACTGTGTAGAACAGGTGGGGCTGCATTTGTTGGAGGATCACAGCATAAATTTTTCATTGGAAAAATCTCCAGCCTGAGCAAACCCCATTGCAGTGTGTGGGAATGATTCTCCTGGAGAAACCCCTGCTCTGCATGGATGGGAACCTTGCTTTATTCTGACCTCTCCAAGATGCCAAATGTTAAACTGTTCATGTTCCTTGAGGATGAAAAGGTTATTACCCATATGGGTATTACCCATTTTTGCTGCAGGTTAGGGATTGTGGAGTGCACCTGATCCCACTCTCCTTTGGCATTTTCAGTTGCCATTACAGAAGGAATTAATTTAGTCCACTCAGCAGGAAAAGCCTCTGGACACTGGACAATTTGGACATTTCTGTTATTGGTCTGGCACAGGATAGTCAGGAACATGCCCAAAGTGGTGTTGTCCATGAGGATAACACATGACAAAAGGAATGCCAAAGAAGAAGAAAAATTCTTTTTAAAAAATGTATTATAACCCTCTCTTCCCACTTCCATTCTCTGCTGGAATGGGCTTGGGCTGGGATGGGCAGGCTGGGATATGGTCCATTCAAAAATCCCATTTTAGGGAGATGGCACATGGATACTGTGCCTGATCTGGCTGCTTCTGATCCTCCCAAAAGGTTTGGTGCGGCCTCAGGACTGAGGAAAGAAATCTCCAGGTGCAGCAGTGAAATCCCTTCTCCTGTTCCAACTGCAGGACATGGTTGTCCTTCCCTTCTCCCTGGAGGTCTCCAGGAAAACTCCTCAGCTGTTCAGGACGGAGCTGTGCAGGGATTTCCAGCAGGATGCTGGGTCTGTTCAGGGCTGCTGCCTCTGCCAGGGATGTGCGAGAGGTTTTGGTCCTTGTGCTTGGGAATGCTAATCCACCCCCTGGCTCTGGATGTGGCTCTGGATGTGGGGCTGGATGGGGCTCTGGGAGTGGCTCTTGATGTGGCTCAGGATGTCGCTCTGGATGTGGCTCAGGATGTGGCTCTGGATGTGGCTCAGGATGTGGCTCTTGATGTGGCTCAGGATGTCGCTCTGGATGTGGCTCAGGATGTGGCTCTGGATGTGGCTCTGGATGTGGGGCTGGATGTGGCTCTGGATGTGGCTCAGGATGTGGGGCTGGATGTGGAGCTGGATGTGGGGCTGGATGTGGGGCTGGATGTGGCTCTGGATGTGGGGCTGGATGTGGCTCTGGATGTGGCTCAGGATGTCGCTCTGGATGTGGGGCTGGATGTGGGGCTGGATGTGGGGCTGGATGTGGAGCTGGATGTGGCTCTGGATGTGGCTCTGGATGTGGCTCTAGATGGGATCTTTGCTCGGTCTGCAGCAAAACATCCTCAGAGATGTCGCAGTCACTGCTTTGGATCAATCCCACACCCCCTGGTCTGTCCTGATCTGTGAAAATCCAAATTTTCCTCTTCCAGGAGTGCTTGCCTCCACCTGCAGAGATCAAGAATTCCCCATTTCCCGGCTGTGGAAGTGCAGAGCTCCCAAGGCAGCTGATTTCCCTCCCTTTGTTCCCCTCTGTGTGTGGTTCCTCAGCCTCCCTTCATGTCATTCCACTGCTGAAGTTCCTGCTGGGATGGTGACAGGGGACAGTGGCACTTCCAGAGCCTGGAGGAGCACTCCAGTGAGGATTTAGGATCCAACATCCATCTTTATATAAATGTATCCATGAAAAACATCAAATATCAGGCTGGGAATGTGTCTGTGCTTGTTTGTTCCCACAGAAGGAACAATTTGGAGAGATAAAGTCTCTCCGAAGTGTGCAAGAGAAATTATTCTTTCTTTGTCTTTTCTGCTGTTCCTCAGTTTGATTATTTAGCCCTTTGTTCTGCTACTTTCTGGATTATTTCAGCTGCTCCCAGTAACTGTGTTTTCCCCTTAACTTTGGGAGTTACTTTTCAAAGGAGGGAGGGGAGCAAAGATAAGGCAAAGCTGTTAAATGGGAAATCCATGGCTAATTAAGGCAGAGGGTCGCTAATCACCTCAGGAATGAAGTTATCAGCTGAAAAGCCTGGAGTGAGCGGAATGAAAGTTAGGGAAAGGTTTTCCCCCATTTCCTTCTGTCCCAATACATTGAGAGATTCCAAGTTTCCCTTGCAGACAATTCCTGACACCGTTAGATGTCTCTTTGCATGAACTGCAGAGCTCGAGCTGCTCCAGGAGGTGGTTCGGTCTGAACAGTTCAAATTTGGCCGAGCTGTGAGCAAATCCCTGCTTTTCCATGCTGAATCTTCGGGATTTTCCTTGCAAAATAATTACAAGCGTATTCCCCAGCAGCTTTCTGCAAAACACATCAAAGATCTCCAGATGATGGATTTGTTTTCTATTTGTTTCCCTGGGATTTCTTCCCTAGAGTTTGGTGTTAGCTGGTTATTTATAAATCCCAGCATATTCCATGGGTTTGTGTGTAGACTGATGGAGCTGCTATGGAGTCACCCTCATTTTCTAGGGGGAACGGGTCTATTTTTAATTCTGTATCATTTCACTGGTGAATGAGTGGCAATTTAATTGTTGTGTGGGAATGGGAATGTCAGAAAACACAGGGAAACTTGAGACTTGCTCGTCATCTCTAGCCTGCTGAATTACTGTGCCCTGAGCCTCTGAGCATGGCTTTGTGTGAGAGGGAATATTCCCAAGGGATGGAGGGACAGGACACAGGGAATGGCTTCCCAGTGCCAGAGGGCAGGGAGAGATGGGATATTGGGAAGGAATTGTTCCCTGTGAGGGTGGGCAGGCCCTGGCACAGGGTGCCCAGAGAAGCTGTGCTGCCCCTGGATCCGGGGGGGGGGGCAAGGCCAGGCTGGACAGGGCTGGGAGCAGCCTGGGATAGTGGAAGGTGTCCCTGGCCATGGCTGGGGTGGCACTGGATGGGCTTTAAGGTCCCTTCCAGCCCAAACCCTTCTGGGATTCTGTGATTCCATGAAAAATCCAACAGGATTCCTTAGGAGGAAGGCAATCTGTGTGTTAAAGGGCTTTGCTGGGATAAATGGCTGCTCAGTCCAGACAGAAATGGTTCCCAAAGCCCCTCCTGCCCTCAGTGACAGAGTGCCACGGGGGTGAAGTCACTGCAGGCTGGGACATCAGGGCAGCTGCTCTCTGCCTCAGCCAGGTTATTCCAGTGTGGGAATTTCCAGGTGGTTTGCGCAGATATTCCTGAAATTTAAGGAAGCTTTCATGAGTTATTTAACTACAGCACCGAAGGACAGCAGTGCGACTGTGTGACATGGAGCAGGCTGCTGGAAAACCACGTTAATTATGGTTCAAAATAATTATTCTGATTTTAAGTTGCCTAACAAATCCCCAAAAGTACAAAAGCAGGAGATGCTGGAGATCACCCCGGACTGGAAGATTTCTTCAGTGTGGTGGTTGAGCCCAGCAGCTTTGGGAGCACCCAAGGGCAGAGCTCATTCCCCTATTTCACCAAGGTGAAATATTCTATTTCTAGAATTTCTAGAATATCTAGAAATAGAAATTTCTTTTTTTGAGAAATAGAAGAACTGAGCAGTCAAGAAGCACAGGCAGTTTCTGCCTTGGGAATATTCCTTTAAAAACACATTTTTTTCCTTTGGGATTGCCTAGTTCAGCTGTGATTTGCTTTGCCTGTGGCACGATTTGGAGTGTCCATTGCTGACTTGGCTGGGGTGGGAGGAGGATGGGAGGGACAGGCAGGTCCTCCTCTCAGAGCTCAGCTCTGAATCCACTCTGGGGGCAGGAAATTGGCTTTGCAGAGTTCTGAAAGATCAAAGGGCAGAGCAGGAGCAGAATGGGAATTTTTTGCTCCGTGTTTATGTGTCAGCTGATAAACTGGGGCTCAGGGGTTCTGCAGTGCAGCAATCCAGGTGGGACAGCACGAGGAGCAGGGTTATCCCAAGGGAAGGTGTCCCTTTCTCCTGTCACCTGGGATGGGTTAAAGCCACCCCTGCGAGGTGACACTGGCCACTGCTCCAGGCAGGAGGCTCCTGGTGCTGCTGGAACAGGGAATGGAGCAGTGTCCCTAAAAATCAGGGAGCACAGATGGGAGGAGAGGTGGTGAGCCTGGAAGGGATCCCAGAAGCGCTGGGTGTTGTGATAACTGTGCAAAATGGTAAAGCAGAGCAGCCTGCAAAATGGGGGAAATAAACTGGGATTATTAGGAATTCCTGCTTGGAATGATGGCCCAGCCTGGTGTCCTGCAGGCCTCTCTGGGAGGTGAATAACTTCTTGCTGATGACAAACAGGCAGGGAGGAATCCAGGTATGGCCAACTCCCCGTGTGGCAGATAAAAAGAGGTTCTCAGCAGATTTTATGAACTTGTAAACTGTGATTTAAGGGAATTGGGAGCAGCACGTGAAAGAACAATAATGAACAAATGTTTTCAAGTGGGAGAAATCTGTCCCTGCCATATGTTCCACTGACTCATCCCTCCTGCAGGAGGGGATCTTGGAATTGTTTGAACTATTCCAGTCACTAATGCTTTGTTATTCAGGAGGAGATGCAGCACAGATCCTGTGCTGGGTGGAGGAATAGAGCTGATCCCTCTAAAGCTCTGGGCACAGGGGAACCCAGGAGTGCTTTGGGCTGGGAGGACATAAAGATCCTGTAGTTCCAGCCCCAGAAATCCTCGCTGTGTGTCTCGGTGTTGGGCAGAGGCCAAGGCTGGCTGTGGGGTCACCGTGCTGGTTTGAGATGTGAGGCTGTACTCGCCAGGATATCATGCAATGCTCCAAACTCCCTCCTTGCCCTTCTCTGTGACACCAAAAATCAGGATGAAAATAAAATCCCTCTAACACTGTATTTGAAGTGATAGAGAATCAGGCATTACTTTATTTTCTGGCCAGGATGTGCCAAGGAAAACATTCCATACACATGTTTTTTACAAGCTTTTCCTCCAAATTCTGTGCAGTTAAAACCCAGAGAGATGGATTGGTTCAATGTCCATTGGGCTAAAGTTGTGTAGCCCTTAGTATTGAGTTTCCGACTGGATCTGAATTTCTTCACCTCTGATGTTAATGAGATCTTCACTCCTTGATTTTCTTAGCAGTATTTGCTGGACTAGATGTCTCCAAGCGTGCCAGAGGCAGGTCTGGGATAGATGTTCATGGATGGTCATTGATGTTCTGTTGATTTTCTGTTGATAGTATTTATATTTTTGGGTATTTTTTGGGCTACTCCCAGTCTGTTGATAAGTTAAGCTCATCTCCGTAGAGTGGTGCTACCTCACTTAAAAAAATTCTNCAGGCCAGAGAAACAGAACATTCTTTCAAAATCAGGAAACTACAGTAAGTGTCTTGGAAAGACTCTGAATACACTGAAGCAGAATAGATAAAATAAAATAAAATAACATAAAATAAAATAAAGTAAAAGGCAATGAAAATAAAAAAGAAAATAAAAATTAAAATTAAAATGAAATAAAATAAAAATAAATAAAATAAAATATGCCAGACTAAAAATAACAAAATAAATAATATTTTTCGAAGTGAAATTCCTTGCGCTGTGCTCTGGCTGCAGGTGTGGCTGTGCGGGGGCAGCATGGAGGTGCTGCCCTGCTCCAGGGTGGCTCACATCGAGCGCAAGAAGAAGCCCTACAACAACAACATCGGCTTCTACACCAAGCGCAACGCGCTGCGCGTGGCTGAGGTCTGGATGGACGACTACAAGTGGCACGTCTACATCGCCTGGAACCTTCCCCTGGAGGTACAGCCTGGCCTCGGGTCACCTCCTGCTTCAAACTGCAGTTATGGAGCATTTCGTGTCCCTGAACCCCCCTGGCTCAGCCCCAGCAGAGCTCCTTGGGCTTTGAGGGAGAGACTGAAAACCCTGCAGGCTTTGGGGGTTCCTGCTGTTCCACTGCCTTTGCATGTTCCTTTCTGAGAGTTAAACCTGGTTGTGGTGTTTACCTCCCCCCCCAGCTCCGAGTGTTTTCCCAGCGTGAGGGTGTCACTGAAACTGCGGGAAAAACAAAAACCCTGCGACAACATTGTTAGTGTCAGACAGTCAAGGCATTACTTTATTATCTGGCCAGGATGTTGTTCTGGCCAGGATGTACCACAGAAATCATCTCATCCACACACAGCCCGGCTGTGCAGGGAGAATCATTCCATTATACATGGATTTACTAGATTTTTCAGATATTGTATATAGTCAAAATACATAGAAATGTATTGGGTCAGTGTTCATTGTTCCAGAGTTGAGCAAACCCCCAGTATTCAGTTTCCCATTGGATCTGAATCTCCTCACCTCTGATGTTAATTAGATTTTTCATTCTTCAGTTTTCCTATCAGTTCCTCCCAGACCAGATGTCTTCAGCCCTGCTGGAGGTGCTCTGGGGTAGCTGTTTGTAGATAGCCACTGCTGTCTGCTGATGTTCTGCTGGTAGCTCTTTATCTTTGGGTTCCTCCAGTCTGTTGATAGCTGAGTTCATCAGACCTCACCTGGTAGAACGATGGCCTGGAGAGAAACCTAAAACTCCTTTTCCTGAGGTAAAGACAAACAGAACCCTTTTGACTAGAGTTATACAAAATTTTTAAACTGGTGTATTTTCCAACAAGGGGATGTCCTGGCCCTGCCCTGCAGGTGGAGTCTGCCTGCAGACTCGTTTGGTGGAGGATTACTGATGGCAGCACCGTTAGTTAGAGGTTTATTCCCGTGTCACACCCAGCCCAGATCGGGTTCCCAGATGATCCCTCCCTTCCTCCCCATGGCTGTGTGGCCCAGGAGCTCAGGCTGTTTGTTTTCCAGTGCTGGAAGGTTTGAAGGTAAAGGATTGGAGGTTGGTGGCTCACAGGAGATCCCCTTCCTCCTAAACCTTCTCCTTAAAGAGCTTTGGTGGTTCCTTTTATTTGTGCCCAGACATGGTCAGGTTTTCTTGGCTCTGCCACGTGGACTTAGGATGTAAACCCTGCCATGTCCCAGCCTGGTGGATCTTTGGACACCATGGGGTGCCACCAGCAGGTCCAGGTGAGCCTGCCAGGGACACATCCTGCACGGGGATCACTGCTGGGAAAGCTCCAGGAGGAGTTTCTGCAGCTCCAAGGCTCTCCCTGGGCTCTGCTCTCCCTGCAGGTCTCTAATCCTGGAAGCCAAGAGCATCCCCTGGCTCCAAATGCTGCCTGGAGCAGCCCTGGAGGATCAATCCCATTCCTGCCACTGCCCCTCCAGGGAAGGAGCAGGGAGGTGGGGATGGGGAGGCAGCGATGCTCCCTGGATTCTGGCTGGGATGAGCAGCTGAAGGAGCACTGGGGGCTGCCCAGTTTCAGTGTGAGGCCAAACTGGTGCCACAAGTGTCCAGGACCCCTGTGAGCAGTTATTTCCAGCCACCTCTCGGTGCTAAAAATGAACCCAAAATATTCCTGCTTGGTAAGGCTCAGAGAGCTGCTGAGTCCTGGTGCTGCTGGGGGAGCATTCCCAGCTGGTATCTGCTCCAGGCCTCTGGAAAAACGGGAAAACACAAAAATCTGAGCTGCTGCTGCAGCTTTCTGAGGAAAGCTTCCATCTGGGGAGAGCTGCTGGCATTCAGAGCCACAGCTTTGTGCTGCACTAGGGAGCAGCCTGGGAAGGGAGCTGCAGGTTTGAGGTCCTGGGCTGGGGGAATCCAGGGCCAGGTGGTCCAAAACCACCCGGAAACAGGGGAATAGAGATGGAGAGAAAAGCTGTTTTCCCAGGGAGCTGCAGGAGAGTCCTGGCTGGGACAGGCACCACTCCAGGGCTGGGGAGAGGAGAAGTTGCCTCCAGGACTGAGTGAATTCTTAACAAGAGGCTTCAAGATCCAGATGGGCAGGGATCAGGAATCCTGCTCCTTGGGCTGGTTCCTTTCTCGAGGTGAGGCACCATGCTCAGGAACAGCTTTGAGCATGGCAAAAAGGGATTCAAATCCATCCTGTAGAGCTCGGAAAAGGCAGTATCCCACGGATCAGAGGTCTGGGAGATCCAAAATCCGTTTGAGATTTTTATCTGGGTCTTTCCAGTAGGTCTGGGTTCCCCAAAATCCATTTGAGTTTTTTATCTCGGTCTTCCCAATCAAATTGAGATTTCATTTGAGGGAAGCCTGGTTGGATGGGGGTATTTTATGGATATGCACTGGATCACTTTGGGATGCCAAGGCAAAGCCCTGCCCTGACTCCTCCAGGTGCTGCCTTTGGGCTCCATCTCCCCCCCTCAGATCTCAGCCTGTCCCACCTGTCTCCACTGAATCATCTTCCTTTTTACCTCTCAGCTACCGGGGCACATTAAAATGGTGTCTCTTCTAAAGCAGAGTGAATAATTCATTAGGAGATCATTACAAGCGTTGTAATGGAAAATTGCTTTCCCAGTTGTGTTTAATGATCGCTGGGAAAGACAAGAGCAGGAGCTGAAACAGAGTGGGAATGAAGCACCTGCAGGAAAAAGGGGCTGCTGCCTTTGGCTTCCTTCCCCTGCTGTATGCTCCCCAAATTCCAGGATGGAATAAAGGGGGGCAGCTCTCCAGCCCCTGCTCCCAGCCCCTGCAGGATTATGTATTCCTCAGGGACAGCTCTGGCTGCTTTTGCCTCTGCTGGAGCAGTGGGGTCCTGCCGTGTCTCCAGGGAGACCATTCCACCCTGGAATTGGCCAAATTGCCAAGAGGTTTTTCTGAGCTTCAGCCTCAGCCTCTCTTCTTATGCAATTTTGATCCTTTAGTCTCAGCTACCTGCCTCTGCTGTGTTTGAATCTTAAACCTTTTCCTCTTTTCCTCATTCTTTCCCCATTTATTTTACACCTTCTACCCCTCCCACTCTCCGGGATGTGTCCATCTGGGGTCAGGGAGGGTTTGGTGCTCAGTGCTCAGCCAGGGTTTGCATTTCCATCTTTTAAATCCTCATCTCCACCTGCTGCTAAGCTCTCCTGGAAGTCCTGGTCCTCAGAACATAAACAGGAGGAGAAATCTCTTAAAAACACCTTGTTTAAAAACCTCAGATGGATCAGAACCCAGAGCAAGCAGGGAGAAGATTCCCCACTGTTTCACTGCACTTCCCAAATTTCCTCCAAACCTTTTCTTCTCCATTTGGCTCCTCTTTGGTAAATTCTCCCCCAGGACCAAAGCATGTCTAGCATCAGCCTATGGCCATTGCAAGAGTCCAGGAGAGAAGCTGGTGTCCCTTCTTGCTGTTTCTTTGCAACCCACATCTTCCCTCTGATGATTTCAGCCCCGGACAAACATCCCAGAATTCCTGCACTTCCTCAGCCACTGGAAGTTCCCAGACAGCTTGGAAAGGATCTCAAAGTTCAGTGAAATACATTTATTTTTACCTTTTTTTGGAAGTTTGACCATTTAGTGACATCCTGTTGTTTTTCAGAATCCAGGGATTGACATTGGGGATGTTTCCGAGAGGAAAGCCTTGAGGAAGAGCCTGAAGTGTAAAAATTTCCAGTGGTACCTGGACCATGTTTATCCAGAAATGAGACGATACAACAACACCATTGCTTATGGAGAGGTAATTTAGTCCCTTAGCTCAGCCTGGTAATATTTACAGTCCCTGATGAGCAACAGCCTCAAAGGAGAGGAATGTGAATCAAAGCTGACTTTTTGTGTGTAATTATCTAAATTTGTATAAATCTGTTCCCGGTTTCTTCTAAAAACCAGTTTGGGGATTTATTGCTGATCTTGGAGACTTTATAAAGTAAAATATCTTAATACATCATTTAGTGAATTGACAGAAATTATCCATATTTCCCATTGACTCCATGGATTAGCAGCTGTATTTGTATTTTTAATACAGAGGCATCTTCTAAACCCCTTTGACTTAAACTCAGCCTAATTCCTGACAAGGTCTCTGGAGGATTCAGTGCCTTGTCACAACAGCTTAAGGACAAGATAAAATAAGGGGACTTAATTCAATCTCTGCTGGCTTTGAAACCATTCTGGGAATATAGAAAGAGTCATTTATGGGAACTCATAACAAATCCTCTGCTGCAGTGGAATTGATGGAACAGTGGCGCTTGGAGAAGTCTCCTGCAAGCCTGGGCAGCCCCTGGGTTATCATCCTAGGGAAGATTTGTTAGCAGAGCTACTGAATGACTCCAAGCTAAAACCTCCCAATAATTATATACTTATAGAATAATAGAATTTCAGGATGGTTTGGGCTGGAAGGGTCCTTGAGGATCATCCCATCCCACCCCAGCCATGGCAGGGACACCTTGCACTGTCCCAGGCTGCTCCCAGCCCTGTCCAGCCTGGCCTTGGACACTGCCAGGGATCCAGGGGCAGCACAGCTTCTCTGGGCACTCTGTGCCAGGGCCTGCCCACCCTCACAGGATTGAGTTCCTTCCCAATATCCCATTTAAACCTCCTTTCCATCAGTCTGAAGCCATTCCCTGTGTCCTGTCCCTCCATCCCTTGTCCCCAGTCCCTCTGCAGCTCTCCTGGAGCCCCTTTAGGCACTGGCAGGAGCTCTGAGCTCTCCCTGGAGCTTCTCCTCTCCAGGTGAACATTCCCAGCCTCTCCAGTGGAATTCCTGCAGTTTTCCCGCTGGGCAGGCTGCAGAGGGCACAGCTCTGGGCACAGTCTGGTGCCAGGGCTCAGTGGCTCATGGGTTGTGTAGCACAGCCCAGCACTGCCCTGCTCCCCTCACTCCACTCTCTGCCTTCCCCGCACCTTCCCCTGCCTCCCTGGGATGCTATTTTCCCTGCCTGGTTGAGCACTTTGAGATTTCACTGCAATCTGAGGGATTCCCATTGATTTCGGGGTCCTTAAAGCTAACCCTGGGTTTGTCACCACCACGAATCAGCAAACTCAAAGGCAGCTGTGTCCAGGGAAGCTCCTCCTTGGAATGGGACTTGTTGCAGAAAAACAGTCATGGATAACCTGGGTTGAAAGAAAACTTACAGACCGCTAAATCTTTCTCTGCCTGGTTATTCCTGGTGATAAAGCTCTGTGCCACAGAGAGGGTTGAGAGGCCTGTGCATCAGTTGTGTGCTTATCTCTGAGGAGACAAGGCCAGAACGCTTCCCCTTTTTGTGCCAGAGCTCTGCCCTGTTTGTGTCTTAGCTCTGCCCCTTTTGGGCCTGAGCTCTGCCATAATTCTGCCATAATTCTGCCCTTTCCGTGCCATAACTGATCTTTTTGTGTCTTAACTCTGCCCCTTCTGTGCCCTAACTCTGCCCTTTTCATGCCCTAACTCTGCCCTTTTTGGGCCATAAGTCTGCCCTTTTTGGATCTTAACTCTGTCATTTTTCTACCATAATTCTGCCCTTTCTCTGCCATAACTCTGCCCTTTTTGAGCCATAATTCTACCCTTTTTGGGCCATAATTCTGCTCTTTTTGGGCTATAACTTTGCCCCTTCTGTGCCCTAACTGTACCCTTTCTGTGCCATAACTCTGCCCTTTCTCTGCCATAACTCTGCCCTTTTCGAGCCATAATTCTACCCTTTTTGAGCCATAATTCTACCCTTTTTGGGCCACAATTCTGCCCTTTTTGGGCTATAACTCTGCCCCTTTTGTGCCCTAACTGTACCCTTTCTGTGCCATAACTCTGCCCTTTTCATGCCACAATTCTGCCCTTTTCATGCCCTAACTGTGCCCTTTCTGTGCCATAACTCTGCCCATTTTGGGCCACAATTCTGCCCTTTTCATGCCCTAACTGTGCCCTTTCTGTGCCATAACTCTGCCCATTTTGGGCCACAATTCTGCCCTTTCTGTGCCCTAACTGTGCCCTTTCTGTGCCATAACTCTGCCCATTTTGGGCCACAATTCTGCCCTTTTCATGCCCTAACTGTGCCCTTTCTGTGCCCCACAGCTGCGGAACAACAAGGCCAAGGATGTGTGTCTGGACCAAGGGCCACAGGAGAACCACACAGCCATTCTGTACCCATGCCATGGCTGGGGACCACAGGTGAGGGTGGCACTGCCACAGCCAGGTGGCACCACGGGGGACAGGCTGGGGGTGTGAAACTTTCACTCTCCAGTGTTAAAAACACCTCGGATATCAGCGAGTTTTCCCTGCTGCTCCTCGAGTGTTTTCTGGATTCCCATAACCCTGCCAAGAGCTGCAAGGGAAAGCCTTAAAAAAAAAAATGGGAAATCTTTGTAATTTCAAAATGTTGAAAAGTTGCAATTTTTTTGCAATTGGAAACAAAAAGGATTGAAATTTGTAATTTGAAAGGACAAAGGTAAATAACAATAATCATGGACACAATCTGAGTGTTTCCAGGGCCAGGCTGGACAGGGCTTGGAGCAGTGGCAGGTTGGAATAAGATGATCTTTAGGGTTCCTTCCAACCCAACCCATTTTGGGATTCTTTCTCTTCCACCCAGCAGAATAAACCCAGACCAATGGGGTAAAGAAAACAATTAGTGCTATGGTAATGAGCCATTTCAGCCTGGCTGGGATTTGTTTTCCAGCACTCCTTTTGCCTCTTCAAAAGTTTTGGAGCCCCTGGGGCCCAGCAGGCTCAAGGAGGTTCATTGTCAGCTAAAAACAAATGCAGTTCAAGAGATGGAAAAGCATAAAAATCCTGTTCTCACTCTGCAGTCACCCTGGAATGAGTCATCCCGGAGTTCATCTGAGCCTAAACTGGGAATTTGAGGAGCCACCTGAGCTGGGAGGCAGCTGTGGGTGGAGATAATCCCGTTTGGGGTTATCCCTGCCTTGAGCAAAGATCAGTCCCTGGGGCTGGTGGAGTCCCTGCTAAACACAACCTGCTCTGCTCAAACAGCCCCATTTCCCTCTGAAATGGCACCAACTGCCTTCTGCACTCTGTGGCTGGGAATTTGAACCTCTAAGTGCATTATTGTGGGAGAAACTGCACCAGGCTGGCTCTGGCTGCTGACCCTGGGCTTTAGGATGGATGGCTGAGAACAGGTGATTTATTGGGATTAAACTTCACCATGTTTTCTTTCCCTGCCTGAAGTTCTGAAGTCAGATGTTGCTGGCTTCCCTCAGCTCTCCCATTTCATCCTTCCTGCTCTTCCCTCTCCATATTGTTCCTTGCTTCTCCAGCTGAGAGGCATTTCTTGGCAGTTCTTTTGTTTCCTGGTACATCCAATTAGCGAAACTCCCAGAAAATGCTGCTTTTAAGCAGCTATCAGTGAGAGCAGAAGCTTTGAAATGGCCTTTGTGGCACCACCAAGGAAATTGGACTTTCCCTACAACTGTTTAATTAATGGGCTGCAGGTTGGAATTTATGGCTGGGAATGGAATTAGAAGTATTGGAAACGGTGGTTTATATAAATATATATCATTCTTATTTATTTGTATGTATATGAAACCCCACAAGGAGTTGTTGAGCTCCTTTGGAGTTGCTCACGTCCCAAAGCACGCACAGCCTGTGCTCAATGTGTCCTAAAATCCCTTCTTTCCTTGATCCTGGGGCCCATCCCAGACATTTTGACATCCCAGACATTCCTTATTTCACAATTAAGGAATTCTTTCCCTGCCACCCTCGGCAGGAAGGGGACAGGAAGGTGTGAGCTCCCTGCTGCCACTGTCACCTTGTGAGGACAGCAGGGTTGTGGCTCCACTTTCCTGCCACACAAGGGGCGCTGGGATTTTCTTGGAATTTTTATTCCTAAATCCAACCCCCACCACCCCTCTACCTGTGGATCTCTCCCAGCTGGGAGCAAGGGGAATGTTGTATCTGCCAGGAGGGATTAGTGCCATTCAGGGCGGTTGGTGTCCTATCCCAAATTTCTGCTCTCTCATGACTTGCCATGGATTCAGCTCAGTTCAGGGTGCTGGGGCCACGCCTGGCTCTGAATGCAGACCACATCTTGGCTTTACTCACTCATCCCTCAGCGAGGAAAATTGGGGGATTTTTCTTCCTTCCCCTCAGCTTTCCGTTCTCTTCCTTTCATTCACTTCCAGGTCAGATCATTATCCGATTCCATCATCACCCTTTTATCCTGTAATTATATCGAGGCTGCTGATGGGTTTTTTTTCCTGCTTGATGGCTTCATCTTGGAGGCAATCCCTCATGGAAGCACCTTGCTGTAATGATGTATGGCACTAATAATGCAGCAATACCTCATTGCAGTGACACAGCTATGGTGATATATTAAGGTGATAGAAAGCACTATAATACTATAAAACTTAAGATAATGTTCACCCAGCAGAGCATTTCATTTAATTATAGGATAAAATATGTTTTGCCTGTTTAAGCAGCAGAAGTTGAGGACAAACCCATCAATACTGAGCTCGTGGGGGACAAGGCAGGAGCAGGGGTGACGAAACAGCACCCTTTAATCAGATTAAATCGTGCTAAAAGGCAAATCCTGAACATTTTACTGATGGCTGCTAATTGATGGTCTGCTCAGAGCAGAAGGGAAGCTAAACAACCCTAAATTATTTTCCAATAGAGTCAATGAAGGTCATCAAGGCTTTTATTTCCCAGGTGCTAAGATGTCTAATTAACTTTCTCCCATCCCTGAGATGCAGCCAGGCAGAAATTACAATCACAGGAGATGGATTGGAGGTGCTGCTGTGCCAGGGGGGATCAGCCTCAGCTCTGGGGCAGCTGAGGGAGCTGGGAAAGGAGCTCAGCCTGGAGCAAAGGAGGCTCAGGGGGACCTTGTGGCTCTGCACAGCTGCTGACAGGAGGGGACAGCCGGGGGGTCAGGCTGAGCCAGGGAGCAGGGACAGCAGGAGAGGGAACAGCCTCAGGCTGGGCAGGGGAGGCTCAGGTTGGACAGCAGCAGGAGTTTCTCCATGGAAAGGGAGCGCAGACCTTCCTTGCCCAGGGAGGTTTGCAGTCCCCATCCCTGGAGGTTTCTAAGGAAGGGCTGGCTGTGGCACTCAGTGCTCTGGGCTGGGGACAAGGTAGGGGTCAGGCACAGGCTGGACTCGATGATCCTGGAGGGCTTTTCCAGCCTCAGGGATCCTGAGTGCCCCCAGGAGGTGGCAATGTGGCCAGGAGCAGTTCCCTGGATGTGATTTACCATTCCCAGGGGCTTTGGCTGTCACTCAGTGCCTCTGGCTGGGGATGTGGCTTTGGGCCACTGAAATTGATAAAGGGTGTAAAGGCCTCATCAATTGTAACCCCTTTGAAACGCTGGGCCTTGGATCCCTGGAATCTGGATCTTGGATCCCTTGGATCTGGATCCCTGGAAGTGTCCAAGGCCAGGCTGGACAGTCTGGGATATTGGAAGGGTATGGAAAGAGATGATCCTTAAAGTTCCTCTTCCACCCAAACCACTCTGGGATTCTCTGATCCTCTGAAGAAGAAAAGAAGAAAGAAGAAAGTCCCATTAATGTCTCAGGAGCATGGTGGGACTTGCATTCATGAATTAGATGGTATTTTTTGGCAATAATGCCCTCAGGTTTGGTTTGGAGGCTGCAGTGGCTGCTGCTGAGTCCCTGCTGTGGTTGCTGAGTGCCTCAGGCCCTGTGCTGCCCAGAGCCCTTTTGGGGTCTCCCTTTCCCTATTCCCAGAGCAGATAACTCAGCTGCCAGCCGCACTCCCTGCCTCGTGCAGCACATCCCTGTTTGCTCTCCAGCTTATCCCCACCCCGCTCCCTCCCCGAGAAGGATTGTATTTGTGCTCCACTTCCTTTTCCCAGCACATTAGGCAATAACATGTCAGAGCAGAAATCCTGGTGCCCCGTGGGCATGGGGCCAGCTGGCTGGGGACAGACTGCCAAAACCATCCAAAAGGGAGGAGCCTGGCATGTCCATTCCCAACGGGCAGGGAGCAGGAGATGGCAAGGGACTGGCACTGCCTGTTTGGGACATCTGGGGAGTTTCTGCCTCTGTGCTGGACAGGCTTTGGCTGGCTTTGGTTTGTCTTTGCTTTCATGCACCTTTTCCTTTCTGCAAGACAGGAAGTGTCATCAGGGAATCCCAGGAAGGGTTGGGTTGGAGGGACCTTAAATCCCATCCAGTGCCACCCCAGCCATGGCAGGGACACCTTCCACTGTCCCAGGCTGCTCCCAGCCCTGTCCAGCCTGGCCTTGGACACTGCCAGGGATCCAGGGGCAGCCACAGCTTCTCTGGGCACTCTGTGCCAGGGCCTGCCCCCCCTCCCAGGGAACAATTCCTTCCCAATATCCCACCTAACCCTACTTTCCATCAGTCTGACCCCATTCCCCTCGCCCTGTCCCTCCAGTTCCTGCTGCAGGATCCCTCTCTGCCTTCCCTGTGCCCCTCCAGACCCTGGCAGGTGCTGTGAGTTCTCCACACAACCTCCTCCTCTCCAGGCTGAACAATCCCAGCTTTCCCAGCCTGGCTCCATAGGGAAGATGCTCCAGTCCCAAACTTCAGGGCCTCCTCTGGCTTTGCTCCAACACTTCCTTATCCTTCCTGCGCTGGGGACACCAGAAATGCTCGGAATTGGCTGCTCAGATGCCAGTTCACCTTTGTCCCCAGAGAAGCTGTGCTGCCCCTGGATCCCTGGCAGTGTCCAAGGCCAGGCTGGACACTGGGGCTTGGAGCAGCCTGGAACACTGGAATATGTCCCTGCCGTGGCAGGGGTGGCACTGGATGTCCTTTAAAGGTCCCTTCCAGCCCCAACCAGTCCATGACTCGGTGATCCAGCTCTGGGATGCTGCTGCTGACTCCTCCTGTGGTGACACCTGGCAGGTGAACCTCAGGGAGGTGTGAGGAGCTCAGGGTCTGCTCTGATCCACAACATCTTCACTCCAGGTGTAACTCCAGGAGCAGCTGGGAGCAGAGCCAGGCCAGCCCAGGGGAGCTGGGCACAGTGACAGGATCTGGGGCTGTGAGCTGGAGTCTGACCCTGTTGCATTGCTGGAACTTGATTTCCAGTGCTTAATTATTCCAGCCCAGATAACCCAAACTCCCAGTGGGATTTACTGCCTCTTCCCTGGCATCTGGGTCACAGATATGCTCAGTTAATTAACGTGCTGAATCCTCTTTATTTGTCTGCTGGATAATGGCCTGATTCATAATTTAAATAAGCAGCTGTGGAGATCTTTCCCCTGAACTACAAAAGGCAGGACATTGGCATTCCTTTCTCCTCCTTGCAGAATTTAAATATATTTAGGGAAATACTCTGGCGGCATTCCTTGCATGCTGCAAATGGAGGAGCCCTTTGTGTGCCAGGTGTCCCCGAGAGCATCATCCCTGCCCTTCCTGCATCCCCTGGGCAGCCCAGGCAGTCCCCAGTGGGAACGGCTGGGGGTGGCTGCAATCCTGAGCCTTTCCCGAGGGCTGAGATGCAGGCTCACATCCCAGTCCTGCCCCTCTGGCTGGTGCTGCTGCCCGCTGGAGCCCTGCAGGCTTTGCCAGGCACCAGAGGCACCATCCCAGCCAAGGCTGCCTCAGCTGGGATCCAGGGAAAACCACCCACTGCCCCATCCCACTGCCTTCAGGAGCCTGGAGGAGTCTGCTCCTGGAGGAGCCTGAGGTTGGAATTATTCCTTCCCCTTCCCGTGCCCCAGTTCCTCACCTGCATCTGAAAATAATCCCCAAACAGGGATAAAAGGCTGGAAAAGCTGGGATTTATTCCTTCCAGCTCTGCTTTCCCTGTGCCCATCCCCACAGAATTTTTCCAGGGGCTCTGCAGCACTGTCCTTTCCCTTTGTCCCGCTGCTCTGACGGTGTCCCTGCTGTCCCTGTCCCCAGCTGGCTCGCTACACCAAGGAGGGTTTCCTGCACCTGGGGGCTCTGGGCACCACCACCCTGCTGCCTGACACTCGCTGCCTGCTGGACAACGGCAAGAGCCGCTTCCCTCAGCTGCTGGACTGCGACAAGGTCAAGAGCAGCCTCCACAAGCGCTGGAATTTCATCCAGGTGTGTCCCGGGGTGGCACTGAGGGGAAATGGGGCCGTGGAACAGCGAACTGCTGGTCCTGGGGCTGAGGGAGGAGGTGGAGAGGATCAAGGCAGCATTTCAGGGTGATTTCTAGTCCAAGTTTGCCTGTCTGATAGCAGGAAGGTGGATTTGGTTACGCCTGGGGGATGTCGCTTGCCCTGCCAGTGACTTTCACATTTCATGTGGGTTTCTTGTGAATAAAGAGTGAAATTGATTAAGACACTTTTGTCCCAAAGCAGGGTGTAAATAACACACTTCCTACAAAAGGGTCTCACCTTCCTGCCAGCTCTGGGATTTAAAGGTTCCAGGTGTCCCTTGGGTGCTGTCAGGGACAATGGATGCTCATTCCATTCACATCATTCATTTTAGGAATTCTTTGATTGTTTGAATTGCATTCCCACCCAGCTGAGTGCATCTTCCACCACTGCACTCCTGCTCCTGCTTTGCTTCACAGGCAATGAATATTTGGATTTTTTTCACCTTTTCCCATTCCCTTCCCTGCAGAATGGAGCCATCCTGAACAAGGGCACAGGTCGGTGCCTGGAGGTGGAGAACAGGGGCATGGCTGGCATCGACCTCATCCTTCGCAGCTGCACGGGCCAGAGGTGGACAATTAAAAACTTCATCAAGTAGAGGCTGGAAGAGCCAGGGCAGTGTGACCTGAGCCACGGCTGACTGGGACTGATCCCACCAGACTCCTTTGGAAAGGATGGAATATCCAGCAGGGCTTTATTCGTGTTCCTAGGAGAGGACATGGGGGAAATGGGCATTTGTGGCTTGATTTTTATCACATCTGAGTGTCCCCCAGCTGTGAGGAGCTGGGTCAGAACTGCTGTTTCCTTCTGCCAGCACTCCAAGGGGTGCCACTTATCCCTGCTGGGATGGCTGGAATGAGCTGGGGCAGCCTGGGAGCATCTACTGACGGGGAATTCCTGCTGTCCCAGATGACTCCAAGCTCTCCCAAAGGGCTGGGGAGGTTTGCACCATGATGCTGGACACACCTGCCTGGCACGTGTGGAAACTGAGAGGAAAATGTTCCCAAGCCCCAGAGGAGCTGAGTTGGAAGGATGTGGTGTTTTGCTGGATCCTCTCTCTTTTCCCTTCCCTGCCCCAGCGTCCAGCAGCTCCTTCCCTGAGTTTTGGAGAAGCAAAACACGCCCCAGTAGCTCCCAGGGGTCTTTCCAACCCTTAATCACTGATGTTAGCAAACAAAATGCAGTGGAATATACCCCCTGATGTCCCCTTGGCCCTCTCCATCATGCACACATTGCTGCTGGCCAAGCCAGCACCTCCCTCCATGGAGACCCCAAAGGAATTCCCCTTGGGAATGATCTGGGATGTCTGCCTGCCCTTCTGGGTGACAGCAGGAATGGGACTTTGTGGAGCTGTTCTGTCCTGCCTGCTCAGTCCTGGCCAAGGTCCTTCCCAGAAAGTCACTGCTGACCTTCCTGAGCTGTGGGAGGACAGGGAGTGAGGCCAAGACATCAGGAAACGGCAGCTTGGCTGAAATTCTTGGCCCTGAAGTCACTTCAGGCTTGTAAATCTGGTGGAGGGATCTCACCTGATGTATTTTTGGCTCGCAGTAACCTTGGCTGCCAGATCCAAGTGGGAATCTCTGCTTGGGTCCTGATGTGTGGCTGCCTGGAAAAGGGAAACACGATCCTGCAAAATGACCTGGATGGACACAGGCTTTGCTCAGCAGGGAGGAGAAACCAGCCCATCTCCTGTCCTTCTCCCAGAATAATCCTCTTGGTGGCTGCCCTCTGGCTAGGGTGCACTCAAACAGATTAATATATGAGATGTATGTGTAAATATGTTTCCCCAAGCTGGGATGTGCACAGAGTCCTTTGCTGCAGAGCACTCATGCCTGTCTTCCATTTGCATCAGGATGAAGCTCCCTGGATGTTTAACGAGCTGAATTTCCAATGCCATGCAGCAGGTTTATAACTGATGTTTTAGTAATTTATTGAACAGAAGCAGATCTATTTCATTGTTCCTTCTACAGCAACGAGCATCACCTAGGACTGATTGTTCATTTAGGCTTTACAAGGCTCCCTCAACCACTGGGGCCGTCTCTGATTTTTTTCCTGCCTTCCTTAATGAAGTAAAAACCTCTTAGTTGTCCTGACTTGCAGAGTAGAGAGTCAATGTAGAATTTTGCTCTCTTTTTCGCTGTTGCATCATCTCTTGTGTAATAAATTTGAGCACTTCCAGACCCGATATGGCCACAAGTCTGTGGATGCATGAGCCAACTCCCCTTGCCTTCGCTGCTGCCTCCTGAGAGGCAATTTCCTGGTGACTCCTGGAATCCCCGAGGGATTTGAGACCACGCAGCTCTGGTCAGACTGGTGAAATGAGGTAAAATGCCCTTAAACTGAGCATGTGTTGGAGGGAAGAGCCTGCCTGGGTCAGGATAAGCAACCAAGCAGCCCTTGGATGTTGCCTGGGCTGTAATCCGGTGCAGCTCGACCCTGCCAGTGCCCAGGGTGGCAGCAGGTAGCTTTTGTCACATGTCCCAGCAGTGGGGTGAGGTGCCCCAGCTCTCACAGCAGGGCTGGATGGGACGTTTGGCTGCTCCCTGGCTCCATCCCAGGCTGTGCTGAGCCGCTGGGCAGGAGGGGTTGGCTCTGCCTCAGTCCCTGCCCTGTCCCAGGCTCCCTCTGGATGGCCACATGGCCCTGGCAGAGGTGCCAGTGCTGTCCCCATGCCAGCTGGCACAGGACACCCAGGGCATGAGGATCCTGCTGCTGCCGAGCGCTGGGATCCCCTGGAATGCTCAGGCTCAGAGCTGCCTTTCCTTCGTGCTCCAGAAAGCAAACCAAGGCCAGGCTCTCCCCGAGGAAGGGGATGGCAGAGATGAGCCCTTGGCTCGAGGACCCTCGGGTGGGCAGAGCCCCTGGGGAGCTGTTTGCCCCTTCTCCCTGCTCCAGCTGCAGCTTCCCGACGACTGGAAAAGCTCAGCAGGAGCAAAATCAGGCTGAAAAGTGGGAATTTGCTCTGCTGTTCGGTCCTGACTGGTTTGTGACAGCGGGGTGACCCCAGGGCCACACTCCTGACCCTGGAGAAATCTGTCTGAGAGATCTTGGTCTCATTGTTGCATCTCACTTATCTCTGAGCATCTGTTAATTGCTTTAAGAAGTGATCTCCGAGTGATTCTTATTAAATATCTGATTTGAGCCTTGCCTCTTGAGTGATTTTCAGAAGATTCGCTGCTGCTGAGGTACAGAGGCAGTCATTCCTCTCCGTTACTCAGTTAATAGCAAAGTGCTGCTGTTCTAATGAAACTGCCATTTTTAAAAGGAGTGGAAATGAAGGAGAGGTCGAGAGATGGTGGGCAGAGATAACTGCCATTGCATCCATCCCTGCTGCTATCCATTTCCTGTGTCACCAGGATGACACAGTCACACCCCACGGGCTGAAGAGAGGTGGAATGTGGTCAATCAAGGTTTGCAGATGCATCCCTGAGCCCAGCCTGGCTGTCCCTAAATGTTCCTCAGTGTCACCTGGAGCTGAGGCACTCCTTGAACCCCCGGCTTCCACCCATGCTCTCCTGAACACCAGGTTGGAGCTTTCCTGGTGGGAGGGAAGGGTCTGTGAGGGGCACTGTGTCCCCAAAGGGAGCAGCAGGTGACAGCAACCAGGTGACAGCAGCCAGGTGAGTGTCACCTGGGCAGGGGCACAGCCAGCCTGTGCTGAGCTGTGGAGCCACAGGGCTGCTGAGGGATGGCACAGGATGGAAGGCTGAGCCCCTGGGGGAGCATTTTACACCCTCAGGGCTCTCCCAGGGCAACGTCCATGCTGGACAATGGTTCAGTCCAATGAGCTTCAGAGCAGATGGAATCATGGAATACCAGAATGGGTTGGGTTGGAAAGGACCTTAAATATCACTCCTGCCATGGCAGGGACACCTCCCACTATCCCAGGCTGCTCCCAGCCCTGTCCAGCCTGGCCTTGGACACTGCCAGGGATCCAGGGGCAGCACAGCTTCTCTGGGCACCCTGTGCCAGGGCCTCAGCACCCTCACAGGGAGGAATTCCTGCCCAATATCCCATCTCTCCCTGCCCTATGGCACTGGGAAGCCATTCCCTGTGTTCTGTCTCTCCATCCCTTGTCCAAAGTCTCTCTCCATCTTTCCTGTCGGCTCCTTCAGGCCCTGCAAGGCCAGTTAGGTCACCCTGAAGCTTCTCTCCAGGCTGAACAATCCCAGCCTTTCCTCCCAGCAGAACTTCCAGAAGGTTCCATCCAAGCCCTCAAATGAAGCTGAACTCTCATTTCCAAGCCAAAAGTTGAACTCATGGACTCCCAGTGGCAAAGCCTCTGCTCGGGCACAGAGCAATCTGGGCACTGATCCACTGCTAATGGCCACAGCCCTGAGCGCTGGGGTGCAATGAGGCACTGGGAGCTCTGCAGCTCTTCACGGATGGGAAGCCATCCCTGCTTGGGCTGGGACTGGGAAAAGCAGCTGTGGCTGTGAGGGATCCCAGCTGGGTTTCCAAGGACACTGGGTTGAAGGATTGAGGGCTGTCCCCTGTCAGTGCCAAACTGAAATTGTCCTTTAAACATCAGAAAAGCTTCGGGCCACTTTCAGGGACAGAAATCAACCCTTCCAGCTGGGAAAGGTGGGGGGCTGAGCTCCTTTTCCTGCAAGGCCAAGCTCTTGTGGGGTGGCTGAGCTTGAGTGTTGAGGGGAAGCAGTTCCTGGAATCCCTGTTCTTATAAATCAAAATATTCCCTGAATTAATGATGGCTCTAAGTCTTCCTGCAGACAGGAGCCCCTGGAGCCAGGGCAGCTCCTCAGCTCACGCAGGAGTTCAGGGAAGTTGGCACCAGTGGGTTGGGAATGTCAGCTGTGCCTTTGGCCAGCAGCACAATCACTGAAATAACAGCAGGAATGAGGAGCTGCAGAGCCCAGGGCTGTCCAGGTATCCAGGAAATCTGTCAGGAGCAGGGGGATCCTGTGTCACATCCCAGAGCATGAGTGTGACAAACACTGCCCATGTCTCAGCCAGGGCCATCCCTGCTCCTCACCCCAGGAATGGCTCAGCTTGGGATTTGTGGCAGGAAAAAGGCTCAGCTCCCATTTCCTGCTGGTTTGGTGACTCCTGCAAACCCCAGCTGGGAATTGTCCCAGGTGCTTTGGATCCCTCGGGGAGCTGGGCTTGGTTGTGCTCAGGACAGTGAGAAAGGAACAACCTGAGGAGTGACTCCAGAGGCTCCAAAAGTGCCACATATTTATTTGGAAGCCATTCAGGACTCACCTGGAGCAGCCACCCTGATCCTCCGTGTCTGTTCCTCTGACAGAAGGCAAAAGAACAGGCAGAGGGATGGGATAACCCTGAGAACTTTCCAGAGGAGGAATTCTTATTTCATCCCACCTGGTGTCTCAGAGAAGTGAGGAGTACCAGCTCTCCAAATGCCTTTGCTAGCTGCTGTAATCTTTAGCGCTGTCTTGTCTTAGTTTTGTGCCTTGGGCTGCCTCACATCCCCTCTTTGTTCTCTGCAGGAGTTTGCTCCATCCCTGTCGCCTCTCTCTCCTTTATTCTCTGTGTGTTTTCCTTTGTTTGCTCCTTTTCCTTTCCTGCTGGCCAAGCCAGCACCTCCCTGCATGGAGACCCCAAAGGAATTCCCCTTGGGAATGATCTGGGATGTCTGCCTGCCCTTCTGGGTGACAGCAGGAATGGGACTTTGTGGAGCTGTTCTTTCCTGCCTGCTCAGGGTTTATGGTATTCCTTTGCTTGTTCCTGGTACAGAACCCAGGCAGGAATTCATTTCTGACCGTGCTCTTGGAAATCTGGGAGGGAAATAATCCAGAGGGGAGCAAGGGGCTGAGCTGAGCTGCCCAGCTGCACCGAGCACCAAACCAGGGCCAGCAGCTGGAATTCTGAGAGTGGAACAACCATCCCAGGGATCCTTCCAGCCTCCCGAGCTCCCACGAGGAGCTGGGTTGTTTCCTGCAGGTTTCCCCACCATGGAAAAAGTGCCTGAAGCCTCATCCTTGGAGAACTGGCCCAGGAATGCAGCTCTGGGTGCGCAGGAGCTTCCCGAGGCTGGGAGAGCTGTGGGTTTGTCCTTGGCTGGTTCCAGAGCCACCCAGCTGCTCCCAGCCACCTTCCACAGCCTGGCAGGGGGAGAAAATACCGTGGAGAAGCTCCTGGGGTGGGAGAAGGACAGGGAAGTCACTCACCAGGCACCACCATGGGTGAAACTCTGATTTGGGGGGAAAAAATTAATTTATTGCAATTAAAAATGGGGTGAGTGCTGAGAAACAACCTGAAACCGCCTTCTCCCCGCAATGCCATTTTCCTGGCACAGCCTCACTCTGGCATTGCCAGCTCTGTCATTCCAGGCGGTGCAGCTGGATGGGATGGGGGTTGCAGTTGGTCCATCCCACATTACCTGTGGATCCTTTCCCACACTTTCCCCTGTCCCTCCCAGAGGATCAAGTCCTTCAGGAGCTGCTCCAGCGTGGATCCCTCAGGACCACCTGCTCTGGGGGGCTCTCTGGGGCTGCAGAGCCACAGCTGCTCCATGGAATCTCGAGGGAATCTCGAGGGAATCTCTGCACCCAGAGCAGCTCCTGCCCTGCCCTCCTCTCTGCGGGGCTGCTTCTCATCCCCATCCCTCCCTCCTCTCTCCCCCAGGAGCTGCCCAGCGTGTTTTCCCCATTCTTGGATGTGTTATCACTGCTCCAGCACTGCCCTTGGCCCTGCTTTGGAACCAGCTGGACCCCAAATTCACATTGGGACCCCACAGGGAGGAGAGCAGGGACAGGACAGCTCGGGCTGGGGAGGGAGGGATGGGTTGTTACGAAAAGAGGGATTACTACGGAAAACAGAGATTACTGTGGACAGGAAGGCTCCTTCCTGCCATTTCTTCAGCACCTCGGAGCACCTGAGGAGCTGCTCCCCCTTGGAGGGATCTCTCGGTCAGAGCTGTGTCCTCTGCAGCAGCCTGGCAGGGGATGTGGCAGCTCCAGGCGGGCTCTGCCATGCTCCGCTCCCTCTTCTGTCCCCTCGTCACCCCCGGGCTGTGCTGGCAGTGCAGAGCAGCACAGGAGCAGTAATTACCCCTTGTCCCCCCCTGCTCTGCCCCTTGACCAGCGCAGCTCCCAGGGACCTTCCCTCCCTTCATGTTTCCCCTTTGGTGCTATTTTTGTTCCACTTTCCCATTGTCTTTAGCGCTGTCTTGTCTTAGTTTTGTGTCTTGGGCTGCCTCACATCCCGGTTTGTTCTCTGCAGGAGTTTGCTCCATCCCTGTCCCCTCTCGCTCCTTTATTCTCTGTGTGTTTTCCTTTGTTTGCTCCTTTTCCTTTGTTATTCCTTTTGATTGCTTATTTCCACTTCAGATTTTTTTTCACTCCTTCTCATTCACTGCTGTTTCATCTCTCTTACATTTTTTTCCTCCTGCTTTGTTTTCCCCTCATTCCCGTTCTCTCTCCTGATGGTTTTGTTCTTCGTGTGTCTTTGTTTTGCAATTTGGACTCCTCACCTCCCGCTTTCCTCCCTGAGTTCTCATTTTGGGTGGGAAACCAGCCTGTGTTCCTTTCCTTAAATTTTAATCAGAGTGCCTAAAATCCAATTTTTTTCCCCTCTCTCTTTCTATTGCTAAGAAGGAGACATCAGCACAGCCCGTGCCAGCAGCTGGTGCCCATCGTGCTGCAGTGCCCTGGCACAGCTGGAAGGTGGGGATGCCATAGGTTTTCCAGATTCCAAGTCCTCCCTGCCATGGGAAGGTGCAGACCCTGGGTGGATCCTGGTTTCAAGCAGCAGAAATCCCTGGAGCTTGGGGACAAATCTCTCTGAGGTGGTGGGATGAGCCTGTGAGGGTCTGGAGATCCAGAGGGGAAAGGGATGAGGTGGGACAAAGTGGATCTCAGGAACTTGGATTTGCTACAGGCTGGGATTTTCTTTTTCTTTCTAATAAGGAAAAAACTTCAAAATACAAGTTTTCGTGCTGCCCTTGTGGAGCTGAATGAGAGTGAAAGAAATGCCTGCTCAGGTGCCCTGGAGTGGTGGGACTGGCAGGGGAAAACCCAGGAGATGTGGGGCAGAAAAAGAGAAGTGAAGAAAGGGAAATGAAGAGATCAGGGCCAGATTCGGTGAGATGAGAACTGGGCCCATCCCTGAGCTCTGGGATGGGTCTGGGATGGGTCTGGCTTTACCAGAGGAAAGGGAACTGGGCAGGGACACCTTCCCCTATCCCAGGTTACTCCAACCTGGCCATGGACACCTCCAGGGATGGAACAGCCACAGCTTCTCTGGGAAAGCCATTCCAGGGCCTCCCCATCCTCACAGCCAAGAATTCCTTCCCAGCATCCCAGTATCAATAGATCCATGAGCCCTGGAGCCAGGGGATGCTCCCCGTTTGGTGCAGAGAGGTTCCCCACACCCCAAATCCTCGCTGGCAAGCCATGGCAAAGGCCCATCCAGCTGCTGAGTGTGTGACCCAGCGGCCTGACAAGAGCTTGGCCCCAATATAAATCATAACTGCCATTAATTATCAGCAATCCGCAGAGCGGGGTCGAGCTCTCCCATTCACTCCCCGCTCGGATAATTTCCTTGACCTCCTGTGTTTAAGCGGAGCAGCTCCTGCTGAGCTGCTTTGTTGCAGTTGATAGCGAGATAATTATAATCACATCAGTGCTTAAACGGTTCCAATAGGCAGCAGCCACTCTCCTCAGGCCTTTGATGGATATCTAAAGCTCCCAGAGATCGGAGATTCATCAGCTGCTATCTCCCGACTGCTGGGAGCCCAGCGAGCGCTGACAGCAGCGGCAGAGGAAAACCATGATTTTCCTGAGATGCACATTCCAAAGAGATTCGCAAGGAGTGTGCTGGGGGCTGGATGTGCTCTTTGGAGCCTGGAATCTCCTCCCAGCCCTCCCTCATCCCCGTTATTTCCAATTTCCTTTTCCAGGGATGCGACTGTGGTGGCAGAGAAGGGGAATTCGCTCCTCAGCCTGGCAGGAACTGTGGAACGGTTGGAGTTGCAGGGTGAGGAGAGAATAATGCTGCTTAAAATGTTCCTGAATATTTGGTGCCTACGGAATGAAGGGTCCTTAGTGACCCAAAGCCCCCTGCGAAGAGGGGGCAGGTAAAACAAATTTATTACTCACACCTCTGAACCTCGGAAACTTGCTATCAACCAGCTGCTTTTCCTTGTTTTAAGGAGGGATTTCCCCCACCCGACAGGTGTGAAATTATAAAAAGGGATTGACTCTTCCATTTCCCTGTGATTTTGCTGTCGAACTGCACTTGAGGGGCCTCAGCCATGCCAGGGCTTGTGAGCCCAAACTCCTCCTGCTCCATCCTGTGCAAGAGTTTCCATGGAATGACGGAATACCCTGGAAGGGACCCCAGGGACCATGCAGCCCAGCCCCTGGCCCTGCAGACACCCCAGCAATCCCAGCCTGTCCCAGAGTGTCGGCCAACCACTCCTGGAGCTCTGGGCTGTGCCCACTCCCTGTTCCTTGGATCAGTGGGATCTTCACCTGTGTAATTCCATCCCAGGATCTCTCATCTGAATGCCGGAGTGCTGTGAGGCTCTGAGCAGCTGAACAGCACTCAAGAGCTGGGATTGTTTTCCGGAGGGTTTTATTCCCGTGGCTGCGATGTGCTGGGAGCACCCGCCGTTCTGTTGGGTTTGGTTTAATTACTGTTATTTGTGTGTAAACACTCCGAGAGCTTGTTGGAACCAGTGGGCTGGAAAACTACCTGGGAGGCTCCTGCTCCTCTCTGCCGTGTTTGAAACCTTCCATGGCTGTGATTTCCCACTTCCCCGCCTGCCTCAGCTCCCGGGCTTTATCGGGAGAGACCCCGTGTGCCCCGAGAGGTCCCGGGCTGGGAATGATGGAGCTGCAATGCCCGAGGGGAGGGATGGGCACTGGGAAGGGTGTTTGGGAATGTCCTGGAGCAAGGCAGAGCTGTTCCTGCTCCAGGGAGATGCCTGTGTGCGATGTGTGCACTTCTGCCCCTTCCCATCCTGAGCCAGGGAGGAGTCTGGGTGCTTTATTCCCTGCTGGATTTGCGGTTATCCCCTTGCTCTGGGTCTCCTTGAGCCACAGGGGACTCTAAATATCTGCTGTGCCTCATATTCCCACTCCAGGCCTGACTTGTGCCAAACTCTCCCCCGGGAGGTGGCACCGGGTGCTGCTGTCCCCACAAAGCCCCTCTCTGTCCCCTCTGCAGTGAGGTTCCCGAGGGTCCCCAGCCATGCCCAGTGTCCTGTGTGCCCAGAGATGTTCCCCTCAACCAGGTGGCCCCGCGAAGGTGCTGCTGCCACTCGTCCCCCGTGTCCCAGGACAGTGCCAGGGCACTCCCACCTCCATTGGAGGGAAACACTGAGGAGCTGGCAGGTAGAAAATAAATCAATTTTTAAAATAACCAAACCTCCCCCAAGCCTGTTAGCAATCCCAAGGGCAGGAGTGGCCTGGAAGAGGATGGGTGACCTTGCTGGGGACATCAGCAGAGCAGAGGGAGCAGGAGGGCAGCAGGGGGTGCCCCACGGAGGGGGGAGACCCCATGCCCAGTGCTCTGGGAGAGCTCAGGAGCGCAAGGGGATGGGGTAAGGTGTGAGTGGGGTGGGTTTGGTGGCCCTGGTGACACTGGCAGTGCTCGTTTGGTGGCCTGGGTGGCACTGGCACTGCTGGGTTTGGTAGCCCTGATGGAACTGGCAGGGATGGGTTCGGTGACCCTGGTGGCACTGGCAGGGATGGGTTCGGTGGCCTGGGATGAGGGAAAGGGAAAGGGAAAGGGAAAGGAAAGCTGCTCCCCCAGTGCCACCTTGTGCCTGCAAACCGAACAGCCCGGCGGCTCTCAGGCTGTCACAGCGGCATGGCCAAGTCCAGGACATCCCTGTGGGGCTGGCAAATCCCAAACGGGGCCAAAAGTGGCTTTGGGATGAGGCTGTGAAAGCTCCTCCCATCTCAGGTGAAGCTCTGAGCAGGCTGATACCCAAAGGTGTGTTTAAAAATGCTCGATTTTCACCCAGCTGGAGAGGCACAGAGGTGGAGGAGGCTGTGCCCAGGCACCCTCAGGGTGCAGCTCCTGCCGACTGTACCAGGGCCTCCCCTCCCTCCCTCCCAGGGAACAATTCCTTCCCAATATCCCATCTAAATTTCTCCTCTTTTAGTTTAAATCTGCTCCCCTTTGTCCTGTCAGCATCTGCCTGTGGAAAAAGTTGCTTTTCTTCTTTTTTATAAACTCCCTTTAGGCACTGGAGGGGCTCTGAGGTGTCCCTGGAGCCTTTTCCAGGTGAGCACCCCCAGCTCTCCCAGCCTGGCTCCAGAGGGGCTCAGTTTATCCAAGAGAGGAATTGCAGGGAAGGAGGAAAGCCTGACCTCTCCAGAGCCCAGTTTGTGACATGAGGGAGAGAGGAGGACCAAGAGCCAGGGCTGGAAATGTCTGGGGAAAACAGCAATGTGGGGCAGCCAGAGATGAGCCAGGGCTGTGCAAGCATCAAAAGAGCAGCAAAAAAGCAGCAAAAACACTGGGAATTGCTGTGTCTTGAGAGGCTTGGGCTTTTCCAACACGGAAATCCTGTGAAATTCCTAAAACTCCACCTGAACCACTTGGCAAACCTTCATTAGAGACATCTCTGCACATCCCGAGTGACAGGAAGGGCTTCAAAAAGGGGGAAAGGAAGCCCAGGAGGAGGAACAAGAAGGGGAGAATTATAAATGTGACCTTTGAAAGAGTACCTGGGGCAAAAGGCCTGAATTCCCCATCCAGCCATCTCCAGAGCACCCAGAGGGATGCTTCTGTCCCATGGCTCAGTGTCACCAAAACTGCAGGAAAAACAAAAACAAAAACCCTCCAACAACATTTTTAATGTCAGACAGTCAAGGCATTACTTTATTATCTGGCCAGGGTGTTGTTCTGGCCAGGATGTACCACAGAAATCATCTCATCCACACACAGCCCGGCTGTGCAGAGAGAATCATTCCATGATACATGGATTTACTAGATTTTTCAGGTATTTTATACAGTAAAGAGATGTAGAAAAGCATTGGGTCAGTGTTCATTGGTCCAGAGTTGAGCAAACCCCCAGTATTCAGTTTCCCATTGGATCTGAATCTCTTCGCCTCTGATGTTAATTAGATTTTTCATTCTTCAGTTTTCCTGTCAGTCCTTTCCTGGCCAGATGTCTTCAGCCCTGCTGGAGGTGCTCTGGGGTAGCTGTTTGTAGATAGCCACTGCTGTCTGCTGATGTTCTGCTGGTAGCTCTTTATCTTTGGGTTCCTCCAGTCTGTTGATAGCTGAGTCCACCAGACCTCACCTGGTAGAACAATGGGCTGGAAAGAAACCTAAAATTCCTTTTCCTGAGGTAAAGACAAACAGAGCCCTTTGACTAAAGTTATACAAAATTTTTAAACTGGTGTATTTTCCAACATCAGGAACAAAACCCGGGAAAAGCTGGACTCCTGCCAGGTCCCTGCTCACCGTGTTGGGGACAGGCTGAAGGATGGGCTGTCCTGAGCCTGGGCTCTTCCTTCTCCCAAGCAAAGCTCAATTCCCTGGGAGCAGGGTGGTCCCAAAGCCTCTGGGAGAGGCACTGCATGCAATCCATGGTGTGTTAATTATCCAGGAATGAGAGAGAGGGAGATGGGAGTGGGGCTGGGGTGGTCTGGGGCTGGAGGTTCCCATTCAAAGCTCTGCCGTGGCAGGGAGAGGTCTTGGAGCTGCTGAAAGGCCTTGCAGGGCTGGTGCTGAGGGGCTTTGCCTTCAGCAGCACATCCCAGTGCTGGGAGCTCTCTGGGGCCAGGGTGAACAATTCCAGCAGCATGGGAAATGAAACCCCCAACCTGAGCTGTCCTGAGCTCCTGGAGGAGCTGAGTAGGAGCATCCACTGGGGAAAAAAGCCTTTAAATCACATTTCATAGTGAGAAAATCCTTGTAGATCATAGAATCAGGGAATATCCTGAGCTGGAAGGAACCCACAAGGATCATCCAGTCCGACCCCTGGCCCTGCACAGACACCCCAACAATGCCACCCTGTGCATCCCTGGGAGTGTTGTCCAAATGTTCCTGGAGCTCTGGCAGATTTGGGAATGGCACCATTCCCTGGGGAACCTGGGCAGTGCCCAGCACCCTCTGGGAGAAGAACCTTTTCCTGGACAGGCCCTTCTAATGCCTGACCACCCTTTCCAGGAAGAAATTCCTCCTGATGTCCAACCTTCCCTGCTGGGTGCCTGTGGTCAGCAGCTGCCTTATCTGAGCTCTCAGTCCTGATCTCATCCACAGCACTTCAGCCTCAGCAACTGGGAGCTGCCAGGGTTGTGTACTTGTGCAGGAAAGCCAGGAGTCACCCGCTGGATCCCCAGGAATGCTGCAGGGCTCTCACCTGGCACAGGTGGGTGTTTGCAGCTTTCCAAGGGCAGGGGCACCTTCTGTCCTGCTTTCTGATCCCAGAGTTCCTTTAGAGGAGCCGTTCATCCAGCCTGGACTTCTCCCACTGCTCTCAAATCAAGGTTTTCACTTTCCACCACGAGAGGTCCCCAGGATCCCAAGGAAAAAGAAGATCTAGTTGGAAAATACATCCAGGAGCAAGGCTGGAAGCAGCTGTGCTGAAGCTGGGCAGGAAAGGGCTTAGGTGAGATTTCCAACACATCCCTGGCTGCTTGGGTTGGGATCCTCAGGGTGAGATTCCCAATTTTCTCAGCAGATGTGGGAAAGCTGAGGTGCTCCCAGCATGGTCTGACAACCTGTGCACTAATGGAAGAGCCAAACCAGGGAAAACCAAGTTTTTCAGGAATGGGATACACCAAGGGAGCTGTGCTAAGGTTGTTTCTCCTCAGTGCTCGGGGTGTCTGCAGTGGCTGGGATCAAATGGCCAAATTCCAGCCTTTCCCAGCCAAGGGGGCTCATTCTGTGCCCACAACCCCCTGAGGAGGATAAACATTCCTGTTAACACAGAATTCTGGAATGCTTTGGGCTGAAGGGATCTTAAACCCCATCCAGTGCCACCCCAACCATGGGCAGGGACACCTTCCACTGTCCCAGGCTGCTCCCAGCCCTGTCCAGCCTGGCCTTGGACACTGCCAGGGATCCAGGGGCAGCACAGCTTCTCTGGGCACCCTGTGCCAGGGCCTGCCCAGCCTCACAGGGAACAATTCCTTCCCAATATCCCATCCCTCCCTGCCCTCTGGCAGTGGGAAGCCATTCCCTGTGTCCTGTCCCTCCATCCCTTGTCCCCAGTCCCTCTCCAGCTCTCCTGGAGCCCCTTTAGGCACTGGCAGGAGCTCTGAGCTCTCTCTGGAGCTTCTCCTCTCCACATGAACACCCCCAGCACTCCCAGCCTGGCTCCAGAGCAGAGGGGCCCCAGCTCCTGGAGCAACTCCAAGGTCTCCTCTGGATTCATTCCACCAGATCCTGGTCTTTCCTTTGTTGTTGCTGTCTTTCCTCCAGGAGCTGACGCCCAGTGAAGGAATGTTTCCTCACCCAACCCCAAGCTGTCCTGGTGCAAATGGCATTTGAGAAAGTCCCTGTGTGCCAAGTGCTCTGGCTGGGTCACCTTGTCCTTCCCCCGGCATCTCCACATTCCCCTGGCTTCTGCTGAGTCTGAAGCAGGAACTGTGGGATTTTGCTGGTCTTTGATTTTGGGAACTCTTTAGAGTGGGTTTGGAGCAGTGCAAGTCGTTTCAGACCTTTCTAATCAATACTTCAGTAGCTGAAAGAATTGCTTTAAAAGGCCTCGAGGGACAGAGCTTAGTCCATGTAAACATGGATATTGTCCTAAATTGATCCTCATTAATCCGCTCGGACACCTCTGCTGTGCTGTGTGCTGAGGCAGTGGGGGCAGCAGGGACATTTGAACCTCACCAGGATGTTGGGAGGTGGCCAGGAATGCACTCAATATTTCCTTCCCCCCCTTTTCCTTCCTTCTTCCCCTTGCCAGGGCTTTCCCTTGTGTTTGTGGCTGCCTGATTCCCACACTCTGGGCACCACCACCTGTCCTCTGCTCTCTCCTTGCTGATCTTCAGTGTCTGTCACAGCAAGACCACGCTGAGCCCACACTCCCGCTGGGAATTCAGGTCTCGTGGGCTGGAGAAGGCGCTGGCCACCCCTGGCCATGGTGATTCCATGGGCATGAGGGCTGTGAGTAGGGGGAAAACTCTGCCCTCGGCTCCTGAGGTGTGGGAGGCCCTTTGAGTGAGGGGTTTTCATTTTCAGATCCTACAGATCTCTGCCAGTCCCTGCTGGTTCTGGGATCCAAGCAGAGCTGAGCCTGTGGGAAGCAGTGCTCAGCCAAAATGGTCCTGGGAGGAGGGAGGGGTGACAGCCTGAGGACAGGGAGGGGACAGAGAGGGACAGTGGTGGTTGTTCAAGAAGAGCCCAGATCTGGGCTGGATTCCTGGAGGAAAGAACACTGACTTCAGGGAGACTTTACAGGGCCTGAAGGAGAGCTGGAGAGAGACTGGGGACAAGGGATGGAGGGACAGGACACAGGGAATGGCTTCAGACTGATGGAAAGAGGTTTAAATGGGATATTGGGAAGGAATTCCTCCCTGTGAGGGTGGGCAGGCCCTGGCACAGGGTGCCCAGAGGAGCTGTGCTGCCCCTGGATCCCTGGCAGTGTCCAAGGCCAGGCTGGACAGGGCTTGGAGCAACCTGGCACAGTGGAAGGTGTCCCTGCCATGGCAGGGGTGGCACTGGGTGGGATTTAAGGTCCCTTCCAGCCCAAAGCATTCCATAATTCCATGACAGCCCCTTCTGAGGGAACCTGGCAGGGATAAGGCCAGATTCCAGGTCCACAGGCCTTTTCCTATGGACAAGGTCTGTCCAGCTCCATGGGATTTCTTCAGCCCCGAGCTCCTGCAGGGCTGAGGCAGCTCTTCCATGGAGGGAAGCACTGCAGGGCCCAGGAAGGCTGAGTTTATCCTGCATCCTGAAGCAACAACCTGCTCTGATCCCAGGGGCCTAGCAGGAGCGACAGGAGTTGGCTATTTGGGGAACAAGGTGGGAATAAATGGCACAAAAGGGATGTTTTTTGCCCAACGGTGCCTTCTCTTCGTGCTGCCATCAGAGAAAAGCCCAGCTACAGCAGGATTTGTCTGCTCTGGAAGGTCCCAGAGCCTCTGGGAGTGTCTCCATCCTTTTTTCAGTGACCCCTGCTCACTTCAGACATCCTGGGGCTTTTTTCTCGCCATGCCCTGGCCGTTTTCCAAAGCAGCAAAGGATGCAGGCCGTGATGATCTCGGAGAGAGCAGCTCCGAGGTCTGAGATAAAAGCTGGGAGCTCGGCGCTGTTGTTGGTGTGATATCAGCCCACACAAAGGGCTGTTCTCCCTGCCCAGCCTGCAGTTGAAATCCCTCAGCCATGGCATGTACAGGGCTGGCTCTGATAGCCCTGCCCGGGAAGGTTCCCACTTTGCACACAGGTTATTGTCAGCAGCGCAAGGGGAGTGCAGTGAAGCTGCTCTGCAATCAGCCCTGACTGCCACAGCTCCACGCAGGGGGGGCATCTCCTCTTACCACTAGATGTCAGGAACTGGTTTTTTTCCTCATTTTAGAACATGCCTTCAGCTGCTCCATCACTTGATGAAGGCAGTCACGTTGATAATCCCTGAATAAACTCATCCTTTTTGGATTTGGGGCATTTTTCTCCCCCCTAAGTCATGCTTAACTTCACGCTTTTTTTACCACCTCACACACACGTGCCAGCACATTCTTGCTGCCATGCTGCAAATGCCACACTGTGGCATGTCTGCTGCAGGCTCTGAGCTCTTTTGGGCTTGGATTTGCATTTTTAACTTTCCACTGCTCCAGCATCTTCCCTGAAAGTGCTGGTGACATTCCTGTGCTGTTGCTGAGCAGAAAAAATGGTGAGGTTTGGCTTTGCTTAGTTAGGCTCAGCTCAGAGCCTGTTGTGTGTCCACTCTGTGCTGAGGCTGGGAAGGGAAAACCAAACCCAACCCAACCCTCCCAGAGGAGGCTGCATTTGGTCAAGAGGTGGGGAATCCTAACAGGGCACTGGGAAGTGGCCAGCAAAGCCCTCTGCTCTGGGAATGTTCACCTGGAGA
>VZRM01003310.1:155246-177747 GCA_013397955.1 Grantiella picta | reverse complement strand
CAGCCTGGGACAGTGGAAGGTGTCCCTGCCATGGCAGAGGTGGCACTGGATGGGGTTTTAAGATCCCTCCAATCCAAAATATTCCATGATTCTCTAAGTGTCCCAGCTCTTCTGGAGCTGGAGGAGCTGTGCTGACCAAGTGTGCCAAACCATCAATTCCCACACTTCATCCTGAATTCATCCAAAGACAGAAACTGTCAAACCCCTTCTCTGAGCTGTGCAGCCCTGGCAGCCTAAGGGACACACAATACTCTACCTGTCTGCTGCCAGATCTCTGGATTTTCTCCAGGAGATCTCCAGATCCCTGAGGGGAAAGCACAGGAAGTGTGTGAGGTGAGCTTTGCTTTGGGAGGTGTTAGCACAGAATTCAGCCCTGCACACCTGCGAGAGACCAGACACTCCTGAAGACCCAATTAAGGATCCACCACAAGTGCTGAGCTAAAAAAAATAAGGGCTAAGAAACCTCCTCCTTCCCTTTCATCTGTGGTGCTTCCTTAGAGCTGTTTTATTTCCCTAAGGAAAAAGAACTGGAGAAAATAACAGGAGGAAAAGAAAAGGCAAATGAAGTCGTGCTGCTTGTTCAGAGCAAACAGGCTGCAAGGATCTGAAATGCAGCCTTGGTGCTTCCAAAATCCTCACCTCGCAGCCCAGAGCACTGAGAAGCTTTTGGGAATGTCTGACAGGCTGGAGACCAGCTTTGCCCTCCTCACCATCCCTGTCAGGAGACAAGGCCTCTCCAGGCTTTCTGATGTTCCCAGATGTTGCTGCAGGTGGGAAGAACACAGAAAGTGCCCAGATCAGCGTGGCATTGCCTCATAAAATCATGGAGTCAGTAAGGCTGGAAAAGACCTCAGACTCCATCGGGCACTGCCAAGGCCACCTCTAATCCATGTCCCTCAGTGCTCCTGGCCTCAGTGTGGCACAGAGCAGATGGAAATCAGCTGCAGTCGGAGGGATCTGCATCCTGCAGCAGCTCCATGGGCTGGGCTTTCCCTGGGCTCTCCCCAGTTCCCTGGGCTGGTTTGGGGTTCTGGGGACAGCCTGGCCACACATGTGGGCTTAATTTTAGAAAGTTAATGAAGAAGGAATTGTCATTTTAGGGAGTTGATTCTGAAATGGATGACAATTAATGTATTGACGAGCTGAAGGTCGCTCTGGTTGCTGCAATGTTTCTGTGGATGGATGTGGAAAGGAGGGAAGGAAATGTCCCCACTGAAGCCCAGAGTGGCCTTCAGGAGATGTGGGGCAGGGCTGTTGGTGTGAGCTGGCTGCTGAGTTCATTACCAACCTCATTCTGGGACCAGCTGAAGGAGGCAGGACTGGTTTTCATGGATGGGCTGGATTTCTTGGAGTTCATTTCCAAAGATAAACACAATTATCAGAACTGCTCATTACCTATGAATTACCTCCATGCAGTGTGGTTCCTCGGAATGGAAGATCTGCTCTGTCAGAACTTTAAGAAATATCAAAATAAACCAAACAAGCCCACAAACTCCGGGAACAACAAGTGAAGCAAACCTGCCATAATTAGGTCCCAAGGGATGCTTATTCCCAGCTCGATGGTGAAATTAAGTCAATACAATGGAATGGTTAAATATTGACTGAGCTGTAATATTTAATCAAGGAGGATTCATACTGCTCCTCTTTCAAAAGAGCTTGAGCTGCTTGTTTTATTGGCTTTTTAATCAATGCTTTAATTATATCGGTGCTCTAATTTCATAATAAGCTTACATTAATTAAGGCAGCTCTTCTATATGCAGAGAGTAATAGGAAAACCAAACCAAACCAAATAAGGGGAATGTGCTGTTCTCCTGCTCCAGAAGAGATGGAGACTCTGCTATTTACACTCATTCACTTCTCCAAAGGGAAACAACACCAGGAATTTGTGGGATTCAGAGTGACCAGAAATTCTTTATTCTCTGCTTAGGCCAGCTCTGACTCTGATTCACTGAAAGATTTGTGGAAATAAGAACTTGGGCCAATTGGGTTTGCACAGGCTATGGGTCAGATTTCTGGGGAAAAAAGTGTTTGGATAGAATGGAAGAAAAATGGAGATCCCCTCAGAAATGGACCTCAGCATCTCCTGGTGGATGTCAGCTCTGCCAGAGGGATGAGGGGGAGTGGAGAGGATTGAGCTCTTTGTTAAACAGAGGAGTTTCTCCTGCTGCTTGGGACACTCACAGATCCTCATGGCTGAGGAGGATCATTACGTTTTCCCAGCATTTTTTCCTTCAGATGGTGAGAAGTGGATGGGTACAGTTTGGATGCTTCACCTGAGTTTGTTATCCTGGATCAGTGCAAGGCACTGCTTGGATGAGCAGCTCATTAAACAGCTGATTAACACTGCTGATTAACACTGCCACTGTCAAAAACCAGTGACTCCTCCAGTGTAACCATGGTTAGGATAACAACCTGGAAGTCAAGGTGTTTGGTGCTGTGGTTGGAATAAATCAGGGAATGTGTCCATTCTTTGCCCACCCCACCTCAGTGACACAGGGGACAGCTCAGGGTCTGTGACAGTCTGCCAGGTGCTCCTGGCTGGAGCTCCTCGTGCAGCCTCATTCCCGCTGCAAATGGCAGTGGGAAAGCAAAGCCTCATGCTGTTTTTCCAGAGGCAGCAGGCAGGCAGATCCCCAGAGCTGAGCAGTGGCTCAGGAAGGCAGCAGTGTGCTCCTGGTTTGGATTAGCACAGACTGGGAGCAGCCAGCCCTGCTCCTGAGCCTACCTCGGCGTGCCAGGGAAGGAGCGAGTTCCCCAGGATACAGAGAGCAGCTTTGTCCCAGCCAGAGGCACTAAAACCTTGTGGTGAGATCATGTCTTGGACCAGAGCGTGCTTGGAATGCCAGGAGGGTGCTGTTATCCCAGGATTTCTTTGCCATGCAACCAGACCTTCACAAAGCTGGACCCTTTCGATACAAAGGATTTTCATTAATGAGGTCACTGTGGCTGGAAGGGTTTTTACATCCCCGGGGTCATGGTGACTTGAATGATGCATTATTTCACACTTAGACATGATGCAGTCAGAAGGGGATTTGTGTAGCCAATGAGATAAGGTGTCCCAAAAGCATTGAAAAATGTCTGTGACTGTATAAATAAGTTAGTGGGAGCTGGAAAGGGATGTGTTGAACAGGCAGCTTTTTGGAGCTGCTCTCAGCTGATGTTGCCACATCTGGCGATTGTCATCTTCTATCAGCGTGAGGAGGCTGTGAGCTGTAAAGGGAGACAGTTTGCCTTGTGAGGATGCTTCACGGATTTTATTAACACTGGTTCTTAGCTCTACCTGCTGCTGGAAGCTCAGCTCATCCAGGGCTGTTCTCCAGCAATTCCATCACAAGTCTTCCCAGTCAAATCCAGTGAAAGGGGTAAGAGTATAAACAGCACTGAGCTCCCTCTGCAAGCGTGTCAAAGATGTCTCTGTCAGTTATTGTGAGGGCATCAGGTTGTCAGTGTCTCCTAAGCTAAGTCTAAAAAGAATTAAATATTAATACTCCTCTGGAAGGGTGGCGTTGGTGGAATTGCAACAATAATGGAAACAGTGAAGGGATTTCTGCTGCTCCCTGCTGTGGGGTTTCTGCCCAGCACTCACGGGACAGCAGGAGCTGCTGGGGCCCTTCAGAGCTGCCCCTGCTGGGACACATCCCCAGGATGGCACAGGGGCCAGAGCACAGCCAGCCCTGGCGAGCAAATGCCATCATGCCCACCCTTCTGCCTGGACAGGGCTCCCTTGAACCCTTGTCAAAAATGAACCAGGACCCATGGATGCTTTGCTGGTGGAGATCCCCTCGTGTGAGATTGCTTTTCAGAAACCACATCACAATCTCTGTCCTCGTGGGCATCTTCTTCACTGCCTTCCTCCCCCTGCCCTCAGCACTCCTGCCCCAGCCCCAGCTCCCTCCTGGACTGTCCCTGCTGACATCCTGGCAGCTCCTTTTCTGGAGGCACCAGCAGAGCCCAAAGAGCAGGACAAGGACCAAAGGAAGGGCCCAGCCCTGCCAGAGCTGCAGGACAGGATGGGATTTGGCTCCTCAGGACACACAGGGCTCAGCCAGGCTCGTCTGCTCCACGTGTGCAGAGCGGTGGGGAGGAACAAATGACCCCAATGCCCCAAGGCAGGAGCACGGAGAGTGGGGGAGCCTTAGGTGAACAAGCAGTGGAACCAGAGCCCAGCAGAGCATCAGCTCCAGTGCCAAATGATCCCAAACTCCAGGCCAGCCCAGCAGCCAGGAGCCTCTGCGTGATCCTCACTCGGACAGTGCCGGAGCCAGCAACAGCAGCATTTAGTGGGAACTACAGACAAAACTATCAACTGAACTATCCACAGAACTATCCACTGAACTATCCACTGAACTATGGACTGAACAATCCACAGAACTGTCAACAGAACTATCCAGAGAACTATCCACAGAATGATCCACAGATCTCCAGAGTCCAGCTCCCAGAGGGAGGGGAGGCTCCCAGAAAGGGAGGGCAGGCAGCATATAGGGGAAATTGGAGTCTTTGTTCCAGGCTCCTGTCGTGGTTTGAGCCTGTCCAGATGCCAAGCACTCTCCAAAGCCATTCACTCACTGTCCCCTGCTGCAGCTGGACAGAGGAGAGAAAATTTAATGAAGGGTTTATGAGTTAAGGACCAGGAGAAAACACTCTGAGGGCAAAACAGGCTTGACTTAGAGGTACAAAGTGCTAACAAAATCAGAGCAGGATAATGAGAAGTAAAATAAACCCTTAAAAACACCTTTTTTCCCCAACCTCTCCCTTCTTCCCACCGACAGTGCAGGGAGACAGGGCAGATTGAAAGGCATCTGGGAAGATTGAGAGGTGCAACAGGCACACTGGCCATGGGCAGGAAGGAGGTTCAAGTATCCCTGCATCATATTCCAGCAGCTTGGTAGCACTGAAATACCCACAAATGGATATCTCAGCTGTGGAGATGGCATCCTCCTGGCTCTGAATGGAGAAGAAACTCTGGGCACTCCCTCACCCCTATGAGGCAGCAGCCCAGCTTTTCGGGGCAGCCCAGCTTTTTGGGACAGCCCAAGAGATCGCTCCTCTCCTGCCTTGGTCAGAGAGAAGGGAAGCCCCAAGCACAGGCCAAGAAACCAACGTTGGTTCTTTCTGCGTGAGCAGGGGAGGACAGGAGGGAGTGGGACTGAATCAGTCTTGAAGCTGAAGAGGTGTAAGTGACCTGAGAGGGAAGAGGATGTTAAGGAGGCCAAGAAGACTCTCAGTGTAGTTGCCACAGGGAGACAAGAAGGTGATCAGGGCTCTCCCAGATATAAAAGAACTAAAATAATTTCATACAGCTCTGGTGAGGGAACTTCTGACATCGCAAAGCTCAGACACTGACTGCTCTGACCAGGGGCAGGAAGAGAGGGTCTCTGCCTTCAGCCAGGAGGAGAAAAGGGATGCCCTGGCACACTGGGCTGTGTGGATCCCATGGCCTGGTACAGCAGAGCCACACAAGTGTAAAGCTTTAGTAGACACCAGAGCACGGTGTACACTGACGCCATCGAGGCACAGGAGTGAAGAACCCATCTGGATGTGTGCAGTGACGGGGGATGCTGGGAGCTGTCTGTGCTAGAGGCTGAGGTGAGTTTAACAGGGGACAGGTGGCAAAAGCTCCCCGATGTGACAGGCCCAGAGGCTTCTTGTGTCCCTGGCACTGACTGCCTCGGAAGAGGGCACTTCAAGGACCCAGAAGGGTATCAATGACTTTTGGTGTAACTACAGTGAATACAGAGGAGATCACACAGTTCTTCACTCTGCCAGGCCTCTCAGGAGATCCCTTCATTGCAGGATTGCTGCAGGTTGAAAACCAATTGCCGCCAGGACAGCATGGCACGAGCTTGGCTCCATGTGTCTTTAGCACAGCAGCCTCAGTACTGCAGGAGCTGGAACTCACTCATGGCCCTGCTGTGAGCAGCTGGATCCTCAGCCAGGTGCTGGAACAGCTTGGGAGGCTCAGCTCTTTGGGCATCCCACGGCAGGCTGATCTCGGCAGGATCCCTGTGGTTGCCCAGCATGAAGTGGTTGGGGTGTCTCCTGTCCAGGGCACGGTGCAGGTGCCCCATGACATCCTGCAGGCACCGCAGGAAATGCCACCTGTGCCAGTGGCCTGGGGGCACAGTGGTCAGCAGGTACAGCACAGTGGTCAGCAGGTGCAGCACAGTGGTCAGCAGGTGCAGCAGGGTGGTCAGCAGGTACAGCACAGTGGTCAGCAGGCGCAGCAGGGTGGTCAGCAGGTACAGCACAGTGGTCAGCAGGTACAGCACAGTGGTCAGCAGGCGCAGCACGATGGTCAGTAGGTGCAGCACAGTGGTCAGTAGGCGCAGCAGGGTGGTCAGCAGGTGCAGCAGGATGGTCAGCAGGCGCAGCACGATGGTCAGTAGCTACAGCACAGTGGTCAGCAGGCGCAGCACGATGGTCTCCAGGACATGGCGGGGAAGAACATGACCCCCAGGACACGGCCAGGAGCTGCAGGCACCGCAGGGTGACACCATCCCTGGGGCCTGCTGGGCCGTGTGCTGCAGGAATTTGGCCTTGGCCACCTCATAGCACTGTGGCCAGGCCGTGCCCAGGCTGAGGGGGGCTCTGCAGGCTGGGTGCTCAGGAAGATGTCCGAGAGGCCTCGCTGTACCACCAGCAGCAGCTCCAGCACGAGGCTCTCCCTGGCCCTGCTCAGCTGGAATCTGCAGGAGTGTCTGGAGGGCACCACGTGTGGCACTGAGGCAGCCATGCCCAAGCTGAGCTCTGCCGCCTGGGGAAGCAGCAGGAGGTTTTGTGCACGCCCAGGTAGGAGGCAGTGCTCAGGGTGTGCAGCAGGCTGAGCTCCCGGGCCCTGGCAGCTGCACTGGAGCCCCATGAGGATGCAGCAGCTCCTCCCGGGCAGTGTCCCCACCGTGTCCCACTCCAGATGGAAGGTGTGTCCCGGGGGACATCCAGGGGCACCAGTATGGTGTACACCAGGCCCTGGGCACGGGGACTCCAGCCCTCAGAGGTGCTGCCCACCCTGATGGCTCACCGGGGCAGCGGCTGGGAGCTGTCACACAGGACAGGGCTGAAGGAAGGCCACGCTGAAGCTGTCACACAGGACAGGGCTGAAGGAAGGCCACACTGAAGCTGTCACACAGGACAGGGCTGAAGGAAGGCCACACTGAAGCTGTCACACAGGACAGGGCTGAAGGAAGGCCACGCTGAAGCTGTCACACAGGATGGGGCTGAAGGCCATGCTGAAGCTGTCACACAGGACGGGGCTGAAGGCCATGCTGAAGCTGTCACACAGGACGGGGCTGAAGGCCATGCTGAAGCTGGCCAGCAGGTCAGTCACAATGGCAGAGACTCGGCCCAGCCCCAGAACAGGTCACCGACGAGCTCCTCTAAAAACCATCCCTGGTCATTGAAAGCATTGTCCCCTTCTTCATCCTCTGAGCTGCTGTCGGAGCTCTCCCCAAATCTGCTGCCCCTCTCTGGCTCTCGGCTCCTTTTCCTGAGGTGAAAGCACAGCCCCAGCACAAGGAGCAGGGCTCCAGCAGCAGCCCAGACCATCCCCTGTGGCAGGGCAGCCCAGAGCAGGGCTCCCCAGGTCCCGAATCTCTGCCCCAGGGGCTCCTGCTCCAGCTCCTGCCGCAGCTGAGCCATCTGCCGGGCCAGGAATTGCTCCCACTGCCACATCTGCTCACGGGTGACCTCATCCAGCACATCCCCGGCCGGCTGCAGGAGCTGGAGGAGGCCTTGCACACACCAGAGCAGGAGAGCTGTGAACATGGCCTGTGGGATGAGCAACAGGGGGGTTGGGTGGGGCTGGGATGGAGGGAGATGGCGCTGGGGGAGCAGGGAGGGGAGCCACAGGGATGTGGGGCAGGAATGAGAGGCCAGGCAGCTGGCAGGGGACAAGGCTGGTCCCACTGTCCCAGCACAGCCACGGGCTCTGTCCCAGGTGCCTGGGGCAGGGGGAGAGCCCAGGTGTGCACTCACTGCTTGCCCTTGCAGGCTGCACAGGGACAGAGGGACCTGCTGGGGCCCTGCAGAGCTGCCCCCATTGTGACACGTCCCCAGGATGGCACAGGGGCCAGGGCACATCACAGGCTGCTGGCTGAGAGGACCTTGATTCCAAAGAGTCATTTCCCAGGGCTGATGAACAGCTGAGGGTGGTGGTTTCCTCATGGGCAGCTCCCAGTGCCAGCAGAGCAATGTCCCCTGAGTGCCCAGCGTGGCCAGGTGTGCAGTGCCAAGGCCCTGGGCAGGCTCTGGGGTGAGCAGAATATTCACTGATTCCCTGGTAAACACTCAGAGTCTCTATGTGGACACAGACACACACCAGGGGTGCCACTTGCTTTGCTCTGCCCAGCCAGAGCTTCCACAGCCCCTCTGGAATGCCCAGCACAGCCTGGGAATGCACTGGGAAAGCAGGGGAAAATCCTCTGTGTATCCATGGTGGTGTTCAGCAGCTGCCGTACGAGGAGGCCACTGAGAGGGAACACGTCTCCTGTCCTTCCCGAGTCCCACCCTGGTTTTGCCCGTGCTGGAGGTCAGCTGGATGCCCTGGTGCTCAAGGGTAGATCCCTGCTGCACCACTTGCCCAGCCAGACATTCACCTGTCGAGTTCACCTGCTTCTTCCCAAAGCCTGACTCTTTGTCTGGGAGGTGAGAGAACAGGGTCTGTGCCCCTGGTCCTTCCAGCTCCTGTCCCTTTGGATGGCTCAGATTCGCCCTGTCCAGCACCAGCAGCCCCTGTGGCACACAGCAGGGACAATGACCTTCACATCATCTCAGTGCCATCCCACATGGGAGCTCCTGCTGGGCACCAAGTGCTCTGGAGAAATCACCTGGATGGCAACCAGGAGCTGTGGGGCCTCTTAGGAGAGCGTGCTGATCCCGAGGAGATTTTTGGGGCCCTGGTTCTGACAGGGGTGGAGGTGCCTCAGCTTTGCCTTTTGCCTTTGCTCTGCTCAGAGGTTCTGCTGTAGTTCAGCAAGGCTGTCAAAAGAGATGATGCTTAACTCAGCTGCTGGAGGTTCTTTTCGATTCCTTGACCACCTGAAATGATTGTCTTCTCCAGCTTCTCCATAAAGGAGTCTTTATTCTTGGACGTTGACTCTGATTTGTTTGAAAATGCTGCAATAATTGCAATTATGAACTGAACTCCAGTTTCCTGCCTGATATATCCTGAATGCTTCAAGTAATTTATCACAGCAGCACTGAAACTGCTTTCCCAAGAAATGCCAATACTTCATAGCACCCCTGATGTACCACATCTTTCTCTGAGCCTGTTACTGAGACCAGCACAAGCAAATCCATGTGCTGCACCTTTTTTCAGATTTATCACAGTCTTGTCCCTCTCATTTCTTCCCTTTCTGCCCTCTTGAACTGATGCTTGGTTTTCCTCCTTATAGGGCACTATAATTTTTAAATACTTGTAAGGTTAATTTCTCCAAAAGGGAGTGAACATTGTGATCAGGACAGGATCAGTGAACGTGAACAGGACAGGAGTTAATTGATTTTAAAAATCCTCTCTGAAACTGAGCTTAAGAAATAATAAATATTCCAAGTAGAATGTTGTCAATCTTCAGGATTAAAGTGTGGGTTATGCACTTTCAAACAGATTTAATTTTGGCAGGTCTGTGTTGACAGGTCCTAAGCCGGAGCCTGTTCTTGGTACGCGGAGATTTCTTTCCCCACAAGAAGCAATTCCCATTTTCACTATTTTTCAGGCTTTTAGGTCCTCTCCGGTTCAAAGTGAGAGAAGACACTAAAATTGGCACCAGCACAGTGGGAGCTCACACAATGTGGTAGGAAACAACATCCCCTCTCCCTCAGATCCCAGAGCTGTGGTCACTGGGTTCTTCACGCATCTTCCTGGATCCGTCTGTTCACAGCATTGCCAGGCTCCTGCTTGTGCTCAGAAAGGGTCTCTTAGAAATAGTGAGAAAAACTGATATATCTTGAGGTCTGTGATAATGCTGTATGCTGATATCCTGATCATGAAGTACCTTGGGGTGTGCGATTGCCATTCCTGATCATTTAATTCAAGGAACCAGTTGTCCCTTCCCAGAGCAAGGCTTGGTTTCAGCCCAAGGTCAGCAGCCCCATCCTGGACGAGGTAGAGAAATCCACAGGTTTTCCAGACACCTCCCACATGCAGGATGCTTGGAGTGTCCCATTCCTCCTGCTCCAGGGGGTCCCTGCTGCTCCCCAGGCACAGACTGTGACAGGAACACTGTGCCAGCTCAGGGGGCTCTGGGTCACAGCTCAGATGTAGAAAGGAGGCTCTGTCCCCTCACAGAGTGGGGAGAAGATGAGGAAATCTCTCTTTAATAAGAGCTGGGATACTTGGAGAATTCATCCCTCATGGTCTGTCTAGTAACTCCATGGCAAGGGCTTGTGGAGCCCTCAGGGCACTGCCAGGAACCTGAGCAAGCATTTCTGTCCCAAAGGGTGGCCAGGCACTGGGACAGGCTGATCAACCTGATCTTCTCACAGAGGTGCTTGATGTCCCAAGCTGGTCAGTGTTTAAGAAGAGTTTGAAAATTGCCCTTGAAAATCTGCTTTAATTTTTGGTCAGCCCTGAAGTGGTCAGAGCTGGACTAGATCATTGCAGGTTACTTCAGCCAAAATAATCCAAACTATTCTGTTCTATTCTATTCTATTCTATTCTATTCTATTCTATTCTATTCTATTCTATTCCTTCTCATTCCAGGCACTGGGAGAAGTCAAGTGCAATGGAGATGAGCCGTAGAAACTGGAATGTGGCAAACAGAACTCTATCCTTCCCCCAGAAGCACCTTGAGGCTGATAATTCCTTGTTCATTCTCTGTCTGAAACCTCCTCTCTGAAAGCTGAATTTCAATAATCTGCAGATGCTAAAGGTGCTGGTGCTGCCCTGGAAGCTCTGCAGGAGTGTGGGACATGCCAGGCCAGGACGAGCTCCCCAAAGGCCAGTGGGAAGGATGCTCTTGCTATTCCATTCACATTTCTCACTGAACATGCAGATGAGTTTAATTTCTATTTAATCAGCCTCTGCAAACAGCAATCACTTGAGAGTTTTCCTGCCTCACATGCAGTGATTACCCTTCTTATACCAGCACTGCTCGTACCAGCCTGGAGGCTCTCAGCCCCTCCAGGTGACATCTTTCACTTCAGGATGTTCTGGTGCTTTGCAGTGAAACACTCTGGGAGCTGCAGCTTGTTGGATCTGGAACTGGCTGGTGACACTGTGTTCTCCTTAGGGCAGAGATGCCTCTGGGGTCCCAGCTTTGTCCCTGGGGCAGTGCAGGAGTGGAGACATCACTGGAGCCTTGTCCATGTCACCTCTCACTACAGGGGGGTGACCCTGGCAGAGTGACCCCCAGTGCTGGGTGTTTGCAGTATTTGTGTCCTTAGCCTACAGTTGCTGTGTGTGAAATTCAGCATGGCAAAAATCAGCTGCTGCTGCTGTTCCAGACGTGATGGCAGAACAGGGGGAATGGCTTCAAACTGCCAGAGGGCAGGGAGAGATGGGATATTGGGAAGGAATTGTTCCCTGTGAGGGTGGCAGGCCCTGGCACAGGGTGCCCAGAGAAGCTGTGCTGCCCCTGGATCCCTGGCAGTGTCCAAGGCCAGGCTGGACAGGGCTGGGAGCAGCCTGGGACAGTGGGAGGTGTCCCTGCCATGGCAGGGATGGCATTTGATGGGCTTTAAGATCACTTCCAACCCAACCCATTCTGGGATTCTACAATCTTTGATGTCTCAAAACCAGCCATGTGGGGCCAAGTCCTGCACCTGCAGGGGATTTATCCAAAGTCTCCAGTGCTGAAACACCTTCCTGGCAGGTCCAGCTGGATGCCTTCAGAAGGACAGAGGCTGAGAACTGATGGGCTGAAGGCAGAGACTTGAATATTTTGTGAAACTCGTGATAACAGAGAAAGAAGATATGGAGCTTTTGTATAGCTTTAGCTGCACAACTTCACAACTGCCAGACTTTTGCCCCTTGGTGTTTATAATTTTAGCTCAGACCTAGAGCCACTCCAGCACCAAGTATTTAAGGGATGATATTTTTCTTGTCCTATAAGTGAGGGACATTGCTCCAGGAAAAGTTCTGCACTCCTGTCTGAGCACTCCCAGGATGCTGAAAATTGGCTTTCCTAGACCACCAGCATCCTGCTACAGGTTGTGGACCATGTGCTGACGCTTGCATTTATTTCCTGTCTGCAGTGACACTCCTGTGATTATCTCAGCCTTCTGTCACTGCATGGGCAGTTATTTTTGACAGCTTGTTGCAAAGGGTCATTATGGGCAAGTGGAAATCTAGGCAGTAATTAAGATTAAAAGAGATTTATTGCAGTGTGCCAGGCGTGGCACTTGGCATCCTCAGCCTGACACTGCCACTTCCAGAGGATTTATCATCTTCCCTTTCGGGCAGGTGATGGTGGAGCAGGGCCTTTGTGCCTGGGAATGGTATTATAGTAAAGTAAAATGTCTTTCAGCCATTCCTAACTGTTCCATGCCCAAATTCCTGTATCCCTGGCAGTTCCTTCATTGTATCTCCTCTTTTCTTCCCCCTTTCCCCCCCCAAACTTCCCCCAGCCTCAGCAGCTGGCTGAAAACTGGAATGAAATTATCCCAGCTCCTGCACAGCCAGCCTTGTTTCTGAGGGAAGACCAAGGATGGAAATTTTCTGCTTCAGAAAGCTGCAAAAAAGTAGAAGTCAGGGGACTGATGTGCAGCATTCAGCGAGCCTGGTGCTACAGCAGAGATCAACATCTGCTGTAATTACTTTCTTTAGAACTTCACAATTGTCCCGATAATTTTGGTAGGAAGAAGAACAAATGGAAAAAGATCCGGAAGATACTCTTGGTGAATTTTTTAATTAAAATGTTTTTGATTTGTTGAGGAACTCTGAAAGAAGCAATTAAAACAAGACGATATTGGTCTATACTTACAAGAGAGAGCCTTGCCAGGATTAACTGGCTCGGCCCAAATAAATTACTGCCTCTGGATTTGCATTAGCAAATACTTCCTCTAGATATTAATCAGGAAAGAGGGAGAATGGAGTGGGTGAGATCATAGCAACCAAAGCAGCCTGCAGGGTCACTGAATCCCAGAATGGTTTGGGATGGAAGGGATCTTAAATCTCGTCTTGTTCCACCCCTGCCATGGCAGGGACACCTTCCACTGTCCCAGGCTGCTCCCAGCCCTGCCCAGCCTGGCCTTGGACACTTCCAGGGATCCAGGGGCACCACAGCTTCTCTGGGCACCCTGTGCCAGGGCCTGCCCACCCTCACAGGGAGGAATTCCTTCCCCCTGTCCTGTCAGTCCATGTCTTTGTCCAAAGTCTCTCTGCATTCCTTCAGGCTCTGCAAGGCCACAATTCCATCACCCCAAAGCTTCTCCTCTCCAGGCTGAACAATCCCAGCTCTCCCAGCCTTCCCTCCCAGCAGAGCTGCTCCATCCCTCTGCTCATCCTGGAGCCTCCTCTGCACTCCTCCAGCAGCTCCAGCTCCTTGCTGTGCTGAGCCAGGGCTGGGGCAGCTCTGCAGGTGAGCTCTCACCTGAGCACAGAGCACAATCCCAATCCCTTTCCTGCTGCCCACACTGGGGATCAGCCCAGGGCTGGGGGAGTCTCTGGGTCAGCCTGGACCTGCCTGGGGGAAATTTTGGGGTCAAACCAAAGCATTGCTGCAGGTTTGAGCTCGGGGATCCCAGCCATGGCCAGAGGTTTTAGGTGGGGCTGTGCCTGAATTTCACTCAGGCTAAGGAAAGGTTTCTTTCTTTCCTTCAGGACTTGTATTTCAGTAATTCAATTCCAGGCCTTGGCCAGACTCCATTTAAACAAAGCAAGGAGCCAGGGTGTGAAAAGCTGTGCTGTGTGATGACCTAATCCAAATCCCACAAAGTCTGGGAATGTTTCCACTGGCTCCCTGGGAGCTGGATTAGAGCTGCACCAGCGCTCCTGCCTATTGCCAGCGCCTGCTCCCACAGCAGCGGCACCCCAAAAACCCTGCTGGGGCCCAGCTGAACGATGGGGCTTTAGGGTGCTGTTTTCACCTGCGTTTCTCCATTAACGGAGAGTGTTAAATTAACCATTCAATCCTCTGTTTATAGAAAGTATCAAATTAACCATTCAATTCTCTATTTATGGAGAGTATTAAATTAACCATTAAATTCTCTGTTAATGTAGAGTGTTAAAATGAGAAAGGAGCTAAACAGGCTTTGGTAGGTCTGGATCAAAGGTGTTTGTGGGAGCTTTCTGGAGGGATAAATCAGTTTGCTCTCAGGCCAGATGTGGGGTGTTTTTCTCTTTTAAAGCTGCTTTTCTCCTGCAGTCAGGGATGATTTCCTGTGGTATCATCCTGTGCTGTGCTCATTTTTCTAAGGGTTGGTGGGCAGAGGATGTGCAATGGCAGTGACAGCAGCAAATCTCAATTTGTGGACAGCTCTGGTGGCTGAAACTGCAGCTACAAACCTGGCTTTGCACTGAGTACACTGCATACAATGACCTGCACGAGAACAGCTTTCAAAGGGCTATTGTGGGGTGCAGGTTTCTCCTTCCAGCCAGGAATTCCTTCAGTTACTCATTCTTCCTACGGTAAATATACAGGAATTCCTCGAGTACTTTTGATTCTCTCCTGCCATAAATCCAGGCTCATTCCTGAGCCATTCATTGGAACACTCCCCAATTACATGAGAGGTCAGTGAAAGTGTGCAGAGCCTTTTTTTACACTTTACAAATTTGGTAAACATGGAATTGCTGCACAGCTTGCTTTCCAGTGGCAATCCCAGCCTGGATTGCAGGGATTGCATGGAATTGCTCATTCCCAAAGCTGCCCTAGGATCTCAGAATGGTTTGGGCTGGATGGAACCTTAAAGCCCATCTTGTTCCATGGGCAGGGACATCTTCCATAATCCCAAATTGCTCCAATCCCTATCCAACCTTGTCCTGCTGCTGCAACTTGGCTCCACCTGGGGGAAGCAGATTTGCCAACATCAACTCTTCCCTTTCAGATGGAATTCAGGCAGCACTGCAGGGAATTGTGGTGTCACTCACTGTCACCTGCTCCAGCAGGCTGTGCTGGGCTGGCAGCTGTGGATTTGTTTGGGGACAAAGGGCTCTCCCGGACACCTGGGTGATGTTAATCCTCGCAGAGCAGCTCTCAGGCCTTGGCAGTACCAGGGTCAGGATCAACCCTGTGCTCAACATCCTCCTCCCAGCACTAACCCTGCCCCAAGCCCACCCCAGCTCAGCATCAGCCTCTGCCCCTCTGGGAGGGATAAAAAAGGGCTTTTAAAACAACAAATCTCTGACCTTTCTCTCAGAGATCTGACCAGTTGTGGCTTTGCCTTCCAGAGGAGAAGTTCAATCCCTCCCTTTGGATTCCTGTGCGTCTGGAATTGTTGATCCCATTTCTCTTTCTCTGGTAACAGGCTTTTAAATATGTAAATCTATTTTCAAAGCAAAATAACCTCCCCAAATGTTCATGTATCTCTCAGAAGGAATAAAGGGTCTCTGTCCTAATATTTTATGCAAATCTTGCTTTTGCTCTTGTACTCGGGCATGAATAAATATCAATGCTTCAAAAGAGGAAAAAAATAAATCTTCATCAAAAGAAAAAACCTTTATTTCTATTGCATAAATAATGGTAAAATTAAAATATTTTATACAGATTATATATTTACAGTAGAGTTTGGTTAGAGGGAACAGCTGATACATATGGCATTCAATTTTCCTTTATACACTCCTTTATACACTCGGATAACTTGCAATAACATAGGATTTATTTCAGTTGCATGCCCAGTTAATTTATATTAATATTTACAGTATTTTGTACAAAGGTTTTTTGTTCAATTTTTTTTTTTTTTACTATTATGCTGCTGACTTTGTGAATTTTAGTCTTTAATTAAAAAGCCATGTCTTTCATTAACGAGCCAAAAAAAACAAAAACCCCAACTGGTGAGTTTACAAAGGAACCGTAAATGGCTGGAAAACACGGAATGGTGACAAAAAGGAGACATGTGGATTAGTGGAGAACTTCCTAGAGATGAATCAGGAGGCATTGATTCCTCAGATCCTGCTATGGATTAAATGGCAACAGGCTGGATCCACTCAAAGCCAATTAGCTCTAATGAGTTATTCCTGATTGACCCTGGAGGCCACGAGGACCTTCCTGTCCCTTCCTCCCCCACCGCAGAGATCAGATTGGAGGCAACAAGAGCTGCTGTGAGCTGAGAGAGCTTTGGCTGCTCCAGAAGAGATGCTCGGGAACGTGACCCCTGTGGGAACGGAGGCAGGGATGGGGAGATGGATGTCAAAACCGTCCCCTGAACCAGCTGGAATTGCCACCAGGAGAGCCAGGATGTGCCCGAGTGCTGGTGACACCACAGGGTGGCTCCTGGAGCACCTCAGAGCTTCCCAACGTCTCCTTGTTGGCTGATGAAGACTCAGGACCAGCTGAGAAAGGAAAGCTGGAGTATGGATCTCACCTAGAGAGATAAATCCAGCTGGTAAATCCAGCTGCTGCTCTGGGATGCTGGCAAAGACAGGCCAGGAACAGCTGGGGAAAATGGGTGGAAAATGGCATTTTCATTTAGCAATGGTTTTTTTCAAGGCTACAAAGTATTTTGGTCTGTCTTGACAGAAAATAAAAAAAAAAAACCCTGTGGTACTTTCAGCATCAAAATGTCAAGTACTGAGCTCCAGATCCAGAGGATTTCTATTTTTCTCCTTTCTCCCTCTTCTGGGGCTGCAATTATTTCATGAAGATGACAAATTAAAGCAGTTTTCCAGACTTTTGCCACTGGAAAGGTGTAAGTGGAGCACACTTCCAATTAAAATAGTGTTAGATTTTCTGTCCATCTTGCTCTTGGTGAAGCTTCTGCACTTCCTAGAGCTTCCTAAAATGTCCTTCTTGAACTGGAGAAATACAAACCCAGTCCTGATAACAACTGACAACATTGAAGCGATGAAAATGTCGTGAAACTTTTCCTTTTCTGCATTAAATTCCTGGGAAAGGAACAGGTTTTAAGTGATGCCAGGGAAATGTAATTGCACTGTCAGAGCACAGGAGGGTAAAATAATAGATTGAAACCCAGCAAGTTCTATACATCTTCATCAGTGGAATGGAAGTGTGATTCAGAGCCAAGAAAAAAAAGACACTTCATCAGATCCTCATTTTAGAAGAGTTGTCTTTTCTCCTTTCAAACACTCATCCATAAAGCAGGAACTAAATCATGGATTACAGGGGTGGGTAAAATAAGGGACTTCATTCTTAGAGATTTTAATGCAATTCCTCCCACTGCTTCTCCCCTCGCTGCTCCAGGGCTGCTGGGGGCTGTGCTCCTGTCACCTCGAGGTGGTGACAGCCCTGGCAGCTCCCAGCACGTGCAGGCATGAGTTTCCCACGGGAAAAGCTGAGAGTCCCCTTGTCCCAGGGCCCTCACCAGGAATGTGTCACCTGGAGTCCCTCACAGTCCATGGGGTGGCCCAGGAGATGTTTGGTTCTTCTGCACAGGCACAAAGATGTAGACTGGGTTTTTGGGCCAAAATATTCTGATGCTTTCCATGGAAAAAAAGGATCAGTGGGTACTTGGCTCATCAAAACAGATTTCAGCTACCCACAGTGGTGTCTTTGGGAATGCTTTCTACCTTGCTTTGCTGGCTTCCTACCCTAATTCTGGATTTCAGACCCTTCTTTATTCGGCCCCAGCTTCAAAGGATGGCTATCCATGTACATCTCCTTTTCCCAAAGCTGCTGGAATTAAAGCAACCAACATCCAGCCCTTCCAGTGCACACGTCCAGCAGGTGAAACCTCTGGATAACCGGGATGAAATCTCTCAAATTACCTGGATTGCACCCAGATATTCAGCTCTGGCTCACCGGGGAGCAGGGACAGGAGCTGGGGGTCACAGCCTCCCACCCTGCTGCTCACCCTGGGCCTGGGCTCTGTGCTCTCCAGCCCAGGTGCTGACAGTGACTGGGGGTTTGGGGGTGCCCATCAAACAGGAAGGAGAATTCTTTTGTCAGCTCGCTTTTATCTCATGTCACCTCCCCCAGCATGAGGACCACAGACCTAACAAAGCCAAGCCTTCCTAGTTTCAATCTTTGAACTCCTAACGTTGTTTCTGATCAGAAATTCCTTCTCACTGGTGGACTTGTGGAGGGGTCAGGCTCCTTTGGGTGGTTGTGAGAAGGATCTGGCTCTCCAGGGCCACCAGCACCACCCTCATGGAATATTCTGAGCTGGAAGGACCCACAAGGATCTCAAGTCCACCTCTGGGTCCTGCGCAGGACAAAGGCACTGCACTTGTCCTGCCTGCACACTCCCCAGCTGTCGTTTCCTCATGGCTGCCCTTAAGGAATGGCTTCACTCAATGTTCCTTCAGCCGATTTTGCTGGAATTCTCCACGGCTTCCAAATTATTTCAGCATCCATGAGCCTGCTGTTCCTTCTGCTGCATTCTCCAGGAGCAGGAATCAGGATCACTGGTAGAACCAATGGTTGAAGTCAAGGTCAGTGGTGATCAGGGTGCAGCCTTGCAGGAGAAGGAACCCAAATCCTTCCCACCAGAGCTCGATCCCCACATGGAGAACATTCCCAAAGTGTCCTCAGCAAGCCCAGGCCAGGCAGAGCTCAGGCTGAATGGATTTCACTCCTCCTGAATTCACCCAAAGCCTCTCTCAGGCTGAAACCATCACATCCCTCTCAGAGCCTTCCCTGCACGTCAATCCCCTTTAATTGCACACACTTTTTTTTGGCCAGGCCAACAGAGTTGCTCACGAATTCCTAATAACTCCCTAATCCATGAGCAAAGCCCCTGTCCCGCTGCTGGGAGCTGTCTGCCTGTCCCTGGCAGGTTGGGCTCCGTGTGCCTGGGCTGCTGGTGGTACCCATGTCACGAACAGCCGCGGTTGCCATGGCAATCTCCTGTTCCTCCAGAACTGCAGGGCTGAAAAGACACTTCAATCCTCCTGGAACTGGCAAGAGCAGAAGTTTAGAGCTTTTTCTGACAGCTCTGCTGCAGTCTGGGTGTTTTTTAAAGTATGTTAATTAGCACTTAAATAGGGGTTTTTTTTCCTTAAAGGATGGGATGTGGGGTTTTTATTTTTATGTCTTTGATTCTTCTGCTTTCTCCCCCTTCAGCTTTTGCCATCAGGTTCCAATCAGAATTTTACTGGTCTATTTTTACCTCCTGTCTGTAAAAGCAGCAAAAAGCCCTATTTTTCCCCTCTTGTGTAGAAGGAAAAAAAAAAAAAAAGAGATAAATGGATGTTACATAAATGGAGCCAGGGAGGGAGGTAGGAGACATCCAGTGCTGCTGGATGGGAAGGATGGGAAGGTTGTGGGGAAAGGAAAGGATGGAATAGCTTGGCTTGATCCATCCTGCATTGCCAGGAGTTACTGAGTAAAGATGGATCTCTTCACAACGCCTGGAGATGGAGGAAAGCTTCTCTAGGAAGGGGAAAGGAGACCTCTGGCAAGACATGGCCCTGATTCATCATGGAAAAATGAGGTTCCCTACAGAAAAATCACACCCCAAAGCCCCCAAAATCCTGTACCCAGTAAAATCAGTGGGGAGTTGTGCAATGAACTCTACTGACACCAGGCTATGGCTTTTACCAATATATTAATTATAGGTTTGGTTTTACAAATGGAGCTGAGAGGGGAAGGGTTGGACTGGAGAATGGCTGTATTTACAAGGGTTTATGGAGCATGCAGAGGGAATTCTGGAGCCTTCCAGGAAGCTTCCAGGAATGCAGACAATCACTGTCTGTGAGGTGGCTGCTGGGATTGGAGTCTGCTGGGGGTTTGTGTCACATGGGTGGGACAGTGTGGGGAAATGGCCAATTCCATCTGCCCACGCTCACTCCAGCACAATCCCAGGGACAAAATGAGTATTCCTCAGTGGCAAGGAACATTTGGACTTTTTTTCTACTGCTGCCACCGTTCCACAGACCCCTGAGACCTAAAAATGGGGATGAGTTTCCTTAAAATGATCTCCAATCTCGTTATCCGCAACATCCAGCACAGAAAATGTGCCTGGGCTCCCAAAAACTGAGAATCCCATGCCAGAATATCCCACAGATATTCTGCTGCTGCCCTGTAGCAAATGCAAATCTCTCCATCTTCTGGGACACAGAGCAATTTTTTAAAATGGAATATTCTGCAGTTCACCTCTATTGGTCGCAGCAGAACAAGAAGGCAGGAGTTGTATGTTTGGGAAAGGCAGAAAAAAACCCAACCCAGCTGCTGTGGAAAAGGGATGGAGGGAACACCAGGAAAATGGCAGGAAAAGGTGGAAGGATGAGACACCTAAAAGTGACTTGAGTTTGAAGGGGTGGTGGGAAACAGGACAAAAAGCAGCAGATTTTTAAATGAGGCTGTTAAAAACACAGGTTCAGTGTTGTCACTCAGAGCTGTAAAAAAGGAAAGACCTGGAATGAGTCTTTGGGATGGATCCAGTGTGAGTCAATGGCTGCAGTGTGGGATGAGGGAAGCTGGTGGTGTGCAATCCCTTGGGGAGCCATGGTGCCCCTCCTGTGGCACAGGGAACAGTCACCTCCATTGCCAGGAGCAAGATCTCCCTGTTCCTTGGTGTGTCTGGAGCTCTCCCAGCACAGCCACCCCGCTCCAGCACCCGAGTGCCTCCATGGAACTCCTTGAACACCAACTGGGAAATCTCTCCCACGAGGGCAAGGAAATCACATCTGTCCTGGTGTGGCACTCAGGGGCACAGTTCATCCAAAGGGAAATGCTTGGATTTGTGTCAAGTTTCAAAGGACAAACACCTTCCCAAGCAGTGCTGGCTCCTTGCACTTCCCGTGTGGTGTCCCTGCTCTGCGTCATTCCATCTCCTCCTTGCTGCTCCTTAAAATGTATTCCAGGAAAAACTCCCAACACTCCCTGGATCTGGAAGTCTGACACACTTCAAACACACAGAGGCGGGCTCAGGTTTGATTCCTTCTTCTCTTGCCCTGCTCAGCTTTTCCGATGGCCCCCTGTGGAGCCTGCCCATGGGATGGGAGTGGTGGGATGGATCCTGGGAGGGAATGGAGAAGTTGGCTGGTCAAAACCACACTTCCCCATGCGGGTGAAAATAAAACCTCCCCCACAGGACGATGTCTGACGTGGAGGTGTCACTGCAGATCATAACCAGGCCACATGAAACGGAATAAATAAAAATTGTGCAGGCAAGGAGAGGGAAGGGAAGCTCAGGAGGAGCTTCCCTCAGGATTTTCACCTGGGAAAAAAATCTTGAAGACCAATATAGAAGAAGGGCAAAACAGCTGGGGAGCAAGTAATGTTGGATATGCAGAGAGGCCCGAGGAGAGGGAGGTTTAGCTGGCGCTGGTGGTGGCAGAGTCCCTTGGAAGACTTTGCACAAGTTCAGCAATGCCCAGGTGGGAAAACGGGGTTGCTCCTCACGCCCTGATTCACAGTCGGAAAAAAATGGCCAACAGACTCCTGCTACCCCACAGTCTCGTGTCGAGGGTGGAGTTGATGAAGCAAAAAATAGACATTTTGTATGGTGCTGGCAAATTCTCCCCTGTTTTCCTCAGAAAATGCTGTACAAGGATGCTCTAGCTCCCCTCTAATGCCGTAAACTCCATGGCATGGTCATAAGGGAAAAGGAAAGTGAAGCTGGAAGGCGTGGAACAAAAGGAAAAGAACTCGCTTGTGGCAATGCTACGATCAACTTCCTGGGAATGTGGGCCTGGCGGGGAGCTCCGTGGGATAGTCAGTGGGCCCTGGGATAAGGACAAGTCACGAGGCTGGGCCTCCTCCGAACCGCGGAGCGCTGGCTCCAAGTCTCCTCCGCGCTGCCATTGCTGTTTCGAAGCAATAATTCGGGACTCCTGGATATGGGATTATTGCATTAGGAAACAAAACCTTTAAAGCATTAGAACAGCCCTTTGATGTCCCTGCCAAGAGGATGTGGTTGTTCACAGGACACGCTGCTGGCTCAGGCTCCTGCCGCAGGCTGTGCCCGCGTGTCGCTGCCGTGGGAGTCGGGGCGGGAGCTCTCCCGGGGTGCGCATGCATGGCCGGCGTCCCGCTGCCAGGACGGTTCCATCCCGCTGCCAGGACCGTTCCGTGCCGCTGCCAGGACTATTCCATGCCGCTGCGCAGGATCTGGTTGGCGGCGATCAGCATGACGCTGATGATGAAGGCCATGGCGAAGGCGCAGATAAGGCTCTTGCGCACGCACGTCTGGCGGTTCTGCTTCTGGGCGTGCACTGCGGGGACAAGAGAGGGTCACACGTGGCAGGGCTTGTGCTCCACCAGCTCAGGAATGCTTCTGGGCTTTCACTAGAACCCTGCTGTCCTCACTGTCACCTCTCCCTGCTGCGACATTCCCAAACAACCCTCCCGACCTTCCAGAGCTTCCAAACCAGCCTGTCCTAATCCTTCCTAACACTTCTGGGACTCCTCCCCCTCGTCATGGCTTTTAATCCCTTTAAATGTTCACAGGGATATTTGGAGTTTTCCATGTATTTCTTTTAAGCTCTTTTTGAAGTTGGAATCATAGAATG
>VZRM01003310.1:99806-155198 GCA_013397955.1 Grantiella picta | reverse complement strand
TCTCCCACCTAAACTTCCCCTCTGGCAGTTTGAACTAAGTTGTCTCTAAAGTTTTTTAATAGCAATTATTGGCCTTGTGTGAATCCCTCCGACTCATCCAGGTCCACTGGGAATGAGTGGAAGACCAAGATGTGCTCCCTGATGACACTCAAGCTCACACTGTGGCAATTCCCAGGAGTATCCATGAGTCACTTTTCCAAACTGTTTTAGGTTTTCTGTGCTTAAGCCAAATCAGATTTATTAGGAACCTTTCCAAGTGAATGCTTGCAGAATAATTGTCAAAAGAGGTGAAAGCAGCAATTAAAAATCAGATAGAGTTGGGATGTTTAGCACTCCTTTTATTTAATTTTATTTTTTGTTAAGCTGATCAGTGAGAATTCATGCTGTGACTTCGTTAAGCCAGTTCGTGACTCTGTCTTGGCTCCCCACTTCTGAATGTCAGAACCATGTGTGGTATTGGGGCACGGAGGAGATTTGTTTGAAAAGGCTCTGAATCTTGAAAGGCCTTGTTTGAAAGGCCCCAGGCAATCCTAGAGTGGTTATGGCTGGAAAAGCCCAACCATCAACCCAGCACCACCACCATGGTCACCACCAAATCATGTCCTAAGTGCCACATCCACACTTTTTGGACAGTTCCAGGGTTGGGGACTCCACCACTGCCAGACAACCCTTTCAGTGAAGGATTTTTTCCTAATTTCTAATCTAATCCTCCCCTGCCCAGCCTGAGGCTGTTCCCTCTCCTCCTGTCCCTGTTCCCTGGCTCAGCCTGACCCCCCGGCTGTCCCCTCCTGTCAGCAGCTGTGCAGAGCCACAACGTCCCCCTGAGCCTCCTTTGCTCCAGGCTGAGCTCCTTTCCCAGCTCCCTCAGCTGCTCCTGGGGCTCCAGACCCTTCCCAGCTCCGTTCCCAGCCCTCCCAGGGCCTTTCCTAGATTCCCAGCCCCTCTGCCCCAGCCTGGAGCAATCCATGGAGCTGTTGTGACCCAAGTGCAGGGCTCAGCATTTGGCCCTGTTGACCCTCATCCAACTGGCCTGTCCAGATCAGTCAGGAAAAGCCAGGAAATCCTCACACCCAGGATGGACAGCTCTGCCTGGCTGGGATGGGCCTTCGTTTGATCTTCGGGCTTGGTTTGCCCTGGGAAAGGTTGTCCCTGTCACCTTTCCCTCATGGATGATGTCCCTGTCACCTTTTCCTCATGGATGGGCTCCTGATGATGGGAGACTTTCAGATTATTGACAACAAGCACAGACTAAACCCAAAATGCAACCAGGGAAAGGCTCCAGGTGCCCATGTTTGGAAAGATGCAGGAGAATAGTTTTAGAATACATGGAAAAAACCCCCTTGTTCTGATCCAGTCTTGATCCTCATCACACAGACACAGAGAGCCCTGGATGCTGAGTTTTGAATTCCAGTTTTCTCTCCCATCACCTTCTCTGGCTGGTGTTTAGCAGTGCCTGTGCCCTAATCCCAGCTCCCAGTAGTCCCATCTTAGTGCCAGAGGCACAGAACCCTCCTTAGGGAGGGTTGGAGTCATTCTGCCCCGGGCAGGGAATGTGAGTGAGGGGCGAAAATGTGAGTGAGAGCCTCTCTGGTTCTAGGCGGGGAATGAAATCTCCCCTCCCACATTCCTCACTCTCTGCCTGCACTGCTCTGCTCCTGGATTCCTTCTCTGGCTTTTATAAACCACACAGGATCAGTGCTGTGGCTCCTTGGCTTCCTGCATGGTGCCCTGGTGCTTTGAAAAGCTTCTTCACGACCAGCTGTAGTGATTTCTTTATGTATTTTCCTACTATTTCTCTACTTTGAAAGCAGTCCCAGGCAGCAGGGAAATCACTGACACAAGATATCACCTCCAGCATCGCTGTCAGGGTGCGGCTGGTGATGGGGAACAGCAGCTCAAGGCTGATCAGGGTCTTTTTGGGATAACAGGCTCACCTCTTCAGAGGAAAACCGTAAAAAGGTGTTTTTGCAGAAATGTTCCTGAATGGAACAACTCCTTGAGGCTTCTGTTATGAAACAGAGCCTGAGGGCAGCAGGATGCAGGGAAGTCCCAGTTACCCACTGAAGGGACAGCTAACAGCCAAATTACCTACAAATAACCCCAGGGAAGGGGGAGTGCCTGTGGAGGGGCTGAAGGCTCAGCCAGACCCTCTTGCTGTTGGTTGGGAATTATTCCAGCAAGAAGGTATCAGTTTTCCCCTTGAAAACCACAAAGAAGCTGGAATTCCTGATGTTCTTCCCTACATGCTGCCCTCTTGGACATGAAGATCCATTAACCAGCCCTCCTCACAGGGGAAGGTCTGCCCTCAATTCTCTCCTTTCTCCAAATCCATAATCTTTGCACACGGAATCTGTGCTTGCCCTGCTGCTTCCCACAGCTGGCATTGTCCCAGGGCTGGATGCTAACATCTGGGTGCCAGTGGGAGTTTCTGACACCTGTGGGACACTCTAGGGGTTGGATGGGAGCTGATTCCTCGGACACGGGCAGAGCCTGGAGCTCCTCTGGATGAATCCTCATCCCTTTTTAGGGGGAAGAGCAACTCAGAAGTTTCCAACCTCCATCACATCTCACGTGGCAAAGGCAAATCAAGGCTGGGTCATTCTTCAAATCCTTTTAGGACAGGCTGGTGAGGAGAGCTCCCTCACTGGCACAGACCACTGCCCCTACAACTTCTCCAGCAGGAATTGGGGTTATTCCTGCAGGAATTGGGGCTAATGGGGACAGGCTGTTTGCAGGTCACGATGCTCACAGTGGGTTTGGGATGAGCTCCCAGCACTGGGAGCTTTCTGTCCTGCAGAACAGTTCCTGCCAAGGACAGCAGCAGTGTATTTATAGTGGCTGTCCCAGCCCTGCCGCAGGTGAGTGATGGTGCCTTGCTCTGGCTGCCTGCAGTTATTTTTGGTTTTACAGGTCAGTTTTTCATTGCCAAGGCCTCAGCTGAGCAGGGCAGGGGGAGCAGGAGGAGCTGCTGGCTGATCCTGTGGGTGTGAGTGAGGATGGAGCCCTGGCAGGCATTCCAGGCACTGGAACCACTGACCCTGCTGTGCCACCAGCTCTGTCCTGAGGGGTGGATAAAGGGAACTGCCAGGAAAAGGCTGCTGGATTGAAAATTGTCCTTTCCCTCTGTCCCATGAAACCACACAGCCTTCACTGCCCTGCCCTGAGCATTGATAACAACAGAGAGAAAGCTGAGGACAGAACTGTGCCTCTGCTCTGGGTGTGACCTTCCCCTGGATCTGACATCCTGCAAATGGCTTTGGCGTTCAGAGGGAACTGAGGAAATCCTGGACTTGTCCCTGACTGTAATAAAAATATTACATTTGGGTAAATTGTGTGTGGTGAGAGATGCAAGGTCTGTCATCCAAATTGATATCAAAGAATATTACATGGTCATAAAGGCCTTATTATCACAAGAAACCATGATGGAATAATTGTGAGCATGATAGAATTTTGCATATATTTGTGCTGATGGTGATATTACCTGTAAAATACTCTTTAGCACCTGAGCCAGCTCACCCAGGTGGGAATAGGGAATGTCCAGGGGTGGAATAGGAAATGTCCAGGGATGGAACAGGGGATGTCCGGGGGTGGAATAGGGGATGTCCAGGGGTGGAGAAGGAAATGTGTCTGCCCACAGGAGGGAGAAGAGTTTGGGGCTGCTCTGTGATCCAAGAACACCCAGAGGTGACAGTGAGTAGAGATTCCCATTTCACCAAAGTTCTTCTGAAAGTATCTGCTATGTCTGCTCTCTTATGAGATTCCCAAATTCCAGCAAGAACCACTGAGGCTCATCTTGGCTTCATTCCTCCCCATAATTAAAGGTCTATTAATGGGGGGGGATGAAAAGTATCTTAAATATAGATGGGACTTGAAAGATATACTTGAATTGCTGTTGGAAGAGTTGAGTTGAGAAAAAAACTTCTTTTAGGGTGCAATTGATCTCATCCCAAGGTAGCACCTAAACTAAACTCCAGGAATTCTACCCAAAAAGCATCTCGTTCACTGCACTAATTAGAAGTGAGTGATTGAGCCACAGGACAGCTGACAGCTGTGCCTTAGTGTCACAATCCATGGCCTGCAATTCCTGCTTTGCAGTCCTGTAGGGATTGTGGTGTTTGAGAACTGGGAACTCTGAGAGCACCAGGGGATCATTCCTGCCCAGCCTGGAGAGCTGCAGGGACACAACCTGTACTGTCCTGGCAGAAATGCTCCTGTCAGAGCTGTCACACACCAGAACTGTCCCCTTCCACTGGGACCTGCAGCAAAACTTTGCCCCATTGTTGACAGTTCAGCTGATCTTTATTCCCTGTTAGATTTGTGTGTGTTCCCAACATCTAAAAAAAGGCTCTGTTTTGCTTCAAGGTTCTGCCTGGCACCAGCAATGCCAAAACATCCCACGAGAAAAGCTGTTCCTGCTGCACTTTTGGAAACTGGAGCTTCCAAAATGAGATGCTGAGTGTTTGGGTGTTGGGACCCAGGTTTTTTCTGGGATGCTTCACCCAAGCTGCCGAGCTGAAATCCTGCAGCAGTGACAGCTGGCTCCTGTCCCCAGGGGATCAGCAGGTCAGTGAGCACCAACAGCTCCAGGCAAGTCAGAAACATCTCCCTCCCTGCTGTTCGTCAGGAGGAACTAAAAAATTGTTGCCTGGCCTGATTCAGAGAGTTCTGCTGCTGCCTCACTCCTGCAGGCTTCTTAAAATTCAGCTGTGCTCCTCTCCAGCTCTCCTGCAGTGTTTCACAGAGGGTGAGGGTGCTGGATGGAGCTGCTGCAGCCCATTAATTAGCCAGCCTAAGGACTGGTCTGTATGTTCAGCCTTTGCTTTGTTTGTGTCTCTGCCCGGTGCCCTTCAGAGGCTCTTTGAACCCTCAGTGTCAGAGTTCCCCCCAGATGGTCTCTGTCGAGTGGGAATTCTGGGCTGGGAGAGCACAGTGGCTCTACCAGGGTGATGTGCAGAAACTCTGAGCTTCTCTGTTGCATTTTCCTGGGCTGTTCTGCACTTGAGGTGATTTCATAGAATCATGGAACAGTTTGGGTGGGAAGGGAAATTAAAAACCATCTCATTCCATGGCAGGGACACCTTCCACTGTCCCAGGCTGCTCCAAGCCCTGTCCAGCCTGGCCTTGGACACTTCAGGGATCCAGGGGCACCACAGGCTGGACAACAAAGACCTGTTTGGTTGTTCCAAGCAGCAATGCTTTGCTGCAGCACAGGTTCCTCTGGCCAAGGAAATGAAAATGGGGAATGTCCTCGCCAGTGTCAGCTCTGTCCAAGTGCAAAACCACTGCAGGTCCCAGAGTCTGATCCCAATTCTTGATCCCTTTTGGCTCTGCTGAGGGAAGGAAATATTGCTCCCTCTCTGGCTGTTTCCAAGCCCTGCTCAGCCCTCGACTTTGCAGAGACTCTCCCGTGTTGAGAGGAGCTGTCCTGGCTGAGCCAGGTCCTGGCAGCTCAGAACAAAAGGTGTCCAGGGCAGCAGGGCAGCATCTTTGCTCACTGCTGGTGTTACAGTGCAGGGAGAGGACTCATCCCAGCTGTTCCCCCGGAGCCTTTTTGGGATTTGAACAGAAAACTGGAGGAGCCTAACACAGGTTGGTAGGGCCTGCCAGGGCCAAGAAAGTCTTTCCGTGGTGGGATGAGGGAAATAAAGGTGTTTCTGTATGGAAATTCAGCCTGGCTTAGACACTGACCTCAGCCAGAATCCCACCAGAGACTGGGGAAGGTCCTCACTACTCCATCCCTGTGCCTGGGACAGCTTTGCTGAGGGACAGAAAAAGGCTGAGGGCAGCATGTGAGCTAAGCGTGTCCTTGCTACTCACTCCAAAAGAACTCCTTGCCAACTCCCTGCATCCTTTTCCCAGATCAGAGTGACTTTTACAGCCACCACAGACACAGGATGACTGTCCAGGAACCCAAACCCTTCCACTCACCTTCAAACTCCGTTTGGCAGTTGCCAGAGTTCTCGTTCAAGCTCTCCTCCTCGTTGATGATGATGTTCTCGATGTCCTTCATGGTGAGGTGGTCACGGAAGGCGTGGTACAGGATGTGCTTCAGCTCCTCCAGCGTTATCCTCTGCATGTCAAACTGTGGGGAGAGGAGAGCCTGCTTACCCCAGGGCAGGAGGGCAATGCCACAATGCCCAGGTTGTGTTTTATCAGCCTCATTTCAACAGCTCAGGGCAGGTTAGGCTCTTTGGGGTTGGTTTAACTCCAGCAGTGAATGCTGGAAATGGGTGTTGCCCCTGCCAGCGGATTTTGTGCTGCTGGAGGAGCAGAGAAACCCAGCCCTGTGCCAGGCTGGAGAGGCAGCAAACCAGTGTCACTCCTGGCCATCCCAACGAAGAGAAAACCCTCTAGGTCTCACACAACCTTTTTTTTCCTTTCTTTCCTTTTTTTTTCCACTTTTTTTTTCCTTTCTAACCCCCAGCTGTGCCTGGGTGGGAGGAACAAGCAGAGGACACTTCCCTCTGAGCTCACTTGTGCTGTAGATCCAGCAGGTAAATGCTGTTCTTACACCAATCAATATTAAACCAAACATTCATGTTGAATTGGAACATTTTGCCCCAGAAGCACGTTGAACATGTGCGGTTTGTGGCTAATGGTGCAGGAGGGGGGACACTCACCCTGGCTGCTGTGCAGGGCCAGGGGAGCAGAGTCTCTCTGAGTTCAGAAAAGGATGGAAAAGCTCCAAGTCATGCTTTTCCACTGAATGGCTTCCCACTGCCAGAGGTTGGATGGGATATTGGGAAGGAATTGTTCCCTGTGAGGGTGGGCAGGCCCTGGCACAGGGTGTCCAGAGAAGCTGTGGCTGCCCCTAGATCCCTGGCAGTGTCCAAGGCCAGGCTGGACAGGGCTGGGAGCAGCCTGGGATAGTGGGAGGTGTCCCTGCCATGGCAGGGGTGGCACTGGATGAGCTTTAAGGTCCCTTTCAGCCCAAGCCTTCCTATGATTCTGATTCCCTGAAGGCAGAAAAACCAAACCCATAAACTACAGCAAGCCCCAAATTTGTATTGCCCTCGAGGAATTGTCCCTGAGCCAGGAACAGGAAGGAAATTCCAGCAGAGGCTGAACATCAGCCCTGATGAGATGGGATGGAGTCACCACGGGCTGCTCCTGCAGTAGGAAGTGACCACAGGGATGGAATTAGGGGTTTGCCACGTGGATGGAGTCAGAAAGGCGCTGGGGCTCAATTTCAGGTTGGAGTTTCCCGGGATGAAGACCCCAAAGGAATGCAGGATGGGGTGTTGGGTGAGAAATCCCTGGATTTACCTCCATGCAATCAGCACTGCAGGAGGCCAAGCAGGAGGGCTGGGAGCCCTGGGCAGCTTCACTGCACCCTGCAAACCTCCACCAGCACCCTCAGCATTGTTGCAAGGCAACCAGAGGAATTATCCCAAATTTCCACACCTTCAGTTGCCAAGAGAAACGCTTTTTGTCATGGAACAGGATGTGAAGAGCACAGCTGCTCCCTTTTCAACATTAAAGAGAGCAGAGCAGGGATGGTGGGATTTGTTCACGCACAACAAAGCAGGATGGAAATTGGTGATTAAATCCCAGGGGGATTTGCAGCCCAGCTTTGAAGTGGGCACCAAGGAGCCACCAGTGACAATGGGGCACTAGCTATTTTTAGCTGAATCCCTGAGGAACAAGGACAGCAGAAACACCAAACCCATCAGCCTTGCTGGGCAGGGAAATGCTTTTCATCTGGCCAGAGACAGGAACTTTGTCTCTTGCCCCTGTTGTCCACTTCCCTGCACATTTCCTGCACCAGGGTTGGGATTGTTGCAGGGAATAAGTGAATGGAATTGGAGAAATCGGTGTTTCTGTGGCTGGCTGGACAAAAGCAGATGGATGTGTGCAAATCTGCCTGCACACACAGGGATGGATGTGAATATTGCAGGGTCCAGATCAATCAAAGTGCACTTTGTTTTGTTCCTTAACCCTCTGGAGGATGAATGATTTTGCATCTGTGCAATGAGCAGTGGGCAGGGAAGAAAACCTCAGGCTGAGCAGCTCAGGAGTGATGAGAATCCCAGGATGAGTTGGGTTGGGTTGGGTTGGGAGAGACCTTAAATCCCATCCAGTGCCACCCCTGCCATGGCAGGGACACCTTCCGCTGTCCCAGGCTGCTCCCAGCCCTGTCCAGCCTGGCCTTGGACACTGCCAGGGATCCAGGGGCAGCCACAGCTTCTCTGGGCACCCTGTGCCAGGGCCTGCCCACCCTCACAGGGAGGAATTCCTTCCCAATATCCCATCTCTCCCTGCCCTCTGGCAGTGGGAAGCCATTCCCTGTGTCCTGTCCCTCCAGTTCCTGCTGCAGGATCCCTCTCTGCCTTCCCTGTGGTCCCTCCAGACCCTGGGAGGAGCTGTGAGCTCCCCGCACAACCTCCTCCTCTCCAGGCTGAACAATCCCAACTTCCCCAGCCTCACCCAGCCTTTGCTGCTCTCCCTCTCTCCCAGCATTGCCACTAAAAAGCTTTTGCAGAGTCTTCTGTCCTCCTCCCTCTGCTCCAGGCTGTGTCACAAACACAACTGTGGGGATCAGCTCAGCCTCAAATTGTGCCAACGGTAATGACTTGAGGGATTTGGGGTCTTCCTGTACCCGTTAAATGTGTCTGCTGGGAAAGAGATGTTCTCTTGACAAATGCTCAGTTGCTGCTGCATCTCCAGCTCTTGCTTTTAAATGTTATGCTAATAGAGAGAGAAACTGTCTTTTTTTATTGTTTTCTTGTCATTTGTGTCTTTTAGGAAGTGGAACGGCGTCAGAGAGGATTGAAAATCCCCCTTGCTGCCTCATAAGGGTTGGACTCAATGATCTTTGGGAGTGCCTTCCAATTCAGAATATTCTATGAATCCGTGAATTTATGAAGTGATTCTTTGGTCTCTTGGCCCGAATGTGGTCCTTGCTCCTGCTTTGCCCCATGCTGTCCCCCCTGAGCTCTGTGTCACCATGCAGTGTGTCCAGCTCGGGGCACTCAGGGACAAGCTCTGCTTGGCCTCCCAAGTAATTCCTTCTATTACCCCTGCTCTCCAATCTGGCAATTTCCCTGATTCGCTTTTCAATTACTCCGAGCTTTATTGTGGTAATGACAGGAACCAGGGAGCAACTCTTAACTTTTATTGACTCCACGGAGAGCAAAACGGCCACTGTAGCAAGCTGGAAACTTTCTATAGGATTTATAATTAGGAGAAATCAATGGAGCTGCTTGTGAGCCTTGGAATAATTCCCTGTAAGCAGCGAAACACAAACTGTGCTGAGGCTCAGACTCCCAAGGGCTGCTGTGAGTGGGAATTCTGGAGATTTGGGCACTGCAGTTCCTGCTGGAGCCCCAGAGCTGGAGGATGTTGTCCCAAGAGACATCTGAAAGGTGAAGTGGACCTGATCCAGCCCAGCCTGTAGCTTCCTTCTTGATTTAAAATTCCTGCTGGACTCAGTTCCTTGAGCCTCCCTAATCCAAATTTCCAATCTTGCCTGCAGAGCCCCATTCCCAGATACTTCTGTGTCCTGCCTGGCCTGGTTCCTCTCCTCTGCTCTGCTCTGCTCAGGGAATGGCCCAGTGGGAAGGACTTGCTCCTTGGAAGAGTTAAAAGCTGACACAGAACTTCTGGTAATTTCATTTTACATCAGCTCTGTTTTAAATGAAAGAGTGGGAGGCTCCTGTCTGGAATGCCAAGGTGGCCTGGCTGCCCTGGAGGAGGTGAGGCCAGGTGGGACCCTGCAAGGCCACTCTGGGGACATGCACGCTCTGTTAAAGCCACTTGGCTCAACAAGAGGTGCAAGTGGCTCCTCTGGCAGGGAAGGTTTGGCTGGGAGAGCAATCAGACCCAGGTTTCCCTCTAAACCACCTGAAAAGGTTATCTGGGGCTGTTGGGGGCTCCAGGTGGAGCAGGATTTTGCTTTGTGTTCTGCAAATTAATTCTGCAACACCAAAAGCTCCACAGAATCAGAGAATCATTTAGGTTGGAAAACATCCTTGAGTCCAACTGTGGGCCTGACCCCAATTCCAGCACTAACCCTGTCCCAAAGCACCCCATCTGCACTGACCCCAATTCCAGCCCTGACCCCAATTCCAGCCCTGACCCCAATTCCAGCCCTGACCCCAATTCCAGCCCTGACCCCAATTCCAGCCCTGACCCCAATTCCAGCCCTGACCCCAATTCCAGCCCTGACCCCAATTCCAGCCCTGACCCCAATTCCAGCCCTGACCCCAATTCCAGCCCTGACCCCAATTCCAGCCCTGACCCCAATTCCAGCACTGACCCTAATTCCAGCACTAACCCTGTCCCAAAGCACCACGTCTGTGTTTCCCAGATTTCTTGTTTGAGGCAGCTCTTGACAATCTCTGAGTAAAGAAACAAGACCTTTGTTTTGCCCTCAGACCTTTTGCATGCCCTGAATACCCCCAGGGCAGAAGCAGAGGGGCTCTGCCCGTGCTGCCACAACAGGGATGTGACCCCAAAATGCCTGGTGTCTGCAGAGCAGCTGGGCTTTGTATTCGTATATAAATATATTTGTATAAATAAATATATTGTCTTACTGTATAGTATTATTATTGCTGTTGCTGTTATTATTGTTACAATGTATTATTGTTATTTAGTTACTTAGAGGGATTAAGCACTTCTCCTATGAGGAAAGGCTGAGAGAATTGGGATTGTTCAGCCTGGAGAAGATTTGGGGTGACCTCACTGCAGCCTTCCAGTGCCTGAAGGAGCCAACAGGAAAGATGGAGAGAGACTTTGGACAAGGGATGGAGGGATAGGACACAGGGAATGGCTTCAAATTGCCAGAGGGCAGGGAGAGATGGGATATTGGGCAGGAATTGTTCCCTGTGAGGGTGGGCAGGCCCTGGCACAGGGTGCCCAGAGAAGCTGTGCTGCCCCTGGATCCCTGGCAGTGTCCAAGGCCAGGCTGGACAGGGCTGGGAGCAGCCTGGGACAGTGGGAGGTGTTCCTGCCATGGCAGGGGATAAGAACTTGATGATCTTGAGTTTTCTTCCAACCCACACCTTCTGGGATCCGATGATGATAAATTGTAAAGTGTAAAATGTACACACACACACACACACGTATATAAATATATGGGAACATATAAAATATTTTCCAAAAGTCCAGGCACAGCCCTGTCCAAGCCCCTCCCAGCCTACAGGAGCGAGCAGAACTCCATCCCTGATGGATTGTCCCCTCCTGCCAGGAGCTGATGTGGGACAGACACGGTTGGATGCCAGGGCTGAGCCCTGGGTGGTGTTTCCCAATCCCCATCCCTCACACGGAGCTCGAGGCTGTGCTTGATCCCACACTCACCCGCAGCGCCTGGAGCACGCAGGGAGCCCAGCAGGCAGCATTCCCAGCTGGAAATCCCCTGGAATGCTCATCCCGCGGCGGGCAGGGCTGGGTGACACTGCCGGAGCAGTGGGATGTGCCCCGGGACAGCCAGGAGCTGTGCCAGCCAGCAGGAGCATCCCGCATTCCCGATGCTGCCGGGATCATTGCCATGGCAACGGGCTCGTCCCTGACCTGGCTGTCGCGACATGACCCCGCTGCTCCCGACAGCTCCGGCAGCAGGAACAGGACACACGGGGGCAAATTCCCAGGGGAGTTCAGGGATACGCATTCCCAGCACACACTTGGATAAATTCAAATCAGCTCTAAGTGCATGCTCACAGCACCCTGACCCCAAATCTCCAGTCTGGGTTTGCACTATGAAATGATGATATCCCAAACTCACCTGGCTCTGGGCACCCCTGTGTTCCTCCACACACCCCACAGCCCACATGGGGCATCGAGGGACATCCTGGGATTCCCCCAGCTCTGCCTGTAGGGTACAAACTGCTCTGGGTAGAGCTCTGAACAGCCTCCTTTGCTCCCAGGAATAAAGGGAAATTCTGTGCCTGTCCTGTGCAGGGCCAGGAGTTGCCCTCGATGATCCTTGGGGTCCCTTCCCACTCAGGATATTCCATGATTCCAAGACACTCAGTGTGGATTTAGAACTTCCCTTAAACCTGCTGGCTCCGTGACTCCTGGGACAGGAGCTGCTGTGGCCTCCACGTGTCTGACAGGAACACTTTTGGGATGGGAAAAGCTGCTGGGGCTGGGCTGCAAAGAAACCCTTTTCTATCCAAGGACACACCTGGAGATGTAATTCCCTCCTGGAGATGCAATTCCCTCTGCTGATCTCAGCCCTGGGTGAGGCTGGTCCCATCCTTCACTAGACCCAGCCTAACTCTGGAGCAATAATTTAAGCAGGGATTTGGTTGTGCCTCTCCACTTCCCAGCTGGGACCTCATGGTTCTTAAACTGGGCTAAGAGAAATAGGGCCCCTGACAGGCACCACTTCCATGGAAAACACCGCAGGAATATCAGGAATGTCAATCCTGGCCCCATTCCATTATCTGGAAATAGTTAGCAAACCACGGAGAAGTGGTGGTTTGGTTTATTTTTCAATTCGAGAATGCTCCGAGGTGCAGCACAAACGAACAGCTCCAGCAATTTCTGTGGCGTGGGTTTAGGGCTGCCAGGCTGATCCTAATCAAAGGGAATCCCTAACGAGGTCTGCACCATCCTGACCCTCCGTGCCAAGCCTGGGGGAGCCTCTGGGGGAAGCAAACTCCTCACGTTTAATTAGGGCTAAAGCTGGGAATTCCCATTTAGCACCGACCATCTTCTGCCTCCCCCACAGATCCTGAGTTCTCATGGATCCCTGTCGTGGGGTAAATCCAGCAGTGGGATGGGGAAAAAGCTGCTCTGATGGTGCTGTTTGTGTGTCCCACTGCAGGCAGAGGATTTGGGGCAGAACTGTCCCCGCTTTGCTCCATCAATGGAGCACAGCAAGGGGGTTTCAGGGCTGTGTGGGGTGTGCCAAACCCACAGATATTCCAAGGAAAAAAATCCTTCATTGTTTGCCCCACAAGGAGCTCCTCCATCAGGGAGGGCACCTCTGCTGTGTGCCAGGCAAAGCTCGTGCCAGGCCAGGCCCAACCCTGTGACAACAGTGACAAACCCGACAGCACAGGGGTTATGGAGTGAGGGGAAGCCAGGGCCTTGCAAAAAAAAAAATGCAGTGAGGTGACCTGAGTACATCGAGGAAGTTTTGGGTTCCAAGGTTTTCTTCACCTCAATCCCTAACTCCCACAGCAAAGATTAAACTTGGCTCTTGCCCATCATCTATCGTCAATTTAGTTGGGAATTTTAATTTCAAATAGATTGAGGAAAAATCAAGATAATAGGCGGAAATGAGAAATAACCCAGGCAGTTTCTGGCTCCGGCTGCTCAGCTGTACACAGCTGCTCTCTGGCAGGGGTCTGAACCCCAGGGGACCCTTGGGGCCAGCAGTTCCTGTGGCTGGGAATGCTGGAATTCCCACCCTGCTCCAGGCAGCACTGAGGACATGAGGACACCTCTGCTGTGTGCCACGAGAAGCTCATGCCCAGCCCTGTGACAACGGTGACAAACCCGACAGCACAGGGGTTATGGAGTGAGGGGAAGCCAAGGCCTTGCGAAAACAACCTCCCCAGACTGCTTCAGCATGATTGAGTGTAACCCAGCGCCTTTCCCCATTTTCCCAGGCTGCTGCAGGATCCCTGCCTGGGGAAACCATCTTTGAGCTGCTCCTGACTGGGATGAGGCAGCAGAAACCCCAGGGAGGTGAATGGATGCTGCTGCTGCTGTCTGCCGAGAGCCTCAGCCAAAGGAAACCGGTGTTTGTACTGAACAGCTACAGATGTTTAGAGATCACCCGGAGAAGGGGATTGGAAGGTGAGATTTGTTCCTGAACTGCACAAATGACACCAAGCATTAATAATGGCTTTACAAGAGCTGCTGTGGGGAACTTGAGGCATCCTTGGCACTGCTGCTGCTGGTGGCTGACAAAAAATAATAACAATGAGGCAGCAAACAGAGCTCTAATCCTGCTGAGTAGCACCAGCCAGAGCCAAGAGAGAATCCCAGAATCCCAGAATGGGTTGGGTGGGAAGGAACCTCAAAGCTCATCCCTGCCATGGGAGCACATTTCGCTATCCCAGGTTGCTCCCAGCCCTGTCCAGCCTGCCCTTGGACACTGCCAGGGATCCAGGGGCACCACAGCTTCTCTGGGCACCCTGTGCCAGGGCCTGCCCACCCTCTAAAGCAAAAGGGAAGAGAAAAAACCCAAAGTTTTTATGCTCTACTTCCATCAGCAAATGATGCCCATCCTCTTCCCAGGAAGGATTCCAGCCCCTGGAGTATTGCTCCAAAGGCAAGCATTGTAAATAACAAATATTTCCCCTTCCTCCTCCTTTTCCTAGCTTTTATATCTGAGCTGACATCATAAGGTCTGGAACATCCCAGGACCTCAGGACTGACACCTTCTCATTTGCAAGACATGAAATATTTAAAAGACAATTTTTTTTTTCCCACAGTGAGAAATTCACCTAAAGCAGGAGAAAATCTGTGCAGGGAAAAGTCACGATTTGTCAAAGTGGCACTTTTGAAGGGGAAAGAAGAAATAACAAGTCTGAAATGCCTGAAGTTCCTGATGTTGCTAATGGGGCCCAGGAGCTGAAGATGGAAGTGCCACCACCAGGGTGTCCCAGTGGGGACACCGCAGTGCCACCAGCCCCAGCTGCAGCTGCACAGCCAAGGCAAACAACAACACATTTTGGGCTCTTTTTCCAACCTGCCCCCCAAGCTGTAGAATTCAAGGTTTCTCTAAAGTCCATCCCATCTGCCCCCAAAGCTCCCATGACCACACATTTGCTGAGAGGTGACAACGCAGCTCCCCTGTGCCTGTTGTGGATCTTTCCTGGCAAGTCGAGAGCCCTGAAGGAGTCAGTGAATCTCCAATTCAGCTGAAGACAGAAACACAGTGGAAAAACCCTCCCCTGCTGCAGCTCAGTTTAGCAATTCCAGAGCAGAGGATGTGAAAAATTGGTGCTGGTGCACAAAGGCTCAGAGGATGGGAAGAAAGGACAGAAATGATTTGAATATTTTGAATTTGTTTCTCTCTGTCACCTTGTGCTGCGATGTGCATGTCTCCTTTCTTTTATTTGCATGTTGTAATTATTTTTATATCCACTTTTGCTCTCCACATAGCAACCATTGTTTGAAACCAAGATTAATTCGACTGGAAACCAAAACATCAAAACTAAAGCCTGGAGTGTCTGCTCAGTTCCCCCACTGCTGGAAGCCCATGATTTTTTTCCTTGCCATGATACAAACAAGGTGATCACTTCTCAAGTCCCCTCCAGCAATTCATTTGGCATTTGTGAGCTCCAGTAACTGAGAGAGAGAGCAGGAAATACAGATCAGCTGTCAGTGCTGAAAAATAAACTTGGGGAGAGTGATTTGAATGCCTGACTCAGCCTGCAGCAAGGAGGGGGCACTGGCACCTCCACACTGGGATAAATGAGCAGTTTTTCCTGTCAGGCTGCAGAAAAGCTCAGGAGAGCACAGGAAACAGCAGGAGCTCAGCTTGGGAATCACAGAACAGAAGTTTGGGATCAGGTTTGAGAGCTCCTCACAGCACACTCTGATTGTTTGGAGCCCACTGGGAATGCAGTGGGAACTCTCCTAGCATTGCCATCCTCTCCATCCCATCATCTACACCATGAACGTGGGACAGGTGAACTCGAGTGGTTCCTGAAAACAGGACACAGCAGATGGAGTAGATCAAGGAGAATTTTCCTGCCCTGCCTTGTCTGAACTGCCCAACCACTGGATTTTGCCGTGCTGTATCACAATAAAGAAATGCCTTTGGATTATCTCTTATTGGAGGGTTTGGATTATCTTTTTTCTTTTAGTTTAGGGTTTGGATTATCTTTTATCTTTATAGCAGATCTGACCATGAGTCTCTGGGGAGTTGAATGAAGAATCACAGAACATCCTGACTGGAAGGAGCCCACAAGGATCATCAATCCCACTCCTGTCCCTGCACAGACACCCCAAATCCCACCCTGTGCATCCCTGGCAGTGCTGTCCAAACACTCTGCAGCTCTGGCAGCCTCAGGCTGTGCCCATTCTCTGGGCAGTGCCAGCACCTCTGGGGAAGAACCTTTTCCCACAATCCAACCTGACCTGCCCTGGCAGCTGGGGACAGTCAGGTCAGGACACTTCAGCCCCATCCCAGCCCTGAGCTCCACCTCAGAACAGCCACAGCATCAGCTCTGCCCCAGGCTGGCACATCACTGCTAATTGCACTTCAGTTCTGCATCAATTAGAGAAATATTTAGCTCAGTGACGCTGAAGGGCTCTTGTCCCACTAAAATAAACGGAATAAGCTGGCACATGACAGCTCAGCTCCCCCAGCCTGAGCCTTGCTGGAGCAGAGCTTGGAGAGCCCAGGGACAGCAGCTGTGGGGAAATCATGGCTGGGTTTCCAAACAGAGCCCAACAGGCTGGGATGGAGCAGCTCTGCTGGGAGGAAAGGCTGGCAGAGCTGGGATTGTTCAGCCTGGAGAGGAGAAGCTTTGGGGTGACCTCAGTGTGGCCTTGCAGGAGCTACAGGAAAGATGGAGAGAGACTTTGGACAAGGGATGGAGTGCCAGGGCAAGGGGGAATGGCTTCCCAGTGCCAGAGGGCAGGGAGAGATGGGATATTGGGAAGGAATTGTTCCCTGTGAGGGTGGGCAGGCCCTGGCACAGAGTGCCCAGAGAAGCTGTGCTGCCCCTGGATCCCTGGCAGTGTCCAAGGCCAGGCTGGACAGGGCTGGGAGCAGCCTGGGACAGTGGGAGGTGTCCCTGCCATGGCAGGGGTGGCACTGGATGGCATTTAAAGTCCCTTCCAACTCAACCCATTCTGGAATTCTGTGATTCTGGATATGGAAAATCAGCTTTATGCCACATTAAAATTTACCTCCCTCACTGATTCCTTCTGACACCAGACCATTCCCCTGGCAATAATTCCCTATTTCTCTTCATCCCACTGGGTCCAGGACCTCACCTGGAGCCTTGCTGAAGCCTCCTCTGCTCTGCAGGTACAAATCCCAATTTTCCCACCAAATTATGAAATGTGTTAATTAAAATCCAGCTGATTCCAACCTTGGGGTCCTCAGCTTCTGCCCCAGCTCTGGAGAAGTGCATGAATCTTCACCAGCTTGAGCAGGGATATTTTTCTAGTGGAAAATGTCACTGATCCATGAAAAATCTGAGCCCTGAGTTCATTAAAACTTCATTAATTGGAGGCCTAATGACCAGAGGGAAGGACATGGAAGCCTGACTGGAGCTGACTGCAGACACCCTGGCAGGGAGCAGGAGAAATGACCTCTATTTATGTGACCAACTCCATGGCTGGAAGGAAGAGTCTGTTGTGAGGGACAGCAGCAGCAGCAGCAGCAGCTTTGGGGTGGATTTTAGCCTGGAAAGGATCTTGAGTTCATCAGTCCTTGAGTCCAGCTTGGATTTCATCAGTCCCTGAGTCCAGGTTCTTTGTAAATGTTACCTAATGCTTGTTATTTGCTTGGCTCAACAGCAGCATTTTCATCCCATCCTGGCTGCTGGAGAAATGTCTTCTTTGCAAAACAAAAATATCCCAGATTTTGCAGAGGGAGAATAGAGGCTGAAATGAACGCTGTGACACTCAGTGGCAGGAGGGACCAGGCTGTCCTTTGCCTCTCCTTCAGCCCTGACCTGGGAACATCTGCAGAGCTCCATTTGCACAGGACAAAGTGTCTGCTGAAGCGCCCCTGGGATTTGGGATCATAACACACCCACCCTGGGATTTGGGATCACAACACAGACACCCTGCTGTGGGAGGGGAGGCTCAACCCTGTCCAAGGATTTATCCTGAGCTTTGCTTGTTTGTCTGAAAAAATGGAACTCCTGCTGCATTCCTGCCCTCGCCAGTGACCCTGGGGGTTTGGGGTCAGGCCTAATGGATGCCCAAACTCTCATGGGGACACACCCTGACTGCACAAGAGCCTTTGGGAAAAGGTGCTGCTCCTTTCCTTGCCCAGGGCCAAGCTCCACCACCAGCTCCAGCAAGCCCTTTCCCCCTTTCCCTCGGGCAGCCCTGTAGCAGGAGCTGTGGTAGCTGTGGAAAATAAAGTCCAGTGCAGACCTTTGGGTGAAAAAAGGGATTTTTGGGTGGGGATGGAGCTCTGCCTGCCCGAGGAGGTGCACAGGAACCCCTTTGCAGGAGAGCTCTCTGCACAGAGGACCGAAATGCAGATTTGGTGGCTGAGGGTTGTGCTCTAGGGAGCCTGGAGAACTCCATCTGTCACCTCATGCCAAGAGAAACATTTTTGTTTTACCCAGAGTTGGTGCAACCACAGTCAGGTCAGGCTTTCAATCAACACTGGGAGCTGTTTGGGGCAGCCCAGCACAGTTTCAGTGGCATAACGTCCAAAAGGACAAGGGAATGGAATTACATCCCATCCTCACTCCCATCTGATCCCCACTCAGTAGAGAGGATGAAGGAAGAAGGCTTTCCCTTACTCCTAGGTTACACCCCATTGTAAGTCACCTGAGGGAGCAGGACTGGGCCATTCACCTCTGGCTCCAGATGTGCAGACTGCAGGACCTGATGTTACAAGGATCTAAAGAAGCGATGGGCTCCTCATGCCACAGCAATGCCTCAGTGGCACATTCACCTCCAAAACCACAACCCAAACTGGATTTTCCTTCCCTAAAACAACGCCGAGGAGGGTTTCACACGTTCCTGCCGCCCCTCACCTGGGGAACTCCCAGTAGGAGTTCTTTAAGCTTTCAACCCCATTGAAGTGGGTATTCTAAGGTCCTTTTTTGGTTTTTTTCTGACTGATCCCTGACTCCCCCCTTCTTTCCACTGTGATCTTTCCCCACTTTGCAAGAACAACCTGGAGCAAAGTCGCTGATTTTGAAGATGAGACCAAGAGGGACACTTGAACCCAAACAATCCCACTGCAGCATGAACCAGAGAGGAAACATCTGGGGGAACAGCTGGGCAGGGCTGTGTGCTCTCAGCTGAGCAGCTGGGCTGGTCTGGAAGCTGCTTTGGATTCCCCTGTCCTGCATCTCCCACTCCCCAGTCCTACAAACCTCTGTTCAGGAAGAGGAATTTTTAAAGCAAAAACATGAGGATTCGCTGGGCAGCAGCTTCACCTCCCTGGAAATCAATGCCAGGCGTGTCTCTGGCACTGCTGCTGTTTATTTGCACTGCAGGGACACAAACCAGGGACAGCTCCCCAGCACAGCCCCGCCAGAGCCACCTGAGGGGGACAGTCCCACTGCTGCTGGCTAAGGACAGTGCAGGGCCAAGGACACTGCTGAGCCCAGCAGGGTGAGGCCAAAGGCACCTGTGATTCTGGATATGGAAATCTGGGATTCTGGATATGCAAAATGAGCTTTATGCCACGTTAAAATTTGCCTCCCTCACAGATTCCTCCCCCAGGAGGTTGGGTACAGAGCCACCAAGAAGCCCAGGAGCTGCCAGGGCAAAGCTCTCCTTCACTGAGGTAAAATCCTCCCCATGCCCTGGGAGTTGCTTTGCAGAGGCCAAACCCTGCTCACAACACTCCAGCATCGTTTGGAAGAGCACAGAAATCCCTCCCTCCACAATCCTGTCTTTTCCTGAGGTTCTGCATGCCAGGAGCTGCTGGGAGGAATGGATCAGCACCACAGGGCTGGGTGACGTTCTGTCCCCAGTGTCACAGCCAGCCTGGTGCCACCTCTGCAGCCTTTGCAGAAGAGCCTCTTGGTGACACACGTCAGGTTTTTTGTTCTCACAACAAGCAGGAAATCTGTGCTCCCTGGCCAGCTGTTCCAGCTGATCAACTCCTGTCATCTCTGACACTTTTCCTGGAGCGCTTCAGCCCGGTTTGAAATCCCTCAGGAGAGCGAAATCCACATCTGGGGAGGGTTTGGATTGACTGCTTTCCTGCCCCTTTTCTGTCCTGTCTGGCACAGCCACGCTGAGGTGGGGTTGTGCTTTGCTGTCCCTGCAATGTCCCCCACCACCTGCTTTGTCACTCCTTGGGCTCCCTCAGTCTTTGCCACCCTGAAGAATCATCTCACAACAGCTGATTTCACCAGGAGTGGGTAAAGAAAAGCAAAAAAAAAGCAAAAAGAAAGGAAAATCTAAAATGCACCGACTGTTGCTGCTATTTTGCAACTCAGAATTGTTGAATCCCAGAATGGTTTGGGTTGGAAGGAACCCTAAAACCATCTGATTGCACCCCTGCCATGAGCTGGGACACCTTCACCACACCAGGGTGCTCTAAGGCTGCCGTTCTGTCATTTCTGTGGACTCTTTGTAAGCTGCCCCTTTTTACTGTGGATTAATTGTGCTGTCAGTGCTGAGCCCGGCTGAAATATCTGCTCTCCACCTGAGTGTGTCAAGTGCACCTGGATTTTATCAGAAAGATAAGGTGAGCAGACTCTGTCATATCTTCCTGGAGCTTAGGCATCAAAACAGGTCCATTTTTCACTGATTTTTTTCTTTTTTTTTTTTTCCAGTTAAGGGAAATGTGGATTCTTCAGGGTTTGGGTGTTTTTTATTCCTCTGTATTTTTTCTTTTTGCCATCATGGTCGATTGAATAAAACTTACATTTAGGCAACAAAAGTTCACAACAGGCTCCACTACCTTCTGTATTAAACATTTTCTTTCCCTCTGCATGCTCTGGTTGGAGAAGTTTGACGTGGTTGTTCATTCTCCAAGGGAAAAGCTGGAAAAAGCTGCAGGGAAAGGAGTCCCTGAGCCCACAGAACTGCTCTGGGTGTGCGTGTTTGCACATCCATATCCATCAGGACTGATGTAATTAAAAGCAAGGCATTGCAAAATATAATTTGAAGCAGTTTGCAGCATTCATGAATAATTTTCAATTTGGGAAGAGAGAAGTTATCAGAGTTGACAAGGCAGTGTTATATGCAGTGAGAAGGAATAAAACTTAGTCTTTAATTCATATATTCTGTCAATTAATAAAGGAATGGATATAAATGAGGTGCTCAGGATCTGGGAGAACAAAGAGGAATCTGCTTCTCTCAGAGCCTAAAGAGCCAAAGCAACACATCCTGGAAAAGAGGGGAAAAGCATCCCTGGGAAGAGGTGTTACTGTTAGCTGGGCTTTAGAGGTGCTAATGAAAACTCCCTAAAATTACCAGGATCACAGGGAATCCTGAGGATTTGATAAAGTTCCGGGATTTGGCTGTGTAAATTGACATGCCTCCATCAAGGCAATGTTATCATTCCTCGCCTCAGCCCTCCAAACAGCTCCCATAAATTTCCCCCAGCTAATTGCTCTTTAATAGTTTGTTGTGTGAGCACTCGCTAATTACAAGTCAGGCAGCTTTGTGAAAACACATCTGAAATATTCCTACAGGTGAGAAATGGCTTTGGGGAAGAAAGGAATTTTCAGCAGAATGGGGCTTTGTGAGTCTCGGGTGATCTGAAGTCCTGCTTCAAACAGCCGCGCTGAGTCACAGCATTTTGTTGTCATTAGACATCAATAATGCATCAGGTGAGCTGATCCAGGTAGCTCTGGCCTTTCTCTCGGTGCTGCGTTTTAAATTAAAAGTAACCCAACTCTTTGTGCTGCCTTTTGTTTCTTAATTCCTGCGCTTTTCCCTCAGACTCCATCAGTCAGGCCCAGGACAGGAGACAGAGGCTTTGATCCCAGACTGGAGCATTCCCAGGGAGATGGGCAGCAGGAGGAATGCGAAATGGGACTGGAAAGGTGACACAGAGATGTGGGCACTGCTGAGAGCCTTGAAACCCTGGGGCAGTTTTGGTCTTCTCAGGACAGAGAGGCTATTGTGGGGCTGGAGTGTGTCCAGGGAAGGAACGGAGCTGGGAAGGGTCTGGAGCAGCAGGAGCAGCTGAGGGAGCTGGGAAAGGAGCTCAGCCTGGAGCAAAGGAGGCTCAGGGGGACCTTGTGGCTCTGCACAGCTGCTGACAGGAGGGGACAGCCGGGGGGTCAGGCTGAGCCAGGGAACAGGGACAGCAGGAGAGGGAACAGCCTCAGGCTGGGCCAGGGGAGGATCAGGGTGGACATCAGCAGGAATTTCTCCATGGAAAGGGTGCTCAGGCCTTGGCAGGAGCTGCCCAAGGAGGTTTGCAGTCCCCATCCCTGGAGGTGCCCAAGGAAGGGCTGTCTGTGTCCCTCAGTGCTCTGGACTGGGGACAAGGTGGCATTGGGCACAGGCTGGACTCGATGGCCTTGGAGGGATTTTCCACCCCCAGTGATTCTCTGTGCTCCCTGTGCAGCAGAGCCAGGGTTGGTGTTGAGCTTCCTCAGCAGACACAACAGCAACTCCAGCAAACCCAAAGGGCAGGAAATCCCTCCCACCCTTATATCCCATTTCCTTCTAACTTCTAACTTCAGCCTTGGCAGAGACTTCCAGATCAGTGGAATGAGATAAATTCCCAGAAAGATGCAGACTTTGCTAACTGCACCAAAGGAAAGGCAGAAGGAATCCATAAACATCATTAGTCCCGTTTGTAATTTATGCAATAAAAATAAAAAGTGACGGCCTCAATTGGAGTTTTCTGTTACCTCTGGGTGGATCAATTGGAATTGTTATCCCACATTTAGATGTTAATGGTGCAATCCATCACTCCAGAGCCATTCCAGGGCAATGGTGGCATTTAGAGTCGATGAGAAGCAAATTCCTGATGAAGTGTTGAATATTGGAAGAGGAAATATTGAATGTTGGAAGAGGAGATACTGATTATTGCCAGAGGAAATGTTGAATATTGGAAGAGGAAATCCTGAATGCTGGAAGAGGAAGGATATGCAGTGTTGGCTTTCAGAGAACTAATTTTCTCTGCTGGTGGTGGTGGAACTGTGGTGTCTGGACTGCTGAAATTCCAAATAAGGGTTTATCACAGCTGATATTTGCTTATCTCATGAAAAGGGCAAAGAGCATAATGTTTGCTTTTGGTATTCCCTAAACTCCATCTCTTCCTTTGGGAAGAAGCTCTCCTCCAGGTGGATGTAACAACCCATGGATGGACACGTGCATGGGCAGCTTCAAAGTAGATGTCAGGAGCAGAATCTCACCTTTATTGCAGGATGGAAGGAGAGAGACCTCAAGGGAATAATTGGCGGAGTTATTTTGGGAAGTTCTGTAAACTTCCAGCACTTCCAACTTGTGCTGTCAGGAAATTTCACACCTTGCAGGAGAAATCCTCTCCTTTGGCTTGCTCTGAAACTGTCTCCTGTTTACTCACACCCTTCCCAGATCCAGTCATCACCTTCCCAAATTCTGACATAGAAAAGATAAACCAGTTATTTTTTTATCCACCTAAGTTTCTTCTTTTTATCCACCAAAGTTTCCTCTTGAGGAAGCACCGCCTGGAATTCATGAAGATTTCCTCCTCATTAACTTCTCCCATCCGAAACACAGTGGAGCAGATCCCAGTGACATCCAAGGTGTTAACACACACCACAAGCTGTTTTTTCCCCTATTCCCTCCTCAACCTTTCCCAGTTTTCCACTTGCTGTTTGACAGCTGAGGGCTGAGCTGACATTCCCATGGATCTGTTAAAAATAACTTCAGGATCTGATTCCCGAGTGGTACAGCCAGCTCCGATCCCTCAGCCTGCCTCGTTGGATCCCTGCTGTTCCTGGGGGTGCCAACGCCCAATCCACTGCTTTGGGATCCCAACCTGCCTGCAGGATACCCAGGAGAAACTCCAGAAGCCACATGCTGGCCCCGAAGAAGGACAGGCTGGGCCTCAAGGAGCCCTTCCAAGTTTGGAGCTGTTTCACACTGTGGGGCAGGGGCTGCAGCAGNAAGAAGGACAGGCTGGGCCTCAAGTTTGGAGCTGTTTCACATTGTGGGGCAGGAGCTGCAGCAAGGGGAGTTTGGAGGTTCCTTCCAACCCAAACCATTCAAGGATTCTGTGATTCCATGATTCTGTGATTCCATTATTCCATTATTCTATGATTCAATGATTCCACGATGTCATGATTCCATGGTTCTGTGATTATGTGATTCTGTGGTTCTAGGATTCCATGATTCCATGAGTCTATGATTCCTGGTTCTATGATTCTGTGACTCCATAATGCCATAAATCTATGATTCCATGGTTCTATGATGTCATGATTCCATGATTATATGACTTTATGATGTTGTGATTCCGTGAGTCCATAAATCTATGATTCCATGATTCTGTGATTCCATAATGCCATAAATCTATGATTCTGCGATTCTATGATTCCATAATTCTATGGTTCCATGAGTCTATGGTTTCATGATTCTATGATGTCATGATTCCATAATTCCATGATTCCATGATTCTGTGATTCCATAATGCCATAAATCTATGATTCTGCGATTCTATGATTCCATAATTCTATGGTTCCATGAGTCTATGGTTTCATGATTCTATGATGTCATGACTCCATGATTCCATAATTCTATGATTCTGTGGTTCAATGATTCTATAATTCCATTATTCCATGACTCCATGATTCCATGATTCAATGAGCTACATTTTACATTTCTCTCAAATCCAGGAACTGTTGAGCCAAATGGTTTTATACATTTTGGAGAATTGTGCCCTTTTCTTTCATTTTAATGGCTGGTGGGAATCACTTCCATTGTCAACAACCAGGAAAACCTGACACCACCTGACCTTTTTTGTCTCCTTATCCATGGAAATTTGGGTCATTTCACAGCTCGTTGATGTGAACCCACCAGCTCCTCACATTGTGTTATTTTACAGAAACCCCTGAAGCATCCCTTTGCTCCCAAAGCCTCGAATTTCACAGCATTCCAGGACAATCCCACTTTCCAAATGTGCAGTTTAATACTTTGAATTGCACATCCAATTTCCCACTGGAAAAAAAAGGGAAAAACCAACTTGTTTATCAAAGTTTCATTTAGGCAGAGCGTTATCTTCAACTGCTCCACACGAGCTTCAGTTACTGCCTCAAACTCAGCGTGGGAGGGCTGAAATTCCCAAAATGTCCCACATCAGGCTGGGAGCACAGCTGCAGCTGAGCTGCCAGATGTGTTCCTGCTGAGTCTGACTGGCTGCAAAGAGAGGAGAACAAGTAGGGCTGGATTGGGAAGGGATTCTTTTGTTGTTGTTGATGTTGGGTGTTATGAAAGTGGAAAATTGATATTATGGATATAAAAGGCAAACATGAAATCATGGAATCAGGAGTGAATGCTGAGTTAATAAGTTGATCTTGCATTTTCAGTGTGTGAGCAAGGAAATAATGGCTCGGGGTTGGGAGGGGGTTGTTTCTATGTCTTTTATTATTGAGCCTGCTTCCCTGCCTGGCAACCCTTCTGAGAACTCCTCACTTCATCCCCAGCTCCACAGGCACACGAAAACAAAGGAGAGATTGAGGAAATGTCAGCCAAAGCAGTAGGAAAAAGCACCCAAATAGCAAAACAAAGCTGCTGAGTGCTTTCCAGGGAGGATGGAGCAGGATGGAGCAGGTTTTCCATGTGGGAGGCCATGGCCAAGGCTCAGGTAGGAAGTCAACACCAATCCAGGTGTCTGCATTGTCAGGGTTACATGGAATTGTTGAACACACATCCCAGCAATGCACTGGGCTCCAAAGCCTGGCTTTAAGGAGGATCTGAGGCACAATGTTCCTCCCCAAAGGCAAAAGGAGAAGAGCACGAAATCAAATCTGAAAACACAAACCATTCCTTTTCCCATAGCAACTGACATTTCCTGCTAAAATGACAGACTGGAAAAAGGAATAAATGCTTCCTGGGTGCTCCACTGGTAACGAGGCAAGGTGGCAAATCCATCCTCTGGCTCCTTAGGGTGGAGATCAGAAAATGTTCTTCTCCCAGAGGTGCTGGCACTGCCCAGGCTCCCCAGGGAATGGGCACAGCCTGAGGCTGCCAGAGCTGCAGGAGAGTTTGGACAGGGTGGGATTGTTAGGATGTCTGTGCTCGGCCAGGAGCTGGATGATCTTTGTGGTCTCTTCCAGTCAGGATGTTCCATGATTCCCCTGGGAATGGACAGTGTTGATTTTGTGCCTCTAGTCACAGCCGAGGTTTGGAGCCACCGGAGCAGCAGCAGCTCCTGGGTTTGGGGTGTGCAGAGTCAGCAGTGCCCAGCAGCTCCTCCTCTTCACATTATCACTTCTGATCGTTCCCAAATTATGGCTCTTAGCATCCCCTGCTGCTCCCAGCCCTGCTGGGATGCACAGCCAGAAGGATTTTAGACACAGAAAGATCACTTTTCAACAGGATCCAACCTCTATTTCCAGTGTAAGGGAGCTCTGAAGCTCTGCTGGATGAAGTTATTAATAAAAGAAATGTAAACACACACAATATTTGCAATAATTCTCCATTATCTCCACAGGCAGCTCGGAACGATGCACGTGCAGCAGGTGCCCCATTGCTCTCTGTTCCTGTCAGGACTGATTTTATGAGGATGAGGTTTTTGCTCTGAAATGTTTCAGATGCAACAGAGAAACAGATGGGGAAAGAAGCTGCACATGGCCAGCACTAAATCCACCCTGTCTGTGCTAAAAGCTCTGGATGCGAGGAAAAGTGATAAGCACAGGGACATTTGGGGACAGCAGCAGCTCCAAGGGAAGGGAATTCAGACAGGCTGGCAAATTAGGAGCTGGGAGGAAAAAAAAAAACAAAAGAAAACAGGTTTTCTTGGAATTTTATTAAACCCAGTGGTCCTGAACTTTGGGGGCATGTCTTTGTCTGCAGGAAGAAGTTTGCTTGTGACACTGCCGAGGTGGGGACAACGTGGGTTATGTGACAGAGAATTCCAGCTCCACTGCTCGGATCTTTGGGATTAAACCTGCCTGACCTTCCCACACTGGAGAGGTGAGGAACTGGTGTAAATCCAGTCCATGGGAACCCTCCCTCTGGCACACCCAACACACTCAGCTCTCCAGGTGCTCCTGAGGGTGACAAACACAGGTTTCTGGGCTGGTGGCAGGTGGCACTCCAGGGGCTGTGCCAGGAGGTTCTGAGCCACCCCAGAGCAGGTGACCTCACTCAGCAGCCATTCCCATCCCACACATCTCATGCCCTGCCAGCCTTTCTGCCCCAGGAGGTTGGGAGCAATAACCCCACATCCCTCAGCACCACAAACCTCAGCTCTTGTGGGTCTGTTTGCACGGAACAGTGAAAACTGGAGCATCCGTTGAACCGGGAGTCACTGTAATTTAATTAAAGTTTTATCCTGTTCATCTCATCGCGTCCTAAAAGCAACTGCAGGCTCTGCCTGTGTGCTCAGATCAGTTCCTGGGATTTCAGGAGCCCTGATCCCCTGATACCTCATCACACACGGAGACTGAGGGGATGTGAAATTCCTGCGTCCTGCAGCCCTTAAAGAATAGAATGTGCAGCACTTGGATTTATTCCCCAAGTAGCCAGAGGGGAAAGGGAATGAGGGAAATTGGAGAAACCAGAGGATGGATGTGCCCAGGTACAAGCTCTGCCACAGACAGGAAAGGTGCTCCAAATGGATCCCCAAGTCTGTTCTGCCTGGAAAAAAGAGGAATTTCAGCCCTTTGTGTGACACATCCAAGGGAGAGTTTGAATCCCAGAGCCACGGGGGCTGCAAACCCCAGCATGGGCAAATCTCTGTGCTGTTGCCGAGGGGAAGACACGAAAAGATTGCTAATTAAAACCATTAACTGATTGACTTCTCCCCTGAGCTGCGTGGAAATAACTTCCCAAAGCTGCAGGCCAGGCTGCTGCTCCTCCGTGCTGCAGCTCAGCAATTCCAGCAGGGAAGGAGGCTCTGAGCTCAAGGCTCTGCTGACAGCTGAGTTCATTACTCAGGCAGCAGCTGCCCGTGGGATTCTGTTCTGTGCTGCCTGTCTGGCACAGGGATTTGCTGCAGGGATTCACTCCCTGATGCAGCCTTTTCCCACCTTCCAGGTGCTCCTGGGATGCTCTGGCTGCCCTGTCACCTCTTCAAGTGGGGCCTGCCCTTGGTCCCCATCCCTGCACACTGAAAATCCCATTTTTCCATCCCAAATATTTCCATCTTAGGTACCTTCCCCTGCTCTGAAGAGAACAGAGGCTTATGAATCACTGGGTTCATCATGTTGAAAGAATGTGACTTTTTATTGTCGGTGATATTTGAAGTGTTTAAAGTTTGAACATGTCTTGTTCACGCTAAAAGGGAATGGGGCTTCATCATCGCCCACCCACGGTGACCTGCAGATTGAGAGGGAATATTGCTGCCTCCTCAAAGCCACTGGAATTGTCATTGTGCCCAAAAGATCCTCCAGCCTGGTAAAACTGCTTGAAAACAATTGGCTAAAAGCACCTTGACACCATCTCTCCTTGTGCTTTGCAATCAGGGAGTGTTTTCAATCAATGTCTAAATTAACATTTCATTTATTATTATGATCCAGCAAATCAGGAGATCCCAAAATCCCATTCCACATCCTCAATATCCAGGCTTTCCTCTTCAGATTCCCATTTCAGTAAGAGGTTCAAGTTGATGGGCTTATTTGTGTTTTATGTTGTCCCCTATTTATTGTCTCTTCTTTCTGCCCTTTACTTTGGTTTTAGGTTGGACTTGATGATCTCAAAGGTCTTTTCCAACCTTAATGATTCTCTAATTAGGAACAAGAAATGTTTCCATCCCTGCAGTGAGTTGAGACTTTGACCTCTGCAGGTTTTCAGATGCAACATCAGTGATCAAAGTCCTCATAATCAGGGATTTTATTTATCCCCAGCTAGGGAAAAGTCCTCTCAATGGAATCCCAGATGTCAATTTCTGTGCAATTCATTATTTGGGACGTGATGGCTGCACCTGCTTGGGGTTTGTGTTTAAAGAGAGGGTTGGGTTATTTGAAGTGAGCTCTCTGCACATCCAGCATGGCCACAGCAGCAGCTGCTGACCCTGCAGAGAATCAGGGAATCATGGAATCGTGGGATAAGAGAATCACAGAACCACAGAATCACGGAATAATGGAGTAACAGAGTCACAGAATGATGGGATTTGTACCTCTCTGTGAAGCTGTGGCTGCCCCTGGATCCCTGGCAGTGTCCAAGACCAGGTTGGACAGGGCTTGGAGCAGCCTGGGACAGCGGAAGAGGCTGAACAAGGTGAGCTTTAGGGTCTCTTTAAACCCAAAGCACTCCATGATCCCTGTGATCTCCTCCTGCCCCCACTTTTCAGTGAAAGAATTCAGGAAGCACCCAAGGCTTGCCGTGACGGATCTGCAGCAGCGTCTGCTCCAGCAGCAGCAGCAGCAGCACCCCTGTGTCCTGCCAGGACAGCCACGAGCTCTGTGAGGTGACAGCCGTGATGGGGACAGCAGTGTCCCCACCCCCTGAGTGCCCAGAGGAGCCCAGGCCATGGCAGGGAGGGCACACAGGGCACACAGGGCACAGGGACACAGCAGCCCCCGCGGGAGGCTGGCACTACCCAAAGCGCTGCCACCCCACAAACGACACGGCAGGGACAAAAGGACACTTAAAGGCTGAACTGGGACGTCATGACCCACTCAGCTTCCTAACGATCCCGCCAGGGGCTTCGAAAGCAGCTGAGAGCTGGGAGAGCATCTGCTGCCTGGGAAAAGGATCAGAACCCCAGCCCTGCTCACCAGGTGACCCAGACCTAGCCAAGGCCAGGATTTCGTCGTGCAGCTGCTAAGGGAACCAGAGGGAGGTTTAATTGCAGGAGTAATTTCCATGTCTATCAACTGGCACAGGCCTGGAGGTTCTGCAAACAGCCAGAGCCAGGTGGGGATAATGCAAATGATCCTGGGCAGGTTTAAGGGCTCTGAAGAGGGTCTGGAATGACCTTGGTCAGTGAGGATGTTGCTGATGTTGTGGGAACAACATTTGCAGAGAAGGAATGTTCAGAGCTATTCCAGCTTCACACTCAGAAAATAAGAATAAATATGATGAAGGTACCAGAATAAATATGTTAAAGTTACCATATTCTCTATCAATTTCTGAGATGCAATGAACTGCACACCACAGAGGCTTTCACCTCCTCTTGCAATAAAATTTTTAATATCATCCCTATTTCTCCTGTGTCCCTGGATGCAGCAGTGTGACAGACCACTGCCGGGGTGTTTCTTCCTGCAGATTCCAGGCCTTGTCTCCCATAAATCCAATTATCCCTGCCTTATTTTCCCATCTGCTCTGGGAAAGGGGCAGCCCGAGCAGGGCACTGTGTCAGGGCTGATAACTGCTGTCAGCACTGATTATCCAACACCCGGAAAAGAGGGCTGGAAGTGGAGAGAGGATGAGAATCGTTCCTGGTGAATTTTAATGGCCGTTAATCAGCCACTCCACGCTGATTGCCATAAATGTGTGGAGCTGTTTCCTCCGTGGCTGGGATGGATGTGGCGTTTGACTGCCCTAATTGAATTCCTGCACAGCAATCAGCACTCCAGAGGCAGCCAGGTGGGAGGGGAGAGGATTCCTCAGTGTTGGGGCTCTCCCAACCCTCTATCTGCTCTGTTCCCATTGCTCCTTCCCTGCCCCAGCCATGGCAGAGTCCTGCTGACCCTTGGATGTGGAAAAGAAACAAAATTCCTCCCTGTGAGGGTGGGCAGGCCCTGGCACAGAGTGCCCAGAGAAGCTGTGGTGCCCCTGGATCCCTGGCAGTGTCCAAGGCCAGGCTGGACAGGGCTGGGAGCAGCCTGGGACAGTGGAAGGTGTCCCTGCCATGGCAGGGGTGGCATTGGATGGGGTTTAAGGTCCCTTTCAGCCCAAAAAATTCTGAGATTCATTGAATAATGAACACTCTTGGAGGAGGAGAGGTGATTGGAAAAGCAGATCCAAGCTGCCAGAGGAGTGATCATCCTTCAGGATATGGATCATGATCATCTTTAACCCACAGGAACCCAGAGAGATCTGGGGGAAGTTTGTAGAGAGAGCAAGTGACCACTGCAACAGAAAAACTGCACCCAAAAAGTGCCACCATGAGCCACAGAATCCTGGAATGGTTTGGGTTGGAAGGAACCTGAAATCCCATCCAGTGCCACCCCTGCCATGGCAGGGACACCTTCCACTGTCCCAGGTTGCTCCAAGCCCTGTCCAGCCTGGCCTTGGACACTGCCAGGGATCCAGGGGCAGCACAGCTTCTCTGGACACCCTGTGCCAGGGGCTGCCCACCCTCACAGTCAGGAATTCTTCCCTCACATCCCATCTCTCCCTGCCCTCTGGCAGTGGGAAGCCGTAATAGTGGCTCCTACTATGAACCAAAGTTTGCAATTCACTTTTGCAAGAGAGGACAAATTGCCCTGAGTTAAAGAAGTGCAAAACCCTACATCAAACACCACAAAGTAATTTTTAGGTGGCCAAGTCTTAAATGACTCAATTTTCTGTTACAAACAATACAAGAGAAACCCCATTTGATTTGTTTGCTGAGCAATGCATTCCAGATAAACGAGGGTGTTGTGTCACTGGTGAGTAAAACACATTTTAAAACATCTTGATGAAAACCAAGCACATATTCAGGAAAAAACAGGGCAGGAATTCTGGGACTAATGGCAATCTCAAAGCCTTTGATGAAAGTCCCACTTCGGTAAAAACAGAGGGCAACTTGATGGAAATTGAATTCACAAAAATATGTTGGTTATTCCTAATCATCAGTGTAAATATTCTCTGAGGTATCACACCTAAATAAAAACCTAATGAAACTCTAAATGAAAACTCCATTTCAGCACAGGAGGAAGGAGCACAGCCGACAGCCCAGGCTCAGCTCTTCCCTTCATTCCCAACATCCTGATCTTGGAAGATTTATGTTGACATTTCCCTGCCTGTGCCTTGGGTTCAGCGTGAATCAAGATGTGAACTGAAGCACAAACCTGAAATCTAAACCTAAATCTTCCCAGCAAGCTGAGAGAACAGCCAAAGTTTGGTTTGGGCTGCCAGGACACTTCCACTGCCAGCCCAACAGTGGAGTGGGTTTGGAGCAGTTTAGGAGCAGTTTTGGAGCAGTTTTGGAGCAGTTTAGGAGCAGTTTAGGAGCGGTTTTGCAGCAGTTCAACCCTATCCCACCCCAGTTTGCCTGTTCCCTGCTCACTTCTATTCTGAGCTACGTGCAGCACTTATCCAGTGTTTTTTTCCTCTAAATCAAGAGGTTTAATGTGTCCAAACAGAGCCCTGTGTTCCATGGGAAGCTGAGGAAAGCTGAGAAAGGGCTGAAGGTGGCACAGCAGGACAGAGGGGAGGCTTCTCTGCACCTCCCTCCATCCCCACAGGGCTTTGTTCTCCTCCTCCTAAAGTTCACAAAACCACAATCTTTTGTGGGATTATTTTTCCACACCTATACTGAGCTGAATCAAGAAATTCTGGAAGGTTTCATCATCATTTGATTCTGGGACTATAATAAATTCCACTTTTGCTCTGAAACTGCTTTGGAATTGCAGCACTTTTGAATGGCAGTAGGAAAAAGAGACCCAGTTTGCTGGAGGGTATTTGGAATATTCCCACAGGTGGTTTGGAGCAGGAGTGCAGCAGGGTTTTCCTGCCTGGATGTGTTAAAGGTGTGGCATCAAGAAATGCCAGGATGGGGCTGATGTAGGAAAAAGGAGCCATAAATTTAAGCTAAATCACAGAATCCTGGAATGGTTGGGGTTGGAACGGACTTTAAATGTCATCCAGTGCCACCCCAGCCATGGCAGGGACACCTTCCACTGTCCCAGGCTGCTCCCAGCCCTGTCCAGCCTGGCCTTGGACACTGCCAGGGATCCAGGGGCACCACAGCTTCTCTGGGAATTCCATCCCAGCTCCTCCCCACCCTCACAGGGAGGAATTCCTTCCCAATATCCCATCCATCCCTGCCCTCTGGCACTTTAATCCTGGATACTGTCGTGAAAACATGCACCCACACACCAACTGGCCCTAAAATAATTATTTATATTGCCTCAATTGTTGCTCGATACAAAGGACACAAGTGCAGGGAGCTGAGGTTCAGGGATTTATCTTCACATGGGATCACAAATCCCTGGAATGTGGCACTTCCGAAGTCTGTCTGCCTTCCTGACAGCTCTGCTCAGCCTCTGCTCTGTTCCAACGCCTCAGTTTATTTCATTTGTCTCTTCATTGCTCTGCCACTCCCCGAGTTTGCGGGAATTGGAGCTGCACAGGCACAGGGGGAGCTGCTGGGGTGGCAGGGATGGCTTTGATAACAATCCCCCGAGCAGGGCACTCCCGGGGGAAACATCGGAACCACTGCCCCAGCAGGAGCAGGAGGAGATGAAAAACATGGAAATCACCCTCAGGGGATGATTGCCCCCCATCCCTTCTCCAGGGGAAGGCAGCAGCTTCCCACTCCCTGCTCCAAACACACAGCACTCCCAGGAGCTGCACCTTGCTGGGTTAGCCCGAGGGTTGTCTGCTTGGAGGAGGAAATTTGGACACTAAAATCCATGTCTGGAGGGAACTGCAACATTGGTGTGGCGCATTTTGAACAGAGATCTTCCTCTTCGGTGCCAGATCTGCTTATTTCCACTCCAAAACGATAAAAATCAGCTCTGAACACTTCCCACTGAGCGCACACAAATATTGGATCCTTCCACAGCTCCCTCAGGACTCCTGCCATGCCGACATTCTTTTCACTGAGTGAATGTATTGGATCCCATAATTATTTCTAATAATGACCACTTTATAGTGTTGTGTATTCAACGGCAAATAACAACCCAAATATCTCTGCAAACACCTCAGCACTGCCAGCTCTGGAGGCTGCAACCACCTCAGAGTGCACATTTCTGACTCTGTCAGCACAAAAATAAACCCAAACCTCCTCAGACAGAGAAACGATGGTGCAGAAAACACCCAGACAAAGAAACAGCTTCTCAATGAAGTGGTAAATTTGTTTAAAGAAAAACTCCTTAAGGAATTTCTCTTGAAGATCAGCATCTTTCCACCCACTTGGTAAAACTGAGCGAGGGATCTGCTGGCAAATTGCACTGATAAATTCCGAGCTGGGAAGGATCTGCCTGGCTCAGGTGGCACTGGGGCAGCGATGTGAGATGGTCACAGCACCACCAACACCTCAGTCCCTGCACATCACCCAGTGGCCCAGAAATTACTGACAAAAAACCCAAACAGAAGTAAAAAACTGAAATAAAAACCCCAAAGTGAAGTAAAAAAACCCAAACTGAAGTAAAAAACCCCAAAGTGAAATAAAAGCCCCAAACTGAAATAAAAACCCCAAGCTGAAGTAAAAAACCCCAAACTGAAATAAAAACCCCAAAGTGAAGCACAACAGCCCCACTGGCAGCACTGGAGGCACAAATTTCTGGAGCAGTCAGGGCAAGACGCCGGGGGAAGGGGAGGGAGGTGACCCAGCCCAGTGCCACCCCGTGCCATCCCAGAGTGGCCAGGGGACAGGGCAGGGTGGAGCTGAACCCGCAGCACAGCAAGGGCATCTCCAGCCTGGGAAAAGCCCTCAGCAGGGATGGCCAGGACACAGCCCTGGTGGCCACAGGAATGTGCCATCCTGCCAGGAGCTCAGCTGCTGGACAGCTCCCCACGAGGGCCACCAACTCCCACCAGCGATCCTCCCAAAGCCCAGAGTGGGACAGCTGGGCCAGGGGACACTGGGTGACAGCTGGGGGAGCATGGCAGGGCAGGGGGGACACCTCTCTTCTCCGTGGGCAATTCCCAGAACAAAGTGGGAAACTGTGCCTCTGGAAGAGAAGAACCTCAGCCTCAGGAGCTGTTGGTGGCCCTGGAGAGAACTGGGGAGCATCCCGAATAACCAGGGGTCACTCAGGGCCTGCAGCTTCCAGGGGGACTGCTTTTAGAATCTCAGAAGGGTTTGGGTTGGAAAGGACCTTAAAGCTCATCCATTCCTACCCCAACACCTTCCACTGTCCCAGGTTGCTCCCAGCCGTATCCAACCTAGCCTTGGACATTTCCAGGGATCCAGGAGCAGCAACAGCTTCTCTGGGCACCCTGTGCCAGGGCTTTTGGCTGCAGGTGCCAGGCTCCAGCAGACTGCCCTGAAATCTGGGACACACACTGGGAAAATCTGAGTTATCCGGTGTACCGTGGGAATTCCCTGGCAGTCAGGGCCTGGAGGTTCTCCCTCAGTGCCACAGCACTGTCCCCTCATCTCCTCACCCTAAGGAACCTCAGCCCTCACCCACCCTCAGCACCAGGATCTCTGCAGCTTCTTCATTTGCATTTTTCCACAGATCTTTTTTCTTTTTTTCCCCCCCAAACAGGTAATTTATTTTTTCAGATTTTCTTTCACAGTAAAGGTCATTTTCTTCCTAACACGTTTGTTTGTTGCAAACGGTTGCCAGCACCTCAGGGTTTCTGCTTGTTTACGAGCAATGGAGTGTCTGTTTTCCTGGTTTTCCTTCTTTTTCAAACCTAGGTTCAATTTTCCCAATATTTTTACTCCACTGAAAGCCAGGCTTCGGAGGCAGGGCAAAATTTCCATCCCACAGTGGGGATTCTTCAGAAAAAAAAGAAATAAAAAAGGCCAAGGCTGTTTTAAACAATTCCCAAACTCTGATCTCCATGAAAGCCAGACTTTCCTTGGAGCCAATTAAGATTTCCCTCAACAAAATTCCTGCAGTACAGTGAGAGATGATTTTGGTACAGGAATGTGAAGTATCCAGGGAAGCCAAAGGATTGCAGCTCCTTCCATGTCCTTTTCTGTGTGCAGAGAGGAGGGATGGATGGATGGATGGATGGATGGATGGATGGATGGATGGATGGATGGATGGATGGATGGATGGATGGATGGATGGATGGATGGATGGATGGATGGATCCTAAAATCTGCTGGATTGGGATTTAAGGATGGGTGGAGCCTCCTCTCTGGCAGAAACCTTCCTGACATTGGGAGTGAGGGGGTTTGGGATTTGCCCTGAAACTCCCCAGCCTGAAACTTGTCACCTCTGCTTCATCACCCAAAGACACCTTTCCAAAGGAAAAATGATCCCCATCCCAACCAAACCAGCTCTGGAGGAAGACTCTGGCCCTCAGCAGTGCTGGGCAATCTGATCCCTTCAGGAAGGAGCCCACCAAGAGCCGGGAAGTCTCTCCCAGCCTTGGCACTTTTGAAGCACTTTCCTGGGGCTGATGGCCAGAGCAGATCCCTTGAATTGCACCCTGGAGGGGCTGTTTCCCTCTGATGGCTCTAAGGAACACTCTGGGCAGTGTCCAGGATATCTGGGATGAGCTAAAGAACACTCAGGGCAGTGTCCAGGATATCTGGGATGAGCTGAAGGACACTCAGGGCAGTGTCCAGGATATCTGGGATGAGCTAAAGGACACTCTGGGCAGAGTCTAGGATATCTGGGATGAGCTAAAGGACACTCAGGACAGTGTCCAGGATATCTGGGATGAGCTAAAGGACACTCTGAGCAGTGTCCAGGATATCTGGGATGAGCTGATGGACACTCTGGGCAGAGTCTAGGATATCTGGGATGAACTTCCCACCATCCACACCAGAGCCACCCAGCACCTCAGCCCAGCCCAGCCCCCTGCATCCTCCCAATGGAAAATCTCACCTTTCAAATGTGGATATGAGGAAATCATGACCTAAAGTGCAGGAGCAGCTGTGGCAGGAGATAGTTAACTCCTGAAATGGGGATACAGTCAGGATGCTGGAGGTGAGGGGCACTGGGTGAACACAATGACCACAGCTGGCTGGAGCTCAGTATCAGCTGTCACAGCCCCAGCTGAAGTGGTTTTTGTGGGATACTCAATGCCAAAGTTTTCAGCCACTCCTTTGCTTTGGTTGTATCCAGCTGGGAAAACACCAGAAATTGTTGATATTTTAAAAGCACAGATTTTTTAAATTTTTTGTGTGTGTGTGGAAATCACTTGAAGATATCTCAGGTCCAACAACCAAAAAGTGCTGCTGACAATGAGGTGGTGCTGTGGGTTGATTTGTCTGGTGGAGGGGGATTTGGGGGATGTGCCTGGTGCAATGGTCCAGTTCCAACTGTCCATCCTTCACCCCATCCATCACATTTCCACCCACATTTTCAGCTGCATTCCCTGATTCAAACCCCAGAGCAATCACCAAGAGGGATGGCACTAAATCCATTAATCACAGCATCAGGGAATGGGTTGGGCTGGGAGAGAATTTAAAGATTATCCCATCCCACCCCTGCCATGGCAGGGACACCTTCCACTGTCCCAGGCTGCTCCAAGCCCCAATGTCCAGCCTGGCCTTGGACACTGCCAGGGATCCAGGGACAGCCACAGCTTCTCTGGGCACCCTGTGCCAGGGCCTGACCACCCTCTGAGTAAAAAATTCCTTCCGAATCTCCCATTTCTCATCCTCCCCAGCAGTCAGTTTGAGAAGGTTTCTTGGAAAGCTGACACAGCAGCTCCTGAAATCCAGAAATCCAGGGTTTTGCAGCAGAGCAGCTCAGCACCAGCGAAACATTCTGCTGCGAGATGTCAAATGTCCCATCCTGTGCTTTAACAACCTCCTGCACCTGCCCAGAGGGGCTGCTCCACCCGAGGAGGAGGAGGAGGAGGAGGAAGGGCACCTGGATCTGTTCCCACAAAAAATTGGACATGGATACAACCAATTCCTCTGCAGCAAGGCTCGTTTGCTGTCCTCACATTAATTCCTCTGCAGGCACAAGAGGAGAAACTCACACACAGGAAGCAATGGCATCAGGTTTATCTCTAAACTTCAGAAAGAAAAATCCCTCTCCAAGCAAAATTGTCTTTGGAGCCAGCCCAGGGCTGCTGGAGGGCCCTGACACATCCCCTCATTCCCTGCTCCCTCATTTCCTTCTCCCTCATTCCTTGCTCCCTCCACTGCTCCTCCATGCCCTGCCCTGTGCCGCTGCCATTCCCATAATTTTCCCCTTCATTTCACTCTATTAAGGCACTAATTGATTGACCAGAGCAGGAGAGCCCAGATCTGTCCCCTGGGACACTCCTGCATTCCCAGTGACAAGTGCAAACGGGATTAGGGATGGGCAGAGCACCAGATCTCAGTGCTGGGCTGGGACGGGGAAACCTCCGTGTCCCATCCCAGCCACTTCCCTCTGCTCTGCCACATTCCCAGGCAGCTCTGATCCCCTTTTCCCTCCCTAAATTCCTTCCTCAGCCAGCCCCAAATGCAATCCCCCCAGCTGGATGTGGTCCCTGCTCTGTTTTCCAGGGAACAAAGTGTCCTTTGGTGCCTCAGGCCCTTGAGGTCCCTGCTGTCCCTGCACATTCCTCCCTCCTTGCTCAGGGCTGCTGTGGGGTTTTTGGCTATTCCTACTCACCCTCAAAGATCACAAACCCCAGTCTATCTCTCCCTCCCAAGTCTGTGGAAATCTGGAGAAAGGAAAAGGTTCCCCCAATGCAGGAAACAGGAGCAGCTGCCGAGCTATTCCCTGTGTTCCCTGTCCCTCCCCAGATCTCTCCAGAGGAGAAATCACAACTCTGAGCAGATCTCCCCATTGGTATTCCGCTCCTCCCGCTCCTGCAAAGCAGCTTTGTTTATCCCAAACCACCCAGGCTGCTCCTGAGCCAGGGATTTGTGCTGGGCGATATCTGATGGGATGAACGTGGCTGAGGGGATGATCCAGCACCGTCCCCTCATGCAGGACAAAGCTCCCAGATATCCTGCTCCAAATTCCCTGCAGCCACCACGTGCACAGAGCAAGGGGAAGAGAGGGGAAAATTAATCAGGCGCTGCTTGGCTCTCAGCTGATCGCTGCACAAAGTATTGACTTTTCCAAATCACCTCGTCAGTGCTGTGGGCACAGAATTCCTTCTGCACCCAAGGCAGATGTAGTCGTGGTTTTTAACCATTCCCACTTGTCCTGACTTCCCAAAGCATCTCAGCCACCACAGGGAGGTTTATCTCATTTAAAACCTCTCCTCCAAGGGTGTTATTCCCTCTGGGCATGTTGTTCATCCCCGGGGCTGGAGATTTTCCACACTCCATCCTGTAGGAAGTGTTTGAGCCTGCAGGTGTTTGCCCTTCGAAAGGAGCTTGGCAAAGATATCCCAGCATGGGGAGAGCTGGAGGGAAGCTGCTTGGCTGGGAGAGGGGAAGGCACTTTCTGGATGCCCACATGGATTCTCTCTCCATCGAGACTCATTTAGAAGCTCTGGCGTGAGGTTTCAAGGTTTCATAGCTGTTCAGCTGTCCCTTCTTGTCCCACCCTCACTGCCCCTGTCCCCCAGCACTGGGCATTACTCCCTCCTTCAAACCCTTCCTTGGGAATGACTGCAGTGCTCTCGCAGCAACCTGAGATCATCCCCTGCCCTTCGCTTCCAGAAAATGCGGAAATTGCACAGCAAGGGGATATGGGAAACACACCCAAGGCCTGATTCCCAAAAAGGCTTGGTTTCCAAACAGGAATCCCACGGGAGATGATGCAGAGGCAGAAATGCTCAGGGGTGAGGTGAGTGGTTCTGCAGATGGCTTGGGGAAAGCCAGGGAGCAGAGGGCAAAGGGAAGCTGCTCCTGGATGACACCTTGTGACTTTTTCCTTGCTTTTTCTTTGGGAAAAAGCAGCAAAGTTGTTGTACTCCTACCCCAGAGGAAAGGCGACTGGAGCTCTCCAAGGGCTCTGAAATCCAGGGAAGTGCTGAGTAAAGAGGTGGTGCACAACACCCATAACTGTTGTTTTCCAGGGCCCTGGAGCACTCCTGGAGTTCAGTCGGAGCTTTGCTGCCTGCAGGAGCCCCCAGGGCTGTCCCTGCCCACCCAGGGCTCTCTCTGGAGCCTCTGCTCCCTTTTCCCTGTCCCACCACAGCCAGGAGGGCACCGGGATACATCCCTGAGCCCAGGAATCTGCTGCTCCAAATCCAGGCACAGCCCTGCCTCCCTGCCTCATCCCAGAAACAGGAGGGTCGCTGAAAGCAGAGGGTTAAACTGTGAGCAGAATTTTCGGGAAGGCTCCAGACTTCTCTGCTTCCCATCCAAGAGCTCAGCTCACACACTTGATTTTCCCACCAGGATTTCTGCTTCTTGAGCAGCTCCTGAGGGGCTGCAGTTCTGGAAGGCACCGATGGCTCAGTGGGATGGGATGGGATGGGATGGGACAGGACTTCCTCCTCTCCCTCACAGGCTGGGATGAGGCTGCCAAGGTGCAGTAAAGGCAATAAAACATCTCAGATCCTCAGCTCTGCCCTTCCTGGGGTCATTTATTCCCCCCAGGTACATCACAAACCGTGGGGGCTTCACCATCACCAAACTCTTGCTTTGACAACCAAATACTGGAATCCAGACCAGAACTTCCAGCATTATTCCTATCCCATGCCAGGAGGCCAGGAACAAGTTTTTAACACTTTTTAAATACTCTTAAAAAGCTCCACCCAATTCAGTCAGGATAGGGCTGGAGGGTTGTAAAAGAAGGCAGAAATTCTCATTTCCAGGTCTGGCTCTTTGGTTCATTAAACTTGGGAACAGCCAAGGTTTCTTAGCAGGCAAAGGCGGTGGGATGGTCAATGAAATGAGCTGGAATCTCACAGGAAGCCACACATTTGATCCATTGGCAGCAAACGTGCAGCTCTGTGTTTTGGGGGATTTTTAATCCTGCCAGAACAGCCCAGACTGCTTTTCCTGGAGGCTCCAAGGCTGTTTAAAGTCTCACTGCAGGGCAGACAAAAGGCAGCTCCCAGTACTGGATCTGTGTCCTTCCAGCGCCTGGGGCCAGCAGCACCAAACCAGCTCAGGGCAGCACTTGGGTAAAAACTGCTCTGGTTTTTTAACGTGATTATTCTGAGTCTCATCCCTAAATTCAGCAGAAATCCCAATGGGAATGGACCTGCCCAGCACATTCCCTCTGCATGGAGTATCCCCTGCCACAGCCAAGGGACACTGAACAGGGACACATTTCTGGGAGCAGCCAGGTGGGTTCAAGGTTCCCAACTCAAACTGCTCCTGGAGAAAAATGTCTTTCTCTTCCACAAGCGAATTCCAAACTCCCAGAGGTGTTACTCGAGGATCTGGCTGGACACAACTCCCTCCACCAACTCGGATGTTTTTACACAGCTCACAGCACGATGGACCTCAACACCCTTTCCACCATCATTCCCACTCCATAAATCATCCTGTGCTCCTCAACAAACCCACCCTGGAAGGCACTGAGAGTTGGCTGAAGTTGCATTTTGAACATCTGATCACTCACCTGCCAGAATATGCTGTCTATTGTGTTCCCCAGGAAGCCATCCCTGCCCTCCGACGACACCAGCTTAGGTCCCAGAATGGTCATAAATTCATCGAAATCCACCTGGCCATCCCCTGGAATGAAAGGAAAAGATCAGAGACTCAAAAATCCGAGAGAAGGTTGGGTTGGGAGAGACATTGAGAGGCCATACGGTGCAACACTCTGGTGTGAACAGGGACACCTAACAGGGACACCGGCCACGGTCCCAGGCTGCTCCAAGCCCTGTCCAGCCTGGCCTTGGGCACTTCCAAGGGTGGGACAGCCACAGCTTCCCTGGGAATCTGTGCCAGGGCCTTGATAATAATTAATTATTATCAATTAATTACCCCTGAGAGCCCAACGTGCCCCTCTGGACCTGCTGCCCATCAGGGACTCCCATGCCCTGGTGACACAGCAACTTCCCAGTGCCCACAGACCCAAATCCTTGGCTGTGCCAGGGAATTGCCCCTGCTGGGTCCCACCTGCACTCAAGAACACAACCAGGCCGTGCCCTGATGGGAACAGCTCACTGCCCAGTCCCACAGAGTCCAGAGGCTCTTCCCAAAAAGCCATTTTGGCAGGAGGACAGGAGTCAGCAGCACGGCCAGGGCTCTCCCTCTCGTCTCTGCACAACTTTTACAGTCCAGCCCTGTTCTCCAGAGGGAGGGAGTGCAGGCAGAGCAAGGAGCCAAAATGACTGGGAATCCAGCAGGCAGAGCAGGGAGCCAAGCTGTTGCAAATCCAGCAGGCATTTCATCCCAGCTTCCCAGCAGCATCTGTCTGTGTGCCCAGCATGCCGAGCAGGCAGTGCAGGCACGGCTTCAGTGCCACCAGCAGGGACAGGTGACATCTCCTGCCACTGATGAGCTGGGCTGGTGCAGTCCTGAGTGTGGCTGCTGCTCTGAAGGAGGCAGTTCGGGGTGAGTTTTGNAAAAGAAATAAAAAATTCATGCCTGCTAAGGGATCTTTAAAATCCCTGTTAGTCTGAGCCGTTCAATGCTGAGAGCTCCTGAAAATGCTTAACCTAATCTGCTGGAAAATCTCCTTCATTGATCAGTCCATGGACATCTCCCCTCCACGTTATTAAACTGAAAGGGGTGAATCAATCAGCTCTACTTCAACCCTGGGCTCAGCCTCAGCACCTGCAGGATTTTGGGTTGTGTTTCATTCCGATTCACCTGGAAGCGACTGCATGCGCCTCTCCCTGGCGCTGCTGCTGCTCAATTAGGAGGTGTGAGGAGAGTCTCAAACATGAGACTCCAGCAGATCAGCGCCAGGGCCGCGATTTAAACGCGATTTAAACACAGCAGCGGCTGCGGCAGCGCCACGTGCGGCACCCACCGCTGCTATCTGCCCTCCTTATCGCGTTCCCTGTGCTGTTGTCTGTCCTTATCGCATGCCCTGTGCTGGGATCTGCCCTCCTTATGGCACACCCCGTGCCCGATCCGAGCGGCTGGTCGCGATTTCCCTCCCGTGGCCCGATCTCCACTCGAAACCCCCGTGAAATTCAGCGCAGCCCGAGCGCTTCTCGGGCAGAGCTGAGATCTCCGGGGGATCCGGGATTTGTGGCAGGGAATATCCCGGGGGAGAGCGCTGACAGGGAGCCCAGCCGGGATCCGCGGTGTCTGCGATGCTGGAAAATGCTCCAGGAGCTCATCATCCCGCTGCTGGAGCCGCTCAGAGCTGCGGGGCTTTGCGGGATGGAGCTCACTGCTGGGACAGCGTTGGGCACCCGTGGCTTGGAGAGCCACCCTCGGAAACATTCCTGGGCTGTGGAAAACGCGTTTCCCCGCGGGATCCAGCGGGGTTGGATGGCTCGGGAAGGTAACGCAAGGTGACAGCGGCTGGCGGTGATCTCCATCGCGGCACGGCGATGATGGCAGCGGCGGGAGCGGATCCACGCGCTGCGATGCAAATCGGGATGCTTTGGGATGCTAATTTCGCTAAATCAGCCAGATTAGCAAGAAAACAATTTGCATTTTAAAGAGATGCTGGTACCTGGCCCTGCGTGCATTAGGGGTGTGCGGTGTGACCCCGAGCGCGGAGTCACTCGGTTTGGGATCTCTCCAATGTCACCTCACCCTCAGAGGACACGCAGGGCTTGTCCTACACGTGATTCCAGAGCAAGGGGAGCCAGGGCTGTCTGACTGTGTGCGAGACTTCGGGCAGCCCCTTGCTCGTGACTTCCCCGTGCCTCTGCCAGGGATCATCACCAACTTCACGGGCTTTAATTATCAGCTTAATTAGAACATTTTCCACAACCTCCGAAGACAGATGCCATTAAAAAATGCATTATCCCCTTATTGACTGCTTTTTCAATTAAAACGCTTAACTAGCAAGGCAACCAGACCTCTCTTTTGCCTGGTAGAAATATCCCTTTAACATTCATTTCAAGCCGCAGAAAACAAACCTTGCCTGTCATCAGCACCTCGGGAGACTGCAGCATCATTTCATCAACAGAGAGAAATCACAGTTTTGCCTGAAAATTCCTTCTGACAGCCACGAGAGAAATGTTCTGAAAACCAACACCAAAAGCTGCACGGGGCTGTTGTGTACAGCCATGGCATCACCAGTGGCCAGTGTCCACATCCCGTGCTGGGAGCACAGCTTGGATTTGGGTTTGGCACAGGCAGAGATGCCTTCCTCGCCCTCCTCCTCCCCGCCATGGTCTCACACTCGGCGCTGGGAGCTGCTGGGGATGCACAGGCTCAGCATCTGCTCGGGACTGAGCCCTGGAGTCAAATCCAACCCCCACATCCCTGTGCCTGCAGATGTGCTGCTCGCTCCTGAGTCCTTGCTGTTCCCAGCCACGTGTGGCTCATTCACAAATGAACTCGGAGGGATGAGAGAAAGGAGGAAAAGCCAGGCTGGAGCTCATGTGCTGTCTGTTCTCCCTCACCTCCCTCACTCCTCTCCAGCAGCCATCCTGCAATCCCTGATCCCAGGAGGATTCCAATCCCTCCCCACCCCCCTGGGTGTTCACATCCTGCCCCACCTCTGCCCCCGAGCTCCCACTGAGGACTGAGCACAAACTCATCCCATGGAAGGAGAACCTCTGGGAAGGACGGAAAAGCTCTGGGAAGGATGCAGGTGGCCGGGCAGGGGAACAGCTCCAGCCGGGGTGGAGCAGGATGAGCTCCCTGCCCCGGGGCAGCCCTGGTTTCCTCCTTTCCTGCTCCCAGTCACAAATGCAGAGGTTTATAAACCCCAGTGGGGCTGAAATCCCTGACTGAGGCAAGGAAAGAGGTCAATGGGGGCCTGGCAGTGCTGGATTCGTGGCTGCACTTGAGGATTTCAGAGCTCTTTTCCAGCCTTGATGATTCCAAGGCACTCACACAGAGTTTTGTCTTCCCATAAATCTTCCCAGAGCTTATTTACAAACTGGGAGGGCAGGGAAACCTTAGGAATGGTGCTGAGGGGCTGCTGGGCCAGGGAAATTTTGGGAATGGTGGTTTCTGCTGGGCCAGGGCAGAGTGGCAGATGGCAAGGGGAATGAGGACCAAAGGAGTTCCAGCCAGGATTCCACCCCTGAATTCCCACTCAGCCAAGGGATGGGTCACTGCCTGTGTGGGTGATTTTAGCAAAACACCCGAGCTGAGCTGCGGCTCTGGTTCAAGCCCACCTAAAGCACTCCTTGATCTGCTCCCAGCGGTTCCCTCACATCTCCTCCCCCACAAAGCTCCCTGCTCAGGCTGGCGTTATTGTCACCGAGTCACCCAGGGCCACCAGTGCTGGGCCTGAGCCTTGTGACTCAAGCAGTGACTCAGAAGCTCTCTGGCCACCGCAGCAGACGCAGATCAGAGCAGCTCCTCATTCCCAGGCCCTCAGCTGGGTGAAAAGGGCTCCCAGACACCCCCAGAGGTTTGCTCCCTGCTGGACACTCAGTCCTGGCAGGAACCAGGGAATTGTGACGATTAAAAGGAATGGCCGTGGTGGGAGCCTGGCTCATTGTCCCATCGTGGGAAGAGGATGCTGAAGGCACCAGGAACATCTCTGGGTTCTCTGGGAAGCTTCCCAGTGTCCCCAGACCCCGTGTGGCCAGCAAGGACCTGCCAAAGCTCCCCCCTCACTGCTCCTTTGTGGGGGGCAGAGACACCTTGGGGTAATTCCAGCCTGAGGAGCTGTTTGGCTCAGTTTGGCTGCTCCCAGAGCTCCACAGGGCTCCAGCAGGGAATCCTGGGGTCCCATGGCATATCCAGCACACATGCCAGGTGGGTGGGGGACAGGGGTTGGAACTGGATCTTCTTTAAGGTCCTTTCCAGGCCAAACCTTCCCATGGCTCTTTGGCTCCGAGTGCACCAAAGACAAGGGAGCAGCAGCAAAGAGCAGCAGAGCTGGGAATCCAAGGGCTTTTCCAGCTTTTCCAGACTCTGCAGCCCAGGGAAATTGGCTTTGCACCCGACTGACTCAGGATGGCATGTCTGCACCCCTGGAAAATGTCAACTGGGCCTCCTGAATAAACTGGTGGGATCACAGAATCATGGAATCATCAAGGTTGGAACAGGAGCCCAAGATCATCGAGTCCAACCTTCCCCCAGCACTGCCAAGGCCACCACTGTCCCCAAGTGCCACATCCACAGGGCTTTTGAACACTTCCAGGAATGCCTGGCCACCCTTTCAGAGAAGGAATGTTCCCAAAATCCAACCTGAGCCTCCCCTGCCCAGCCTGAGGCTGTTCCCTCTCCTCCTGTCCCTGTTCCCTGGCTCAGCCTGACCCCCCGGCTGTCCCCCCCTGTCAGGAATGTAAAAAAAGGAAAATAATTTATGATTTAAGGTCTGGAGGGGTCTAGGAAAGCAGCACTGCCCTTCGGGGAGAAAACTGCGGGTTGAACACCATTGGACACCATTTTCTGGGAGATGAAAGAGCCTCCAGCGTTTTGGGAAGGGGATTTGCTCTGCTGAGCTACTTCCCTTCAACACCAATCCTCATCCAGGGCGGGGCTGTGATCCCCCAGCACCGAGAGGTTTCAGGTGCAATCAGCAGCTCCTGCTGGTTTTTTAGGGGTTTATAAGAGCTTCAGCTTGGAGCTCCAGACAAAGGATTCCTCCTTCCCTCAGCCTTTCCCGGCGGGGAGAAGGGAAAGATGGATCTGCTCTGCTGGAGGATGTTCAGCGGGAAACACCGAGACAGAGCTGTGCAATAACCAAGCAGGGCAACTGCAGCCCCGAATACCCCCAGCTGCACCCCCAGCCCATCCCAGCCACTCCCTGAGCCCCAGCCTGCCTTTCCCTCGTCCTGATCCCACAGGATCTCCCCTCGCAAGCCTGTCCGGGTTGGGAATGCCAGGCAGGGAGAGCAGGACCCCAAATCCCCTCATCCCAGGGAGAGCAGCCTGGAAACTCCTGCGCTTTGAAGGAACAATGGAATGCTCGGAGGAGCAGGGACTGACCCCATCCCGCCCCCATTCCCATGGGGCCGCCCCATCCTAGCGCTCAGCCCACCCCTGGCTCTCCACGAGTGTCCTGTTGGAGGGTGGAATTCAATATTCAAATATTCATTGCGCTGGAGAGAGGAAAGGAGAGGGGGAAAACATTCCTGGAAATGAGAGGGGGAAAACATTCCTGGAAATGAGAGAGGGGAGAAAGGGAAATGAGAGGGAGAAAGGGAAAAGAGAAGGGGAAAAGGGAAATGAGAGGGAGAAAGGGAAAGGAGAAGGGGGAAAGATGCCTAGAAATGAGAGGGGGGAAAGAGAAATGAGAGAGGGGAAAGGGAAATGAGAAGGGGAAAACATTCCTGGGTCGCATCACCTCCACCCCGGGCAGAGCAGCGTTTTTAGGTTTTTAGAGCCTCGGGCATCAAGCTGGATGGATAATGTGCCCTGATTGCTCCCTCAATGAGCCTTTCCCTGGCCATTCTCAGGATAATCAGGTCCCTGGCAGTTCCCTGCCGTGCCCCAGCCCGAGGCACACACGGAGCCCAGCCGAGGATCCTGATGAGTATTCCCAGTGTTTCTGGCGGAGTGTGACCTGCGGAGAGCAGCGAGGTGACAGATTTAAAGTTAATGAGCGCTGTGTGCAGCTCGGGCCCCGAGCACAGCAATCCTGTTTATTTTTATTCTCCGGCAGCTCCCGCAGTGCCAGGCTGTCCCGGCTGTGTCATTGCTGTGTCCAGCATTGGTGCTGGAAAATATAGCAGTTTAGAAATTTTGTATAACTTTAGTCAAAGGGCTCTGTTTGTCTTTACCCCGGAAAAAGGAATTTTAGGTTTCTTTCCAACCCATTGTTCTACCAGGTGAGGTCTGATGAACTCAACATTTCAACAGACTGGAGGAACCCAAAGATAAAGAGCTACCAGCAGAACATCAGCAGACAGCAGTGGCTATCTACAAACAGCTACCCCAGAGCACCTCCAGCAGGGCTGAAGACATCTGGTCTGGAAAGGACTGATGGGAAAATTGAAGAATGAAAAATCTAATTAACATCAGAGGCGAGGAGATTCAGATCCAATGGGAAACTGAACACTGGGGGTTTGCTCAACTCTGGACCAATGAACACTGACCCAATACATTTCCATGTATTTTGACTGTATAAAATATCTGAAAAATCTAGTCAATCCATGTATCATGGAATGATTCTCCCTGCACAGCCGGGCTGTGTGTGGATGAGATGATTTCTGTGGTACATCCTGGTCAGAACAACATCCTGGCCAGATAATAAAGTAATGCCTTCACTCTCTAACACTAAATATGTTGTTGGAGGGGTTTTGTTTTTCCCGCAGTTTCAGTGACACTGGCACAGCCTGGGCGAGGCTGTGCCCTGGGATGAGGCACAGGATGGGCAGGAACAGCTCCAGCCACAGGAGATTGCCCAGACAAGGCTTTGAGTTTCAAAGATTTGGAGGTCAGAGCCTCCTCGCCAGCCTGACCCTTTGCAAAGTGCAGAACAGAGAATTTTCTCCCTGATTACCTCATCCTAGAACTGCAGTGGGAACAGGGAAAGTCTGGCATGAAACTTTGGGCTCAGAACACAGCTTTAAGTATAGACAGCTCTGGTGACTTCTGAGAGAAGAGAAAGCAACAACTTCCCTTCCACCATCACGGGAAGGACGTGGATGTGGAGGGATGAATCCAGAGGAGGCCATGGAGATGTTCCAGGAGCTGGGGCACCTCTGGAGCCAGGCTGGGAGAGCTGGGACTGCTCATCTGGAGAGGAGAAGGATCCAGGGAGAGCTCAGAGCTCCTGCCAGAGCCTAAAGAGGCTCCAGGAGAGCTGCAGAGGGACTGGGGACAAGGGATGGAGGGACAAGACACAGGGAATGGCTTCCCACTGCCAGAGGGCAGGGAGAGATGGGATATTGGGAAGGAATTGTTCCCTGTGAGGGTGGGCAGGCCCTGGCACAGGGTGCCCAGAGAAGCTGTGCTGCCCCTGGATCCCTGGCAGTGTCCAAGGCCAGGCTGGACAGGGCTGGGAGCAGCCTGGGACAGTGGGAGGTGTCCCTGCCATGGAACAAGATGGTTTTTCAGATCCCTTCCAACCCAATCCATTCTGGGATTCTGTGAAAGGCTTCACTGGATCTGAGATCAGGATCAGACATCTGGAGCTCCTCTGTCCCTTAAGTCCCTCCATTCCTGCTGTTTCCAGAGCAGCTGTGAGGATCTGGCTGCTCTGGTTCCATGACAACCACACAGAAAAGATCTGTGCAGACACACATCCCTGGAGGAGGAGACTTTCCAAGGGGTCTGGAAGGCTCAGTCAGAGCCCAGAAAGGTGGAGCAGGGGGGATTTATCCATCCCACACTGAGCAGAGGAGCTGGAGAGTTCCTCACTCTGGCAGCACCTCGGCTTGTCCTGCAGGGCAGAGGGAACAGCTCCAGAGGACTGGTTTGCTTCCCACTAAAAATAAATCCATGAACTCCCGGTGTCTGACCAGGAGCTGGATTGAGGAGGACAGGCAATCTGCTGGGATGTGTCCCTGCTCCTGCACAAGCTCTTGAGCCAGGAGGATGCTGAGTGCTTGGCTGGAGGAAAAGTCCAAGGGAAGCAGAGACTGCAGTCAGGAATCGATCCCCATCAGGCACCTGCCAGCTCCACTGCAGCCCCAGGAGCTGCAGGGTATCCAGGGACAGCCCTGTCCCCAGCTGTCCCCAGGGAAGGGCCCTGCTCAGGGGGACATGCCATCCGCCCCCAGCCCCTCTGCCATCCCCTCAAAGCCCTTTGCCAGCTCTCTGCAGAGCTCTGGGCTCTCCCCAGCCGTGAGGGATCCCTTTGTCCCACAGATCAGGAGGAGCAGCATCACCAGCTGAGCCCCAGGACCTCCACTGGCTCTGCTGCCTGGCCCTGGGGAGAGCAGAGAGCTCTGGGTGCAGCTCAGACACCTCAGAGAGCACCAGCAGCTCCTGAAAGCAGCGGTCGGGGTGTTCCCTGTGCCACACACATCCTGGGAAGCCAAATTGATCCCAGGGCACGGCGTTTTGAGAGGAAATAAAATTAGACAGGGATGCAAACAAAGCACAGGGCATGAGCTGCATCCCAGCCCACAGCACGGATCCGGAGTGGGAATTCTATTCAGGGCTTCCTTCAGCCCCATCCCTTCAGCAGGGCTGCGCTCAGCCAGCCCAGCACTGCACCAAAGGCAGGATTGGACATCATTTGATGTTATTTGATACAACTTGATATAATTTGATGAACCTCTCGCTGCTGCTGAGCTGCAGATCTGACAGGCTGCAGCAGCAGCTGTAATTACTCCTCATCTCTGCAGTGAGAACACAGAATGGATAAAATGTGATAATCCTCGTTTTCTAAATGAGAGCAGACGTGGAGAGAGTGGCCCCCACAAATCCAGACAAGTCTCATCAAATCCGTCCTGCTGCCCAAGATTCCCAGCCCAACGACACACGTGAAAGGACATCCAGGCTGGAATGTGGCTGGACCATTCCTCACATTGAAATATCACTTTGAGCACAAAATCCATCATAAGCCCTCTGCCCCTGGATCCCTGGAAGTGTCCAAAGCTAGGCTGGACAGGCCTTGGAGCAACCTGCCATGGTGTCCCTGCCATGGCAGGAGTGGGGTGAGATGATTTTTAAGATTCTTTCCAACCCAAACCTGGGATTCTGGGATTCTCTGACTCCTATGAACTCTGATTTTAACCCAGAAATGGTTCCTGCTGTCCCTCCAGCAGCCTGGGCTGTTTTACACCGACACACATTTTCTATTGAGATATAAAATGAAATATTTTATAGAGCTCTTTTCAGGCTGAAACACAAGGAATCATCCGTGGCAGTAACAAACCTCAGGAAAACGCAAAGAAGAAAAGTGGGAGAGACAAAAGAAAGAGAGAAAATGTTTCCAGCTTGGGAATGTCACCATCATCCCACACAGGGCAGCTCAAGGTCAGCTTGTGGACAGAAGCAAACCTTTTACGGCTCAAAGGCTGCTCAGGGTGATCTTGGAAGTATTTTTTAACCATAATGATCCTGTCATTTTTCCAGCCTCGATGATCCTGTGATCCTGGGATTCCGCCATGCCTAAGAGCAAGGAATTTGCCTTCTGCCAGCCCCAGGGGAAAGCTGAAGATCTGATTTTGAAAGGAGAGATTTCCTCTGTCTCCAGATGTCCCAATCCATGTCCTTTGGTCATTGCCATCCCTGTCCCCAGCTCTGGTGTCCCTTCCCTCATCGGGAACAAACCAAAGCAATGTCCCCATGGAAACCCAGAACCACCAGCAGGACAACACCTGGAGAGGGGACTGGGAGGGACAGAGTGACCTGGGACACCACCTGGCCATGGCACTGCCACCTCCTCCATTCCCAAAGGGAACCTGGGACATTCTGGGACGTGTCATCTGGAGTGGCAAAACGGGAGCGGTGACATCCTCAGGAGCATTGAGAAACAGGGGGGAATCTCTGCTTGAAATTCTGGAAGAGTCATGGAATTGTTGAGGTTGGAAAAGATCTCCAGGAGCGTCAAGCTCAGCCTTGGACCAAGCAGCCCCATGGCCACCAAACCACAGCACAAAGTGGGTTTGGACATCCAAAACAGCCTCAGCCTGTGCCAGGGGAGGTTCAGGTTGGGAATATTGGGAAAATTCCCTCATGGAAGGGCTGGGGAGGCATTGGAAATGCCCAGGGCAGGGTGGAGTCCCCATCCCTGGAGGGTTTAACAGCCCTGTGGATGTGGCACTTGGGGACAAGGGACAGTGGTGGCCTTGGCAGTGCTAAGGGTCATTGGCCTCGATGATCCCAGAGATCTTTTCCAGCCTCAAAGATTCCATTACTCTTCCAGAACTCCAAATTGAGATTCCCCCCCTGTTTTTCGTTGCTCCCAAGGATGTCACCACTCCAAGTGACACATCCCAGAATGTCCCAGCCAGGTCACTCTGCTGAAACCAACTTGACTTTTGTTTCTTCCAAAAATTCCCCGTTTTCACTCCAATGAATAATTTGATATCCAGGGGTGGTTTTTCCCCCCTTCTTGTGGTAGCCTGGAGTTATTTTTCCAGCTGCTCCTCTCATTAGTGCACCAAGTGCTCATTTTATTCCTCAGATAAAAATCCCAATGAAACATTTTGTGACACTTCAGTCACACATTCATCTCGTTTATGGCAAATGCTGCTGAAAGAGGAGGAATCCCAGATAATGCCACACATTCCATGTGCCATTTCCTGGTGTTTTCATCAGTGTTGCTGCCAACTGGAAGAATTTACAAATAATTCCTTTCTCCAGCACAGAAATGTATAAAATATTTCCCTTTCCCCATCCTGGAAGAACATTCCAGTCATTCTCCAGATTGCAGACGGAAGCATGGACACCTCTCACAGTTTGTGTCCATAAAATGCAGAATTACGTCTAAAAGTTAAGGAAATCCATGGGATAAAGGTCAGATTTGACCTCTGGAGGTATTTCCAGACCTAAATATTGGGCCCTGGAGAGATGCCCAGCTACACCAACAACCTCTGTTGAACAGTCCCACTCCACTTCCAGCAGGATGCAAACAAAGCTTTGGGATAATGGGAATCTCCTGCTCTGGAATGATGGAACCTCCATCACCTCCTCACCTCCCTTTCTAAACAGAAACATTTTTCCCCAGCAAATCCCTTTTCCTTCTGTCCTGTTCTGGCAATTTCCATCCCAGCAGTGCCACAGCATCTCCTGGTAGTTCATTAAAAGGGGGTTTGAGGATTTATTAGGATTTCTCTGGAGACCTTGAGACATTCCAAGGAGATTCCCATTTTTCTCCACAACTGAGGGGGTTTTATCCCAACTGTGCAGTTTTCCCCTGTGGCAGCTGGGTGAAACACACTGGGCAGAATCCCAGGATCATGGAATTCCTGGGGTTGGGAGGAACCCACAGGGATCAGGGAATCCAACCCCTGCCCTGCAGACACCCCAGCAATCCCACCAAGCCCTCAGCAGAGGTTTGGATGAAAAGCTGGAGAAGGGATTTGTAGGGATGCAGAGGATCTCCAGCCCCTGCTGCTCTCCTGCCTCCCGGGAGGGGTGGTGGGAATGGGATATTCCCTGGAATCAGGGTGGTCAGGAGGCTGCTGCCATGTCCCCTGTGCAGGAAGGTGCTGGCAGCCCTCAGCAGCCGTGGAGCCACCAGAGGTGACAGCTGGGAATTGCTCCTGGACAAATCCAGGCTGTGCCAGGGCTATTTGCACTCCAGTTCCAGCAGCATTGTCTCCCTAACCCCATTTTTCCTCCAAAAGTGATGAATTATGGAACATCCCTTCCTTCCTGCTCTGGTGGGAGCTTTGAGAGTGTCACTGAGCAGCTGCACATGGTGGCCTGGGGGACAGCTGTCCCTGTGCCATTCCCTGTGTTATTCCATGTCATTCCCTGTGTCACTCCCTGTGTCATTCCCTGTGCCATTCCCTGTGTCACTGTCTGTGCCATTCCCTGTGCCACTCCCTGTGTTATTCCCTGTGTCACTGTCTGTGTCATTCCCTGTGTCACTCCCTGTGCCATTCCCAGTGTTATTGCATGTCATTCCCTGTGTCACTCCCTGTGTCATTCCCTGTGTTTGTCACTCCCAGTGTCACTCCCTGTGCCATTCCCTATGTNTTATTCCATGTCATTCCCTGTGTCACTCCCTGTGTCATTCCCTGTGCCATTCCCTGTGTCACTGTCTGTGCCATTCCCTGTGCCACTCCCTGTGTTATTCCCTGTGTCACTGTCTGTGTCATTCCCTGTGTCACTCCCTGTGCCATTCCCAATGTCATTCCCTGTGCCATTCCCAGTGTTATTGCATGTCATTCCCTGTGTCACTCCCTGTGTCATTCCCTGTGTTTGTCACTCCCAGTGTCACTCCCTGTGCCATTCCCTATGTTTGTCATTCCCTGTGTCACTCCCTGTGCCATTCCCAGTGTCATTCCCTATGCCATTCCCTGTGTCACTGCCTGTGTCATTCCCTGAGCCATTCCCTGTGCCATTCCCAGTGTCATTCCCTGTGTCATTCCCTGTGTTTGTCACTCCCTGTGCCATTCCCCGTGTCACTCCCAGACTCAGTGGCAGGAGGTGACACCAGCTGTGAAATGCTCCTCTCAGGTCCCTTCTCCCAGCTCCCCCTGCAGCTCCCCCTGAATTCCCTGTCCATCCCGGCAATCCTGCCCCCTCCATCCCTATCCCTGCAGAAAGCAGGGACAACCAGCCCAGCCCAGCTGCAGCTGCTGATTTCTGAGGGCTCTCAGTGCATTAATCAGCCATGGCAGCCCCTGTGCCATGCTGGAATGTGCTGATGGAAACTGGATGTTGGGGCTGCTCGGGCTGGCTCCGGTTAAATCCCAAGCCCTGCCAATTTCCTTACCTCATTTTCAGGCCCTGGCTGCAGTTTTTTGGGAAGGAATGGATGTCTGGCTGCTCCACCTGCCATCACATCATAACTCATGGCACGTGCCAGAGGATTTCACCTCCCCCTGCCTTTCCCGAGCACTGGAGACTCCTTGAGTGTGACCTTCATCCATCCGAGCTTCCAACCCATCTAATGCTGAGCAAAAAACTGGAAAACTCAGCAACCCTCCCCAGGAATATATGGGAAGGCACAACCAGCATTCCTGGGTTCAAGCCCTGCTCCTGAAGGATGCTCATTCCCAGTGGGAGAGGAAGGAGGAGGCTGTTGCTGGTTCTCACTCCATATTTCAAGGTAAATCCCAGGAAAAGATGAAGAATCCGTTGGAGAAAAAGCAGCCATAATAATATTAATTCAAGCTGTAGAGCACTAATGCAATTTGCAGGCAAGGGAAATCTTTCACAGGATATTCCCCCCTTTGCTCAGTGCCTCCGGAATTTCCCATTCCCTGACTTTTTTTAAATCCCACTTGACCTTCCCATGGCACAGCCCCCATCCAGCCCCCAAATCCCTGCTCCAACACTGCACCAGTAAAACCAGTTTGGAGCTGGTGGGACTGTGGAGCTGGAGGTTCAGCTCCCATCCCTGCAGGAAGCACACGGAGCTCTCTGGAAAGCCTCAGCAGGAATTTCCATCACTCCAGGTTTAACTCCAGCTCCCTCCACACCAGGAGTGTGCACAGAGCAAAATCTGGCAGACCGGGAGTCAGGGAAGGACTGCAGATGAATCAGAACTGGGAGCCAAGTCCCCAGCACGCTTTTTCCAAAAAGACTCGGGTTTTCGGGAAAAGACCCCAGGAGCTGGCACCACGCTGAGCCTGGCTCTGCCAAACCTGAGGACAAATCCCTGTGTGCCAGGAAAGGCCAGCACAGCAGAGCAAGGGGCAGACTAGAACTCCGGGACAAAACACTTTTAAAAGTGATGGATTCTTTTCTTTCCCTTTTCTTTACGGAATGAGATCATTCCCACTACTGATCCACTCTCCCTGCCAGGTTTTCCAGCCCTTTCTCTGCCTGGACATCCTCAGCTCTGTCCTGTCCTCTCCAGGGACATCAGGAATGCCCAGACCCCAGATGGGAACGCAGGAGAGTTTCACTCCCCCATCTCCCCCAGGCTCTGCTCTCCAGTCTCCCAAAGGATTCTCACATCTCCCTGCCTCTCCAAGGATCCCTGCAGAGCCAGGGCTGCTCTCAGCTCCTGCTCTGGCAGGTCCTCAGTGTTCCCACCCTGTCCCAACCCTGGGACAAGGCTGGATCTGCACACCAGCTCCCTGCATACTCCAGACAGTGGGGAAAGCTCCCCTCCTGCCCTGCCAAGGACACTTCAAAGGCACTGCTGGCTGTGCTCAGCTGATTGAGCTCTGCAGCAGCTCTAAGTCCTCCCTGGCTCCAGCATCTCGATCCCTCATTTCCCTCTCCCACCATCCCAATCCCTCATTTCTCTCTCCCAGCATCCCAATCCTGCACTTCCCTCTCCCACCATCCCAATCCCCCATTTCCCTCTCCCACCATCCCAATCCCCCATTTCCCTCTCCCACCATCCCAATCCTGCACTTCCCTCTCCCACCATCCCAATCCTGCACTTCCCTCTCCCAGCATCCCAATCCCGCATTTCCCTCTCCCCACTACTGGGCTGTTCTGTTGCTTCTATTCCCTCGC
>VZRM01003310.1:72130-90858 GCA_013397955.1 Grantiella picta | reverse complement strand
TCCCGGCAGCCGCACGGGATGATTTCACTCCCCAGCGTTGGTTATTAAGGAGCTCAGCCATAAAACTGGAATATTTGCTATCTGTCTGGAGCTGCTGCTGCTGCTGCTGTTTATTCTCATCAATCCTCACCCCAGCAGCCCGAGGTGAGGTTTATGCTGCCCATAAACAGGTAATGAGTTGCTACCCTGCTCTGGGGCCGCCGGGAGGGATGGATTCGGGATTGCTCCCGTTAATGGTGAGGAGATAATGGGCGCCCAGCGTTCCCTCTGACGGATGGATGGATGGAATTCGCATCCTCCCTGATTTCCTGTAGGAACGGCTCTGTCCATCTCCCACCAGAAACACTCAGCCTGCACCAGCAAGAAAGGAGCTTCTCCCTTCACGGGCAGCTCCTTCCCTGGACTTTTCACAGTCTTGGCTGGAGTTTGAGCATTCCCCTTTGGAAATGTGCTGCCCAACATTCCCGTGCCGTTTGGAATGATGGCCTCGGAGCAGCGATCCTCCTCCTCATCCCAAACTCAGCCTCCAGGCAGGACAGGCAGTGCCTGCAGCGAGTTCCACTGGAGTTCCATCGCTTTCCCAATCCCAATCCCAATCCCAATCCCAATCCCAATCCCATTAATTAAGTTCCCCATTAAACCCAAGTTAATGTGGCCTCATTGCGGTCTTACTCAGGACCAGAGAAGGACCTTGGGCCCTGGAAGTGTCTGCTCAGGATGTAGAGTTGAGCCCACACAGCTCTAAATCCACGGTGAGATATTCCATGCTATTCCCCCAATTCCTCTGGGTGGGATGGGAGCAGCACCTCCAGCATCCCTCTCACCCAATCCTTTCCTCTCAGCAGAATTCATGGGATCCCAGAATGGTTAGGGTTGGAAAGGACCTTAAAGCCCATCTGGATCCGACTCCTGGGACACCTTCCACTGTCCCAGGCCGCTCCAAGCCCCATCCAACCTGGCCTTGGACACTGCCAGGGATCCAGGGGAATCCACTCTCTGTGGCCCTTGGATGAATTCCCATTCCTTGTTTCTCCAATATCCCCATCCAAGGTGAGCAACTACCCCTGGGAAGGACCACGCTGTGCCTCTGATTTCTTGCTTTTCATCCAAAATTTCCTGTTCCTGTGCATTTTCTGTTCTCAAACTCCCAGAATCTGTTCTGCCCCGGAGAAAGCTTTTCTCCATAAAAGCCTGAGTGATTCTAACCTAGCAATGCTTCTCTGAGAGCACATCTGGTGATCAGGAGCCAAGCAGACAAATCCCACTTCCCACATCCTCTCTGGCTCTGTCTCCTCACTGCTGGGAGCTCAGGAAGAAGAGTTACAGTTCTGGATCCAGAGGAGGAAAGAGGCAGCACCAGCTCCCTCTGAAAATGAAACTTTCTGGGAAGAACTCAGCAGTGCCAGAATTTCCCTCCTGGTCCAAACCTCAGACACAAATTCTGCTCATCGTGCACAGAACCCCAAAGTCGATTTCAGTGATTTCAATTTGTGTTTTTCCCCTTGTTTCCACACTCAGTTGGGCACCTCCTCTTTTCCTGCGGCTGCCAATCCCTGCAATCTCCAAACTCCACTGAGCACTTTCACCTCCAAGGCATCTTTGTCCATCCGCAAACCCCCGAGGAACCAGGAGGAGCCAACAGGTGAGGATCTGTAACCTCAGTCCTGCACTCCAAGGCTCATGAATCCCACTGGGAATTCCAGAAAAACTCTGGATTGTCATCAGATAAAGAGCAGGTAACACCAAGGGCTGGAGATGCAGCACAGGGATGGAGAGGGAAACCACAATTCCCTGCTCCATTGGATTTTGGGCGATCTTGCTGCCTCTTCCTCAGCCTCCTGGCAGCTGGGATGGAGCAAAAAGGGTTAATTCCAAATATTCTGGCCAAGAGAAAGGTGAGGAAAATTGGGGAAAAGGATAAGAGAAGGAAGGAGAAAATGAGAGAGGAAGAAAGAGGGGAAAGGAGAAAATGAGAAAGAGAGAGGAAAAAAGAGGGGGAAATAAAAAGAAGAAAAAGTAAATATAAAAAGACAAAAAAAAATTTAAAAAAGAAAAAAGGAAAAGAAAGAAAAAGGAAAACAAAAAGAAAAAAGTAAAATAAAAGGAAAAGGAAAACAAAAAGGAAAAAGGAAAAAGGAAGAAAAAGGAAAAGGAAAATAGGAAAGAAAGGAAAAGGAAAAGGAAAAGGAAAAGGAAAAGGAAAAGGAAAAGGAAAAGGAAAAGGAAAAGGAAAAGGAAAGAAACAAACTTTTAAAAGGAAAGGAAAAGAAGAAAATAGGAAAAGAAAGGAACAAGAAAGAAAAACGGGGAAGAAAAGGCAGGAAAAGAAAAAAGAAAAAAGAAAGGAAAGAGAAAAGAAGAAAAGGAAAAATGGAAAAGAAAAACAAAAAGGAAAAAAGAAAAAAGAAAAAAGAAAAAAGAAAGGAGAAGGAGCTTTGGGCAGCCTGGGTGCCTCTTCCTCAGCCTTCTGGCACCTGTGATCAGCCATGATGGATCAAAAGGGTTAATTCCAAATATTCCATCCAAAAGAAAGGTGAGGAAGATTGGGAACTAATCCACCCCTTGGTTTGCTTTCCTTGCCGTGGCTTTGCAGTGGAACAGAACCAAAGCTCATCCATCATTCCTGCTGGGAATGCCTTCCAGAGAAGGCTTCACCCCACTGAAGTTCCAATATTTCATGGCCCTGTTATTTAATATTTTAAACACTGGGATCATCAATTCCAAAGGAAATATTGCAGCATTCCCAAAACGAAGCCCTCCCATTATTTCTGGCTGAAAGCGCTGTTGTCAACAGGGAATGGAATCAAATCTGCATTTTGGGGATGGAAAAGGTTTCCACGGAAGAATTCCAATCAGCTTTGTAAAGTCTAAAGCAATCTGGGGAAGCTTTTCCCAAAGCATCACCTTGGCATTTTCCTTTAAGGACAGGGAGCCCCAACAATCCCCACAGCAACACTTCCAGCCCCTCCGGAAAACCGAGCCAGCTCTAGCAGCTTTGCCAGCAATTCCCAAGCGCAGAGAGCAGAAAATTCATTGCAAATCCCTCAAAAAATGTGACTTTTGCCCTAGAGCTGCACTGTGTGAGTGTCCATTCGCTCTGGCTGAAGGTCCATCCAGAACACCAGGAGGGGATGGAATTCCTGGGGATTTTCTCTCAGCTCCTGGCATGTGGGACAGGTTCTGTTCTGGATTTGCTGTTGTTGGTGAGCTGAGCTGCTGCTGTCCCAGGGAATTCCAAAATTACTAAGGCAGCAAAAGATCTCAAGGTCATCAAGTCCAACTATCAGCCATGTTCTTCAAAGGGAGCTTTGCCCAAAACACTCCTCCAGCAGCTGGGAATCTCCTCCTGGGCAGGGCTGGAAATGTGGGCAAAGCCAGAGGAGATACTGCAGGGTCAGGGAGACACTGCCACAAATCCTCTTCCTAAATCTAGTCCCAAATCCCTTTCCTAAATCTAGTCCCAAATCCCTTTCCTAAATCCAGCCCCAAATCCCCTTCCTAAATCCAATCCCAAATCCCCTTCCTAAATCCAATCCCAAATCCCTTTCTTAAATCCAGTCCCAAATCCCTTTCCTAAATCCAGTCCCAAATCCCCTTCCTAAATCCAATCCCAAATCCCTTTCCTAAATCCAGCCCCAAATCCCCTTCGTAAATCCAATCCCAAATCCCTTTCCTAAATCCAATCCCAAATCCCTTTCCTAAATCCAGCCCCAAATCCCAGCAGTGCTCCCTCACCTCCTGCTCTGCTGGAGTGGTTTTGGCCCCAGAGACTGCAACTGGGAGCAAAAGGAAAGGGATTTTAGCAGTGATTATTGCTAATTAACCTCCAAAATCCTAATGTGCCACCACAACAACCCCTCCACTGGGACGAGACTGAAAGTCACCCAGACCCAGGGCTTTCCTGAGCCAAGCCTGATTCCCGAGCAAAGAAATCAGGGAGAGGTGCTGGAAAGGCAGTTTCAAATATCCACTTCTGGAAATGTTTGAATATTTGATTGGAAATGTAACGAGATAACTGGAAGCTGCTCACTGATGGGAACAAATTTCCTCTCGTGATTTGGGGACTTCATTGCTGAGGGAGACTCCATGGAACCTGTCAGGTCACAGGGATATGGAGAGAGCTGCAAGGATCCTCACCATTCTGCACATCCCCAGGGAATTTCTACTTCCAAAGCACTTCACAGCAGGTTAGGAGAAGCTTTCTTTGGTTTCTTTTTCCTCAGTTTGCTTTTTGCAGAAAACAGGGAAAAAATTGTTGTACTAGGAACCTTGAATCCTCCAAATGTTCCGGGAGAGTGATTGAAATATTTGCATTTCTCTCCTGTTTGGTTGCTTGAATGAAACTGCAGTTTCTTCACATCAGAGGCCCATAAAAATAAAGCCTTGCTGAGAATAAATCTCTGTTCTCTCTGTGTGTGCTGTGTACCTGAAAGCAGTCCTTGAGAATTCCACTGGAAAAATGTGTTGGAAGCAAGCACAGACAATCCAGCTTGAAAGGGATTGCTTTCCTTGCAAGCTCTAACAACATTTTAAATAATGCTGAAGAACTAATTTCTTTTCATTTCCTACCTTTCAGTAACATTTTTTCCTTTTTTTTCCTCTCTTTTTTCTTTTTTTTTTTTTGTCCTATCCCAAAAGCAGGAGTTTGGCAGCTCCTCCTCTGGTGGAATGAAGACAAACATTGCTGGAATGAGGAAGAGAAATGAGATTTGGGTTCTGTGCTGGTGCTGACTGCTTGGACTGAGCACCAAAAAAAGCCTCATTATTTGACTCCTTGGAGATGATCAGATCCATCTGGGTGAGGCAGCAGTTGGCAGAATCACCTTGGGGTGTTTCTCCAAGGTTTAACAGCCTCTGAAGGCACTGTGGAGTAAAGGAATGTGAAATCCTCCCCAGGAAATATTCCCAAATCCTGAGAGCAGCGCCCAAAGCCCCTCTGTGCAGTAAATAGCAGAGAATGGGAACTTGAAGTTTTCTCTGGTTCAAGATGACCCCAGCAGGTGCCCAGGTGGCCAAAAGCATCCTGAGCTGTATCAAAAACAGTGTGGCCAGGGCAGGGATTGTCCCCTTTGTCCCCTGGGCTGGCCCTGCTGAGGCCCTGGAGAGCTGTGNCAGCCCTGGAGGCACCTCTGCAGTGCTGTGTGCAGCTCTGGATCCTCAGCCCAGCAGCACAGGGAGCTCCTGCAGCAGAGCCAGCAAGGCTGGGAGGATGAGGGGAGCCTGGAGCATCTCTGTGCCCAGCAAAGGCTGAGGGAGCTGGGGCTGTTCAGCCTCCAGAGGAGCCCAGCTGAGATGAACCTCAGCCCTGGCTGTCCCTGGCTGCAGGGAGCTCAGAGCAGGGCCAGGCTCTGCTCCCTGCGCCAGCAGTGACACCAGAGGGACAGGCAGGGACTGAGCCCAGGGAGTTCCCTGGACAGGAGGCAGAACTTCTTCCCTGGGCAGGACTGAGCCCTGAGCAGAGAGCAGGGAGGGGCTGCAGTGTCCCTGAGCAGGGATATTGCAGAGCCACATGGACACAGTGCTGTGCCCTGGGCTCTGGGATGGCCCTGCCTGGGCAGGGAGGTGACACCAGTGACACTCTGGGGTCCCACAGCCTCACCCAGCCTGGGATTCTGGGATACTCAGGAGAGACAAAAACTCCAGTGATATGCAGGTGTTCTGTGCCCCAGGTCCCAAACTTTGGGATGGAGGTCACCAAAGGTGAGCGGCAGGGAACACTCACAGCTCAGCCCAGAGCTCTGCTCCTCCCTGCAGCACCTGGGCTGGAAACCAACCTGGTTCATCCCAGTCCAGCCAGAGGCAGATTCCATCACATCTCCCATTCCCCAGGCGCTGCTCCCATCCAAATGGATGCACTGAACACCAGAGCTGCCCTCAGAGGCTGCTTTGTTCTTGGGAATGAGACAGCAAAGCTGGAAGCACAGTCAGGCTCCTCAGAGCACTGCTTTAATTACCTGGTGTGATATCAAACCTGAGCAACTCCTGACACAATTGCAGGGCATTGTCTGAGCTGGGAAAAGCCAGGGAACCTCTGCCTTTATCAGCATTTGACTCCTGTTCACTCCATACTTCCAAAACACATCCCCTGGTCACATTTCAGTGGCCACTTCTGTATCTGCTGGTCCTTGGAACAAAGGAACATTTCTAAAAATACCAGAAAATCTCAGAACCTGAACACACAGAGGCTGCAATTGCATCTCAGAGCTGATATTAAAATTCCAGTGTGCTGCTCTGAACTCTGAAGAAGTCCAGTTTAAGCTCTGCGTTGGAGGAGATAATTTATGCTGGGCCATCCATCTCTGTCGGGGAGGCAGAGCCACACCTGAGCTGGGGACAGCTTTTCCACTGAGTGCTGAGGTGACAGAGCAGCACCTGTGGCACTTCAGGTGCCTGATTCCCAGTGAGAATCCCTGCCTGATTCCCATCCCCAATCCCTGCCTGCCATCCCCAGTCCCTACCTGATTCTCGGCCCCAATCCCTGATTACCAGTCCCAATCCCTGCCTGATTCCCATCCCTAATCCCTGCCCAATTCCCGGCCCCAATCCCTGCCTGATTCCCAGATCAAATCCCTGCTTGACTCCCAGTGAGAATCCCTCCCTGATTCCCATCCCCAGTCCCTGCCCATTCCTGTCCCCAGTTCCTGCCCATTCCCATCCCCAATCCCTGCCCATTCCTAACCCCAATCCCTGATTCCCATCCCCAATCCCTGCCCATTCCCATCCCCAATCCCTGCCCATTCCCATCCCCAATCCCTGATTCCCGGATTCCCGGCTGGCATTCCGATCCTCCTTTGCCATTGCGGATGCTCCTCCGGAGCCAAAGGCATCAAGGATGATAAGAGATGATTAAACTCAGCCCCGCCTCCCCCCTTTCCCTCAGCCAGCCATTCCGGGTGGGAATGAGATGGGAATGCAGGCAGGTCCCCCGGGGATGAGGAGCCCATTTCCCGGGCAGGTGAAGCAGCCACTGTCCCCCGAGTCCCCCGAGTCCCCGCCGAGCCCGGCGGCTGTCCCTGCCCCAAACAGGGACAGCTCCTGGGGTAATCACCGAGCTCACTCCATCGAATCAACCTGGCTAAACATCCCAAACACGCCGCGGGTTATTAATAAATCAGCCCCGAGTGCAGGCGTAAGCAGAGCCTCGCGCTGGGCGCGCAGTGATTTATACACAAAGCAAAATAGATCAGTCTCACATTGCTGGAAAAGGACACCAGATGCCTTTGACGTCACCTAAATTATCTCTATTTTTAAAAGTTACTCTTTCCCATTTGCTGCCAACTCAGAAAGTCCAATTTGCCAAGATAATCTACCGAGAGGGGATGAAGATTTCCAAAGTTGAAGTCTCGGTCTCTTAGCAACCGTAGTACTCTTTGTATTAAACGGAGCCCAGGCGTCTCCTGGAGCCTTTTCTGCACCTAATCAGCGAATTCCCATTAAAGACACAATATTGGAGAAACGTCACTTAGGATCCAGGATACATCTAAACACATCCAGTCCATGTTCTCTCTGCTCAGAGGGATATTTATAGCAGGGAGACATGTCAGGGAGGTATGTGGCATCTCTTATTCATACAAGGGACTGGATAAGAAATGAGAATGTAGGAGAAAAAAAGGTGCAGCAAGAGCTGATAAGAAAAACAATATAAAATCATAGGGAGAACTTCTTCCAGCTGGGTCTGGTGCAAGGATTGGCCTTTAGGTGGTGGGCAGGGGTGAGAGAAAAGAAAACCTCCTTTTTCCTGCTCTGCTTCCAGCCCGGTGGGGAAGAGCTGTTCGATGCCTCCTTTTCTCCAAGCCTGCCAGAGCTCTGGAAAGGCTTTTGACTCCCACATCCACATCTGCTTCTCCCAGCCCGGCACAAGGCTCAGACTTTCCTTGGCTAACACCTCCAGGGGCTCTGAGAAAGCTGCTGGAGAAGGACAGGAAGCTGTTCTGGATGGACAAGGGTGACACAAAGCCACTTCTCCGTCCTGTCCTTGTGGAGCTCCTGCTGCCTGCCCAGCAATTCTGACCTTTTCATTTCACAAACACAACAAAAACTTCAGAAAAACACGAAACACCACTCCTGGTATTCACTCACGATTTCAGTACCGATGGTCTGAAGAGGTTCCTTATCTCCTTGAATCCCTGCAGGGCTCTGTGACCAAGCCACGCCCTGTCCCTCTGTCCCCCAGGGTCACCCTGGAGGTTAGGCTGGGCTGAGTCCCCATCCTCCCCGAGCAGGGTGAGCAGGACCAGAGCCATGGATTGGGATCAGAACGCAGGAGCAGTTTGGGATTTCAGGCACCATCCTCTGCCCAGCATGCTCACGGCCACATCCCACAGCCTGCAGGTGGATCCCACTAATCCTGACGGCTGCTGGTGGCCAGGAGTGAGGGCAAGGAGACATTTCCTGGTCCTGGAGCCATGGAAATTGGAGCTCTGGGCTGGCAGGAGTGGTGCAGCTCCGAGGAGCCGTGCCCTGCCCTGCAGCCACCCCACAGCCCCAGGCAGGGCAGGGCTGGCCAAAAGCACATCCCAGTGCCCAGGTGTGGCTGTCACAGTGAGCCAGAGCTGCAGGGCATCCTCATGGAGCACCCACAGCCCTGGACGGGGGCAAAACCCTGGGAAGCAGCCCTGGGGCGACACCAGGCACAAACAGCTCCCAGAGCTTCCACAAACACAGCAGGACCTCTCTGCTCCTCATCTCCCAACAGATGAGAAAAGGAAATCAATTCCACCTCTCCTCTGCTCCAGCTCTGATCTCGGCTCTCCGAGTACTGCCGACCTTATTTCCACAGAGCTCTCCAAGGCATCCCACGAGTAATTCCATTATTTCCCGGGATTGTTGTTTATGACGTGGGAATTGCTCTGCACTCAAGGGCACAGGGAAGAGATGCTGAGTGCCTTTAGATTTACTAGGCAGAGCAGCTTCCCCCTTTTCAGGATGATTCAGGGTGGTTTTGCTTCCTGGCACATGAGAAATGCTGGGGAAATGATCTCGAGCTGAGCAAAGTGGAGTTGGTCCCAACTTCAAACTGCAGTGAATTTCCCCTGGCAGTAATGGAGCTGTTTGATAAAATGACTCGGGAAGTATTTCTTGCAAATATGAGTCAATTTAGATGGAAAGGAAATAGAGTCACGAAACAAACCCACCTGACTGCTCTTGGCAGCTTTGCCATTAAATACAGAATTCAATTCCAAGGAAACCCAGCACCTGGGGTGGATTTCCAGCATGAAGGAGGCAACTGCAGGAAGGGAAAGAATCCAGCACCAATCCCTTTCCCCCACAAGTGGTGCCTGCTGGGGCTCTTCCAGAGGTGCACAGCTGCTCTCCCCTGGGAGGAGGATCCTGTTCCAACACCTTAATCCAGAAGTTTGCTATGAAAACTCCTCAGGAGAGAAGGGACCAAGGAATTGTCTCCCTAAGGAAGCACTGACAAGGGACCAAAGTTTATAGCTGGTTCAGGGGGAAAAACCCAAAGTTTCTGCTACATTTCCACACCTCTCCACAGAAGCAGCTTCTCCCTCCAAGCAGAAACTGCTGCTGGTTTGTCCCAGGCTGGGAAGCAACTTCTGCTTCCAGCCATTCCCCACATCCCTCTCCAGCTGATCCCGCTGTGCTGGACAAAACCTGCCTGTTATCCTGGAGACACTGAAACACCTCCAGAGCTCTTAGGAAAAGCTGCTGCAAGTTCTGCAGGTTGCCAAGAGCTCCAGGGGATTCCACAGTGGCCAAGGAATAAGGAGGAGCAGGGAAATCCCAGCTGTGCTCCTTCTGTGCCAGCTGCCTGTGGAGAGGGACTGCAGCTGAGCACGGGAACTCCACAGGATCCTGGACACAGAGGATCTGCTCCAGGACCAGCCTAGGCCATCCAGGAGCTGAGGAAGGATAAAAGCAGCTCCTTGTTCCCTGTCTCGATCTGATATTCTCTCCAAGGGTATTTAAGCAACAGCGCAGAAGAGCAAAAAAGGAGGAAAAATCCCAAACAGCTCTGCCAGGTGTATAGAAAGAGGGAATATCCTGAGCTGGAAGGGACGGACAGGGATCATGGCATTCCAGCCCAAAGAATCCCACCAGGAGTTCATTGCTGAAGAACATCAGCTGCTTTCCCTCCTCCATCCCTTCCCATCCTCTCCATCCCAAATCCCAGCAAGGGACTGGGAGTTCCCTCCAAGGTCACACATTCCCTGTGCCTGGATGAAGCTCACCTAGGACACTCTTCATGGAATCAGAGATCATCCAGTGCCACCCCTGCCATGGCAGGGACACTTTCCACTGTCCCAGGCTGCTCCAAGCCCTCTCCAGCCTGGCCTTGGACACTGCCAGGGATCCAGGGGCAGCACAGCTTCTCTGGGCACCCTGTGCCAGGGTCTGCCCCCCCTCACAGGGAGGAATTCCTTCCAATATCCCATCTGTCCCTGTCCTTGGGCACTAGGAGGTGGAGCTGGGTTCATCCCTTCCCAAGGAAGGGCACTCAGGGGAGCTGGAATGCTCCGAGTGCCCAAAGCTCAGGGCTTTTTTGTGTCCTGGGAAGGACAACACCAGCTCAGGGTGGATCCGATCCTCCCTCAAGCGCCCTTCTCCAAACACTTCCAAGCTCTCCCCCGATCTCCCCATTCCCTTTCAGGATCACACTTCCTTCTGTTTATCCCACAGGAAGGAGTTCCATGGATTACCCACACCGGCAATGCTGCTCCACTTTCTCCTCCCCTGATCACCTCCCCCAGCTCCATCTGACATTTGCAGCTCTGCCTTGGAGCAGACAGCAAACAGCTGCTCCATGTTCTCCCTCTCTACACCCTTCTCCCACTCTGGAGCCTCGGATTTGCCCCATCCTGGGCTGTTTTCAGGCTCCCTTGTGGAGCTGTCACACAACTTCGTGTCACCTGTCCCTCCAACATGGCCCTTCCAGCCACCACTGGAGCCTCCGAGGCCACCAGGAACACTGAGCTGCCACCAAACCCTCACCAGGACATCTCCCTGCTGCTCAGCCTCGGCAGGAGGAGCAAATCAAGAAACATCCAGGCCCCCAAACCAATCCCTGAAATTCCAAGGTGGAAAACTCACACCGCAGACACCAGCAGTGTTGGAAAAGCTCCCACTTTGGAGCTTCCCCAAGTTCACCACGAGCAGGAACCAGAGGCTGGGAGCTGGGTCACATCCCCCTGTCCAGCACCCTAAGGGACAGCTTTAGTGGGACAGCTTGGTGGGACAGCTTTAGTGGGACAGATTTAATGGAATAACTTTAGTCGGATATTCCAGGATCTCCATTCCACAGGCGCCAACATCCATCTCCAGTGACCCCACCATCCCAGTACCCCCTTCTCTGGGTGCTCATGGATCCCAGGGGGATGGGAAGGGCTCTGACCTCCCTGCCACAGCCAGCCAAGACCCAGGGAGGGACAGGGACAGCTCCTGGAGTCCCAGCTCAGACCCACAGCCCAGGGCAGGAGCCTCCATCCCAGCAGCTCCGGTGGGAATCCACAGAACCTTTCCCACCAAGCTCCTCTGGAGGTGCAAACAGCAGCTCGGGCACCTCCAGCACCTCTCCATTCAGCTGGTAAGGGCTGGAGTGGTCATTCCCAGAATGTCCCCATCCCAGGAACACGGAGAGAAGCTGTCACCAGCAGGACCTGCCTCTTTCCCTCCTCACTCTCCCTGTTCCAATGGAAAAGCTGCAGCAATGTTCACACTTCATCATGGAAAATGCTGCACAGGGCCCAGCTGCAGGGCCAGGGCACTTCTATCCCTTTGGAAATCCCTCATTCCCTGATTCCTGGCAGGTAATTCCTTTGGAAATCCCTCATTCCCTGATTCCTGGCAGGTAATTCCTTTGGAAATCCCTCATTCCCTAATTCCTGGCAGCTAATTCCTTTGGAAAGCCCTCATTCCCTGATTCCTGGCAGCACCTGAGCCCAGATCTTTCCCAGCACCAAACCAGGGGAGCATATTTGGAACCAGCTTGCTCTGGAGTAAGATTTTGCTGCTCCTTTCGGCTAAAAATATCTTGGGAGAATTTGCTGCAGCCCAAATGGCTCTGCTTGAAAGGGTTCAAATATCAAACATCTGCTGGGAATTCAGAGCAGGCTTGGCTTGCTTTGCCTGCCTTTTTCCCGACTTCAAACAATTCCAGAGCCTCGAGCTCGGCTTCACTAAACCCCCAGTTTCACCAAAAACCGAAATAAAACCTGGGCTGACACCTCCCTCCATCCCAGCCCCACTTCCTCCAGTGCACGGTCAGGTTACAGTTTCCTGTTGGTTTTCCTGGGTTTTCCTGGGAAAAGCTCCCACTGCAGTGGTTGGATGGGCACAGAGCCCCTGCCCTGAGGAGCTGTGGGAGGAGAAGGCAGCTGGGACTGATGGAAAGCTGCCAGGGAGTTCTGGGCATTCCTGAGTCCTGCACTGGAGGTTGAACTCTTCCCAAGGCCTTGCCTGTGGCATCCACACCTGGCTGATGGCACTGGGAAGCTGTGCTGCCCCTGGATCCCTGGCAGTGTCCAAGGCCAGGCTGGACAGGGCTGGGAGCAGCCTGGGACAGTGGCAGTGTCCCTGCCATGACAGGGGTGGGATGAGATGAGCTTTAAGTCTTTCCCAACCCAAACCAGTCTGGGATTCTCTGACTCCCTGAATCCTTCTGCCAAGGGGAGGAGGAAGCCCAGGTGACTCCCCAGGAATCAGGATTTGCCCTTTCCCAGCAGTTTGAAGATGACCTGCAAAGGAATATTTCACTTCCTCTCTCCAAGTCTGGGTTCCTCTGAGAACTCTCAGGTCCTCCCATCTCACCCCCTGTGGGGAGAAAACCCTGATTTGTGCAGCTCCCCTTGGCTGAAGGTGAGCACAGCGACCCAGGAACCCAATTCTCCATCACCAGAGCAGATCCTGACTCCTCAGCTGGACTGGATCCTGACTGGGACTGGGAAGGACACAGATCCCAGAGCCAGCAGTTCCAACAGCAACTGCTCCCACGGGGCAAAGCTGCTGGGAGAGTGGTGCAGAGAACCAAGCTGTGCCTGTCCTGGAAAATCGGGATAACACGGAGCATGGACAGGGATCAAAGGGGTTAATGTGTGTTCAGAGTGAGGATGGACATGGATTGGAGCACCTGGGATGGTGGATCCCCCATGGAATGGGGTGAGGCAGGAAGAACTCCAAGGTCCTTCCAACCCAAACCACCCTGGAAGTGTGGGATCTTTGGGACAAGTGGCCATGTCCCACCCTGGGGTGTCCCAGAGCTCCTCAGAGCCCTGCTGGGACAGTTTTCCACCTGGGAATCCCAGACTCTGCTGGGCCACAGCCCAGTGAACAAACCTGCTCTCCCTTGTGCCAGGCTGGGCCATTGTAAGAATTAACTCTGCTGGTTTATTTGGGAAAATCCAGAGCCTCAGGAAGGTCGTTTTTCCAGCCATGCTGATCCTGAGGAGGCTCCAGTGAAACCACAGGGATGGCAGAGCCAGGAGTACAAAGTGCCACCCTTTCCCACTTCATTGGGAAGCTTTATAAATTAATTGGAGTACAAAGTCGGGTCTAATTGATGTTTGTATTGATTGAACTGCTCCAAGTCTTAATTTTGGTTGTAAAACTTCCTTTAAAACAGAGCCATTTATAATTAAGACAGGATCCGTAATTAATGGAGTTTTATACTCATAAAACTGCCTCTCTCATCAGTCTAAATTAAACTCCACATGAAAGTTGGAGCAAATTAAATACAGTAGATGCCAGAACTACTTTCTCTCAACTCTTTGCTGTTCTTATTAATGTCAAAGCAGAAGTGATGTGAAGATGTGGCGAAGTGTTGGAAATTTCTTTTTGGAGTGGAGACAGCAAGGGAGGACACCCTGTGGGTGCGGGATGTCCAAGCCCACCCCACAGACCTTCCACACGAGGCAGGAGCCACTTCCCACATCCCAGCTGGAAAATTAGTATTTTAATACTAAAAAAAATTCAATATTTTGGCCCTCATTTTGACCATGATAACAAACACAAACATGCCTGGAGAAATGGTTTGTTCCACCAGAGTCACACAAGGTCACCACGACACCCAAGGGGGTTTGCAGGGTTCCTTCCCTTCACGTGCCAGGGGTTATTTAAAATAAAGGTTAATTAAAATAAGGGTTAAATAAAACAAAGGTTAATTAAAGTAAGGACAAGGATGGGCCTGGCCATGCCCCCAAATTGCCATTAATGAAACGGCCCAGCCCTGGTGACCGTGGTTGACCAAATGGCTCTTTCCAAGCTGATCCATTGGAAATCTTTACAGCCATCAACCACAATATTTACAAAGCCCAGACAGTTTTGAGCTCGTGGCAAGAAAATAAATCATCGTGGACATATGTAGAGAGCTAAAAGCTCCCCGATAAATCTGTTTGCCATGTCTGCCTCATCTATATCTAGGTAATTAGCAATTCCCTGCTTTTAATGCTCCCATTTAATTTGGGTTGCTGTTTTTAGTGGAATAGCACTTCCTCTTCCCAAAAGGGCCACTACTATTTTTGCACCATGGGTTTTTTTCTGGCTGCCACATTCTGCTCTCCCCACTCAAATGAAAAAAGTCACTGCAACCCTCAGCAAGTGTTTCTGGCTTGAAGATTCCTACACTCATCCCCGAGCTGACATCCAGAAAGCTCCTCCCAGCTGCCCAGGGTTACCCCTCAGAATTCCAAACTCCAGCTGCAGCTCAGGGCCCTCCACAGCTGCTGCGAAGAGCTGCTCAGGCTCTGGTTGCTCCCAAGGGTCACCCTTTGGGATGCCCAGCAGAAATCAGGGATTAGGGAAGCCTCAAGGAGCTCTCTGGGTGAGGAACGCTGTGGGCAGTGCCACGAGCAGGGTTTGTGGCTAAGGAATTGGGTGAGGATTATTCCTTGTGGATAAGGATTATTCCAGCTGCTCCTGCTCCGACTGAAAACCATCAGCCAAAGCCAAGCTGAGGCCACGATGGAGGAAGAGCCTTCCTGAAAGGTGGGAAGGAAAAGTCCAAGCAGCACCAAACCCCCTGGTTTGATTATTTTAGAGCAAAACCAGACAGATCCATGGCTCTCCTGCCTCAGAGCTTCTCTTTCCAGCCCAATCCCTGAATTTGTGTTGCTCTCATCCCATCAAAGCCTCAGAGGCCTCAGAGCAAGAGCTGGGAGAGGCAAAGGGAATGCAGAGAGTTGATTATTAATGAAGCACATAAATTACCATGCTGCTAATTACCCAAAGGACCCAGGCTCAAAAGAGCCTCTCTCTTCTGCAGCACTGATTCCAAACTCCTGCTCCAGCCCTCTCCCAGCCAGACTCCCTCAGGAGCAGGACAAACTGGGATGGCACTGGGTCTGTGTTCCCAGCAGCTGAGATCTCCTCAGCCAGCGGATAAAGGATGTCAGAACTTGCTGTTCTGGTTCTGCATCCCAGAAATCCCCAGCATGGGTTGGATATCCAATCTTCCAGCATTCAGGAATTGAAATTCAAGAGGGTAAAACTTCCTCCAGGAGCTGATTCCTGAAAGGTTTCTATCGGAAAGGAAATTGGCACTGAGGAGATCACCAGGTTTCTGGTCCTTGCAGTGAAAGCTCAGCTCCATCCGTGAGAATTTTCCTCCCTCTGTCAGTGGGATCAGAATTTCACATTTGGAAAATCAGCATGTTTTACCTGGGAGACAACGAGCTCAGCTCTTCCATTGGCTGAGCAGAGACACCAATCCTTCTCCTCACGAGAAACATTCCAGGGGCACCTTCTCCATGCAGAGGAAATCCAGGGCTGTGCCATGTTTGGCTCTAAACATCGTTGGGATGGAGAAACAAGTGCTGCCAACTGATCAGGAGAGCTTTTGATCTGCCAGGACCCCACACTGTGCTCCCAGCCCCGAATCTGGGGGTGAGAGGGTGAAATAATCCCACAAACCCCCTGACAGCAGCAGCTTCAGGTCGCTGTTACTGCAAATCCACCTCAGCAGAGACATCCTCGGAGCTCCAGGAGTCAGCACTTCCCACAGAAAACTCCCCAGCCACACGTACAAGGTGGCACCGAGCTCAGGTGACACCCAGGTGACACCCAGCCAGGAGCCCTTACACAGGGGACAACAAATTGAACTTCAATCCCTTCAAAACTCCTCTCCAAGCCCCCAAGAGCTGCTGAGCAGCATCTTTTGAAGTGTGAGCTGCTTGTCTCATCCCATCTCCTCCTGCATTTTGGCCAGCCCTGGGGGACACCTCAGCCTTGCTCTCCTTGACAGGAGCTGCAGGAATCAAAGCACATCTTATCCAAACATGAAAAAAAAAGCAGATTGGAAACGCCAGAGCCAGTGCAGGACAGCAGAGAAACCTGAGGAGAAGGCAGAGCCTCCCTCCAGAGCCCTGTGTTTAACCAGACTCTCTATTTGCTTTGCTTCCCTTTCCTCAGCTCATCTATTCCAGTCTTCTCTTGTGAGGAAGGAGAGCCAGACAAGGAGGAGGGTGGGGAACACAGCAAGGGAAAGCTGTGGAGAAAGGAGCCTGGAAGGCAGCAGGAATGAACTCTGGAGAAGCCAGCAGCTCCCTAAGGACCTTCCCACGGCCAGGACGGGGTGGGATGGGGAAGTTTCCCTCCTGCATCCCAGCCAAGCCAAAGCTCGGGTATTTGGGCTGGAATGGCCATTCCTGGGCTCTGCCAGAGCCAGGCTTGGCTCCTGGGAGCTCCTCAGTGGAGCAGCTCAAGCCTTTGGGAGCCACATGCAGGACCTGGGGACACAAAGCCTCAGGGGGCTCAGCTGTGACCTCACTGCTGCTGCTCCTGTGCCAGGGCAGGAGGGATCCCTGCACATCCCCGGATCCTCAGGAAAAGAACCATCCCGAGGCAATGTGTCTCCTGCAGAGCTTTCCCCAAAGCCTCTCCCAGACACCTCATCAGCTCCCAGCAGCTGCTCCAGCCCCAAACCCGAGCTCCCGCTGGAAGGAAATCTTTGGATTTGACTCTTTCCGTGGGAGCCAAAATCTGCACGTTCACCACACCTTCAGAGCGGAACGGAGTGCAAAAGCTCAGACTCGAAACACTTTGTTTTGGAACAGATGAGTTTTTTTTTTTCTCCTTCCCCCCACAGCTTCCGATTCATGGCAGAAAAATGCGAAAATTCAAATGTGCGGATTTGGCTCCGATTTAAATGGATCCCCCTACTTTTTTTTTTTTCTCCCCATTTTTAAACTCGAATAAATTGAAAAATCAGAGCTGAACAGGGGAGGCAGTGCCTGTCCTGGGGCTGTCACCTCTCCCTGCACCCCCTGAGGCACAGATTTGTACAGCCAGGGATGTGGTTACTCCTGGCGCTTTGGAAAGGGAACCTCAGCCCATCTCACTTCCACTCCCCCCAGGAGCCAAGCAGGACAGAACATCCAACTCTATTTTCTCCTTTTTCCTCCTGCAACACTGGAATCGAGTTTACAAAGCAATGACAAGCTCCACTGAAGCTCCCGTGCTGGACATTTCATCCCTCAGACACAACCACAGCTTACCATCCCACAGGCACCAATTGCCGTGTCCCACAGTTCCCTCCTTGTGTGCAAACATCGGGAATTGCTGAGGACAAAACTGCTCCAAATCTTCTCTACCGCCGGGAAAAACCAGCAATCCCAGTTGGTTTCACAGCCCCATTCTGCCCCTCCCCACCCAGAGCTGTTCACACAATCTCACACCCTGGCTTAGACTTTGTCGAAAGGAAAGTAATGAGATTTGTGTTTCCTCGCAAATGAAAAAGAAATTGCCCGAAAGAATAATCCTGAAATCCAAAATACTGCCTCATCCCAGATATTTCTAATAGGCTTGTGTTCTAATGGCTTATTTGGAGAGCTTTTTCCTAAATGACATCCTAATGATGTGCATTCAGGGCCACGAGACACAAACATCACTCACTACCAAAGCTCGGGGGTTTTCCTTCTTTTGTTGTTTCGTTTTCTTGCCCCAGAATGGTTATCAAAATAAAGGAAACATTTTCAGAACGCCTTTGTGCTGTTCTGCACTACTGCAGACTGGAAGTTCCAAGTGCCAGCATTTCTGGGAGTTCTTTCCTTGCTGGCTTGGTGGTTGTTGCTGCCGAGGGGTCAGTGCTGGACAGTCTGGGCCTGAGCAACTCCATCCCAATGCCAGACTTGGATCCCAGCTGCTTTCCCCACTGCTGAATGCTGCCAGAACTCTGCAAACCTGGCGCCTGAGGTCCCTCATCTCCTGTCCTGACTCAGAGTGTTGCTTCCTGTGCTGCTCACCTGCCTCCTGCTGCTGTCCCAGCACTGCCGCCCTCCCTCTCTCCCTCCCTCCCTTCTGTCCCTCTCCAGAGCCCTTCAGAGGGGATGGACAGAGCCCAAGGCACACAGAGAGCTCCTGGCTCAGCTCATCCCCCGAAACCCACCCGCAGCAAAGCCCAGAGAGCCCTGGCTGAGCCTTTCTGCCCTGCCAGCCTCCCCCAGCCAGCAGGGAGGCACAGGACCTTGGGCTGAGCTCAGCCAAAACCATGGCTCAGCTTGAACGCATTTCAAGTTCCATAATGGAGTTAAATAGAGAGGGAATAACCTGAGCCAGGCTGGCAGCAGCCTGGGGAGCTGCAGTGCCCTCAGCCCTGCAGGGGCTGTGCTGGCAGCGAGAGCTCCCGGAGCACTCCGGAGCTGCAGCTCCTGCTGGCCCTGGCAGGTCTGCTGCTCTCCCTGTGCCTCTGGACACTCCCTGTGCTCCTGGACACTCCCTGTGCCTCTGGACATTCCCTGTGCCTCTGGACATTCCCTGTGTCCCTGGACATTCCCTGTGCC
>VZRM01003310.1:47893-71025 GCA_013397955.1 Grantiella picta | reverse complement strand
CCAAGGGAGTATCCTGCACAATCCATTTAATAAATCCGGACTTGGCACCTCTGTCCCATCTCAGGATCCGTGTCTAGGCAAGGGGAACTGGGAAGCAGAGAATTCCAGCCAGAGGGAGAGGACAACCAGGTTTGATTCCCGGCATAGCTGTCATCGCTCTGCTGGCCTCACACCCTGCTTAGTGGCAGCTCCCTGTGCCAAGGCCCTGGCCTTGGGACAGGAAAGGAACTTTCTGGCATGCAGGGACAAGGGGACAGGAGCACAGTGTCCCTCAGCAGAGCCCTGGGGGTGACGGACATTCCCTGGAGCAGCAGGGCTGGGATCAGACCCTGACAGTGCCAGGAGCAGATGTCCCCACCCCAAACCGCCAGCACTGCCCTTGACATCAGGTGATGATTTCCAGGGCTCTGCTCGAGTGGCATCTGCAAAAAAGACCTTCAGAGGCACCAGGTGAGACCCTCTGAGCTCCGTGGGTTTGTGTCCCTGTCCCTGCAGCGGCCAGGACAGTGTCCTTGTGCCAGGACAGTGTCCTTGTGCCAGGACAGTGTCCTTGTGCCACCCCCTGTGCCACCAGCAGGGCCCACAGGGACATGGGGACTCTGAGCAAAGCCACACGGGGGGCTCTGGCAGCTCCCAAAGCCAGGGTGGCTTCTCCCCCTTCCCTGCTGCCAGGTAAACTGAGGCACAGAGGGATCAGCAACACACAAAACATCCCAGTGAAGGACTATGAATAAATAGGTATTTGTCCTTCTGCTTCTCCAATGCACATCCAACCCCTAAACCTCATTATTTAGGGGGAAAACCTATTTCAGAATGTTCCCCTATAAGGATTCTGTGGGGTTTCTCAGGTGTTTGTGCCTTGGAGAGGAGCCAAGGCATCGATTCAGCTGGGCTGGGACTTGATTAAAGCTGATGTGCTGAAAGACACTGTGAACTTCAGCTCCTGGCTGGAATATCTGTCCCCACAGCTCCCAGTGACACCTGGCACTGCCCCACCAGCCCACAAAGGGCCTCTGCCCAGCAGGCAGAGCAGGATAACCTCCAGAGCCTGCAGGATTTGGGATCAATGAAAGGATGGGTGTGCAGAGCGCAGCTCTGAGACAGGGTGTGAGCAGAGCCCTGGCAGCACCCATGGCCCTCATGTCCCTCATGTCCCCAGCTCTGCATCCAGGGCTGCCCTGCTGGGATTCCCCAGAGCTTCCCTCTCCCAGCTCCTCCCACGGCAGCTTTTCCAGCACTTTTCCCAGCCTTGCAGCAGCCCCTGAGCCCAGCAAGGAGAGAGGAACTGAAATAAATAATGAGCCGTTTGCTCGGCACTCAGTGCCACCGAGGGATGCCTAAGGCAGCTTAAATCCAGGGAAAAGGCCAGGTTTGTGCCTCGGTCTGTGCAGTTAAATGGGCAGAAATGGCTTTGCAGAGGGATTTTCAGCTGGAGCCCAGCTGCTTGGCTCCCCAGAGCTGCTGGGAGGTTTCTCCAGGGCCTCACTCCTGTGCCTTGGGTGGATGGCTGGGGCAATTCCCACCTGATCCAAAGGAGAAGAACCATCATGGCCCTTTATGGGCTGGAGAGACCTTCCCAGGTTGCCAAAAATCAGTCCCTGTGGCACTGCCAGCCCTGCCCAGCCCCAAAAGGTCATGAATTGATGCCTCCCTTTGCCAGGGAAAGATGCTCTGGACACAGTGACCTCATCCCAAAGGATCCCTGGGAGCTGCACCAGCAGGAATGATGGGAATGGGGACCTGGCTGGGTGTGCCCAACACACCAACACCTCCCTGAATCCACTGCTCTTCCTGGCCTGGAAAATGGGAGAGAGAAAGGCATTCAGTCTGCAGGGAATCTGCAGGGAATCTGCAGGGAATCTCACCGCTCTGGGCTGCAGGGGTCCCAAGCAACAAGGTGAGGATGGGACCCCTGGATCCATCCAGGAACACTTCCTGGAATAGCAGGAGCTTGCTAAACCCAAGGTTCAATGCCAGGGATTGAAGAACTCGTAAAATTAATGACCCAGTCTAGCAGCTTGCATCAAAAATTAAAAATCCCTATTAAAAATTGGACAAACGTGTCACGGCGAGATTTAAGTGCCTTTTAAAGCAGGTTTGGCTTTCGAGGTGGATTTGCTCTGTTGCTGTGGCAGGAGGGGATGCAGGCAGGGAATTCCCAGCCACAGGAGCATGGGGCTGGCAGGATCCATGGAGTGTCAGGGAGCAGCAAAGCCTCAGCAGCACCTCTGGTGTGAGAAACACGCCCAGCAGATCCCAAAGGAGCTGCACCAAGGCACAGCTCAGATCCCTCTCCCCAGTCCCTCTTTTTCCAGCTTAAACAGGCTCCATCCCCACTACAATAATCCAGGAATCCTCCAGCCCTGCCCAAGGATAGCTGAATATCCCCCCCAGTACCTCCCTGTCTCGCCAGCCCGTTCCCAAACCTGTGTCAGCAGAGCTGGAGTTCAAAGCATCCCTTTAATTGTTGTCCAGATGGTGTCCCTGCCATCCGGATTTCTTGGCAGCCAATCCCATTTCATTTGTGCTCTCCTGCTGCAAGGACTCTTTCCTTGGAGATGCTGCTGCTGCCTGTCCCTGGGTTTTGGGGGAGGGGAGCCCGGATGACACATTCCCCCTTGGAAGGGCAGTGGGACCAGAGCTCTTCCCAGGGCTGGGTTTGTTCCCCTGGAAAATCAACCTGACAAAGCCCTGGCCGCTCGTGCACGGCTTGGGATGGAAAGGAGAATGGAAATACTTCCTGTTCCGGAGTTTTGTGCCTCACCTTCCTGCTGAGGATCTCCCAGATTTTTCCAGCTAGAAAAATCCCAGTGCTCATCCTCCAGCCCCCATGGTCCCCATGGCAACGCAGCAGCTCAAACCCTCAGAACATGGAATTCCTCTCCAGACCTCCCTGCTCCCACCCTTTGGGTGTCCAAACACCATCACTGCCTCTTTGGGGTGGGAAGTGATACTAATTGTGGGGAAAGGGAGCTTTCCTGCAGGCTGGGACTGGAAGGTTGGTGGGGCTGGGGCTGGCTGTGTGTCTGGGGCACAGGGAAAGATTCCCAAAGGGAACTCAGGAGAGCACAGCCCTCCCAGCAGCACTGGGCAGGAGCCTCCCCTTGGCCAGTGCTCCCAGGAGTGCTGGCACCTGGGCATTCCTGACGGGACAGAGCCCAGGGAATGACGATCCCAAATCCCTGCTGTGGTGGATTCCTGGAGCCTCCTCAGGGCTGAGCTGTTACAGACCCAGAGATCCACCCTGTCCCCATCCGGGAACTGTGTGGAGCAAATTGGAATCTTGCAATTCCTGCAGAATTCCCTGTGAGGGTGGGCAGGCCCTGGCACAGGGTGCCCAGAGAAGCTGTGGTGCCCCTGGATCCCTGGCAGTGTCCAAGGCCAGGCTGGACAGGGCTGGGAGCAGCCTGGGACAGTGGGAGGTGTCCCTGCCATGGCAGGGGGTGGCACTGGGTGGGATTTAAGATCCTTTCCAACCCAACCAATTCCAGGATTTTGTGATCCTCAGAACATTAACACTGCACCAGATTTTATCACTTTTTTATGGAGGCTGCTCCACACCTGGAACTCCCGAGTCCCAAGGAAATCCACACTGGAATTCCAAGGCATAGCTGGAAAATCATCAGCAGGAGCTCAGCAGCAGTGAGACAGAGCTGCTCCTGTCCCCAGCACGGTGCTGGCACAATTTGATATTCAGAGACACAAAACCCGATCACAGCTCAATATCAGAGTGAAATAATTCCATTCCCAGCCATGGCTGCTCACAGCAACGACGCTGGGGATAAACCTCCCCGGAAAAGAGCTCTGGGAAACAGAAAATGAGCTCTGTGCAGTCCCAACCACTTCATTAATGCTTGCAGGGCTTGCACTGAGCACGGACTGGGAGACCTGTGCAGGGATCCATGTCCAGAGCATCTCCTATCCCAGGAAAATATCCTTGCAAACCTTTCCCTTTCCCTTTCCCTTTCCCTTTCCCTTTCCCTTTCCCTTCCCTCCCCTTTTTTCCCCTCTCCCCCTCTCCCCTTTCCCCTTTTCCCAGTGCTTTTGCTCTCCTCCAGGCCCAGAGCAGAGCAGGCCCAGCCTGTTGCTGCTCCATGACTCAGCCCAGTGACTAATGCCTGCCTCCCCTGGCTCTCCCTCCTGGAGCTCATTCCTGCTCCTGCTGCCTGGATCCCACCTGGAACAACAAAGATAACCTGGATCCCACCTGGAACACCGAAGATAACCAGTCCAAACCCTGCTGGGAGGCTGGGGGGACTCTCCTGTCCTTTCCCTTCCTTGCTGTGCCCTCCTGCAGGATTAAAGTCCCAGGGAAAACTCAGGTCTTGGAGAGGGACAGGAGTTGAGGCATAGCAGCTCTGACTCTCCAGCCAGGAAATCTTATCCAGCCTTCCTGATAACAGCAGAGAGAAGCAGCTCTGGAGCAGCCACAGCCTGCTGGTTCATGGGGTTTTGTTCAATAACAGCCCCCAGAGGAGCCTGGCTGGTGCCAGAGCCCTGCAGGACACCATCCTTCCTTCGCAGGACACTCAGCATCTGAGGATTGTCACCAGACATGCACAGGAGCTTGGGCTGGGCTGCTTTTCAGAGGCAGGGTCAGCATGGCACGGCTGTGGTTGTGATGTTGGACTGTTTGACTCAGGATTTGTGACTCCAGGTTGTCCCCAGAGTGTCCCCAGAGTGTCCCCAGCCCCACAGTGCCACCCTGCCCTGCCCTGGGGCTGCAGCCTGGAGCCACTTGGCCCTGCCTGCGTCAATGGCCAGCAGGACACAACTGCTCATCCGGGCTCCATCTGGAGCATCACTGCCCCGTGACCCTTCCATTCCCTCAGGAATGTTCCCAGCGGGCTCTGGAGCTGCTCAGGGATGTCTTCTGCACAGAGCCCAGGAAAACCAACCCAGGGAAGAGCTGGTGCCAGAGGGGAGGTGCTGGGAAGAAGCAGAAACCAGGCTCCTCCTGTGGTTTATAATCCATAAAGATGGCAAAGCCTCCTGGTGAGGGAAAACCCACATTCCTGCCTTGTATTCCCCTGCATCCCAAGCTCCTGCAGCCCCTTTTCCTGGGCTGGCAAAACCCTGCACTGCCATTGCCACCCTGGAGCTCAACCTCAGGGACTGCAAGAAGCCAAAAAACTCTTCCTAGTCTAGAAAAAACCCTACAGACACCCCAGCCCCACCTGGGGCAGGAGCTGCGTGGGCTGAGATGCCAACACTTCCTCCTGCTGATCCCAAAGGAATTCAGCTCAGGTAAGGATTTATTGGGATGTCTCTGGACAAAGAGCTGCTGCTGTGGCTCACAATGGAGTTTCTCGGCAAGGCACCAACTCACATCTCCCAAAGCCTGCTCATCACACATGTGCAAATCTCCCTTCAGGTGAGATTTGTCACACTGCCACTCTGGAGATGTTTTTCCCTGCTGACAATACCCTTTAGATAGTGCCTGTGGAGGTGGATGACTCAAGCTTGACATGATTATTTCCAATCCAGCATTTTTTATTAAAAATACTCCCGAAGGTTCAGAACGTGAGGACAGGAGCTGCTTTGGAAGGGACGTGGAAAGCTCAGAGTCTGCACAAACTGTGCCATGATTTTATGCCAGCCAGCAAGAGCCAGAAAATCTCTGTGTAAAACAGCCTGGATTTATCATTTCATGCACAGATACCTCCAAGCACGTGGCAATAACTTCCACCCAAGACCTCTCTGTGTTTCCAGTCCCCCAGAGCCAGCTTGTGGATGAGCTGCCACTTCCAACTCCGTCATTTACCCGGAGTTACAAAGTTAAGGAGCTCCTAATTTAGCTCTGGGCAAGTTAATTCCCTTTGTGACAGCTCCCAAACACCCTCACACCACTGCAGCCCCACAAATAGCAAACTGGGAATCGACACCCATCAGCAGAGTGACCTCTCCTCTCCCAGCCTCCCCCTGCTGCCAGCAGCGTGCTTGGAGGAAGCAGCATGGAAAAAAACCAGAGTGGAGCTAAGGATGACAGATGGATGCTGCAAGTCGGGGAAGTTTCGCAGGGAAAAACTTCCTCTGCTCTCCTGAGGCCTCAGCTGGAAAACTGGACGTGGTTCTGGTGTCCCCAGCGAGGGGAGGGTGTGGAGCTGGTGGGGCAAAGCCAGAGGAGGCTGGGAAGTTCATAAAGGGATTGGAGCACCTTCCCCACGGAGCCAGGCTGAGAAATTCGGGATTGTTCAGGTGGAGAAGGATCCAGGAAGACCTCAGAGCCTCTCCCAGAGCCTAAAGGAGCTCCAGAAGAGTTGGAGAGGGACTTGGAACAAGGGATGGAGGGACAGGACACAGGGAATGGCTTCCCACTGCCAGAGGGCAGGGAGGGATGGGATATTGGGAAGGAATTCTTCCCTGACAGGGTGGGCAGGCCCTGGCACAGGGTGCACAGAGAAGCTGTGGCTGCCCCTGGATCCCTGGAGTGTCCAAGGCCAGGCTGGACAGGGCTGGGAGCAGCCTGGGACAGTGGAAGGTGTCCCTGCCATGGCAGGGGTGGCACTGGATGGGATTTAAGGTTCCTTCCAACCCAAATCATCCTGGGATTCTGAATACTCCTTTGAAAAATAACCACTCAGAGAAGACGCAGAGCAGCACCTTGAGCATTCACCCCAAACCCTGGGCTCCTTCCCCCTCCATTCCTCAAAATCAGAGCTCTTTCCCATTTCCTGATCTCCCTCTTATCCTCCAGCCTCCATCTGCAGCAGCAAACGGAAAACTTGTTGGAATTCCCTGCAGGATGAGCAGGACAGGCCGTGCTCCAGCCAGCACTGTGCCCCTGCAGCATCCCAGATCCCACACTCCCAGAAACCCATCCCAAGTGAGCAGTGCTGACACACACAATGCCAGACACGGAAAAAAAAAGGAATCTGCTGGAAAAAACCCAACAGATCAGGCACTTGTTGGAGCCTGGAGTGCAGAGGAACGTTATAGAAAATTCCCAGTGACTTCTCCAGCTCCAAACCTATCATCATTTAATCTGTGTGACTGGAATTTCTCAATAGGCTGGAACTCCCTCAGGACCGAAATCTCATTGAAAAAAGAAACCAAGGAGAATTCTGGCATCTCTTCGCCAGCCTGGAAGATGAAATGCAAATCTGTTATTGGCATGGAGCTCTCACAGCTTGATCCATCCACCGAGCTCCAATAGCCTGACATTAACTTCTCAAGGAAGAACATTTTGTTACTCATCCTCAGACAGTTTATGCTTAAAGGCAGAAAGACTAATTCTGTTTGGGGTTTGGGCAGTGAACCTTCACCAATTACCAGCACAGCCAGGCACTGATCTGGTATTGGAGACAAAACACAGGGAGATGCAGACCGCTGGCTTCATTTGAAATAGAAATTCCAGAGGCTGAACGCTGCTGGCATGTGGAAAGGCATCTCCAGCTTCTTCTGCTGCTCTGGCTTTTTGGACACGGATCGGTTTGGTGCCACTTGTGTGTTTGCAGGTGGGGAAAGACAGCCTGGGGTGGAGCTGAGCCCAGAACCGGGGCACATCCCGGGGCAGAGGCACAAAACCCTCGCAAAGAGGGGGTTTGAAGCAAGGGCTGCCAGGAAGAGAATGGAATTTAATTCTGCCGAGGAGCGTGCGCTGCACAGGCGGGGAATAAATGGGTGATGAGGTAAAGAGCTGTGCCCAGCCTCCCGGAGAACAGGGGGACTCTGTGAGAGGATCAATGACCCCCTGCGCTGCCCTGCACTCAGCAGCGCTCGGCTGCTCCAAAGGCTCCTGCGCACCTCATTCCCCTCATTTGCCGTTAATTAGCGGTGATGAGCCGCAGCTCTGAGCGCTGGAGCTCCCGGGGCAGGCGGCGTTTGGATCCAGCAGAGATGGGACCGAGCGATGCCCGAGAGCTCCCGGGATCCGCACGGCGAGCAGGGACAGCAGGGCAAGGGTGGGATTGAGACTGGATTTCCCTCCCACACCCAGCCACAGCCCATTCTCCTTCCCACAGCCGACCACAGCCCCCATTCCCATGAGAGCGGCAGGAAGCAAAGCTGGGATGAGCATCCCCCGAGCCATGGACGGTCCTGCCGGGGGTTCCGACTCGAACCAGCTCTGGACAGGTGTGTGCCAATCTCACAGGCAACGAAAGCAGCTTTGATCGGGGCAGGAATAGCAGCAAATCCTTGCTTTTGTTTGGAATGAGCTGCAGGAGCTCATCCCTCCTCCCGAGTGCTCAGCAAGCCCCTGACCCCACACAGGGACAGGGCAAAGCCGTGCCTGGCCATACAATTGTCACCTTTGGATGGGGAGGAGCTGAGCCAGTTCAGCTGGACTCAAATCTGGGAGCCAAGCTCAGGAGAAGAGCCCAGGACACGAGCTGGGGCTCCTCAGGTTGTCTCTCACCTGGGCTGAGCCCTCATGCCCTCATCGAGAAGAGGAAAACCTGTTTGTACCCAAGCTAAATTCATGTAAAGCTCACAAGCCCAAATCTAAAGGCTGCAAGTTGGAAAGGCTGGAACATGAAGGTCTAATTCACCAAAGCGCATGTGAAAGGAGGAGGGTGGGCAGAAATGTTGGCCTCCTGTTTCTCCAAAATGCCTCCAAGCTGTCCTGGAAGGACCAATTCCACCCTGCACCCTTCCCTTGATCCTTTCCTCAACAAATTCCCCAGCAAGACCCTTGATTCTGACTATGGCTTGTCCCAAATGTCCCCTGGGAAGCAAACCAGGAGCTCCAATTCATTCCACAAGACTCAAAGAGCAGCTGCCAACAATATTAACTTAAATTATTGAACTCAGAAATGACCCGGGTGAGCCACAAATCCTCTACAAAAGAGACTTTTCCCCCTGAACCAGGTTGGGATCTAGCTAGCCACACATCCTGGGCCAGGGCAGAGGGGATTAACAACAACAACTTCCAGGGGAAAAATGATGGGATTTCCAGGGAGCAGATATGGACAACCTTCCTGCTGGCCTGTGCCACACTAAGGCAAGTCAGTGCTCCCTGCCACGGATCTGGAAAATGGAATTTTAAAGCTCCTTCCAGCTTCTTAAGCCACAAGCTACCTCCGTGCATCTCCTTATATTGAGACACGGAGAGGAACGTCCCTCAAAGCAAACTGGTGGGAAGAACAGACCCAGCTCTGCAGCTCCCAGGGAAGGCTGAAGACATTTTTGGAACATGCATTGGCCTAAATTTTCCTCATTTTGCCCATAAAACGCAGGCTTAGTGCTTCAAAAAGCACAGAAGGACAAAAGCTGATCCTAAAAATCACTCCACAGCTCCCAACACCACTTTGGTCAGGAACCTTCTCCGTGTCCCCAAGCCATCTCACTTCCCACCAGGCAGAATCCCCCGGGAATCGCATGAAACACCACGGAGAAGGCAGAATGAAGCTTCCCCCACTCCCCAAGGCACGGGAAAGCCAGGCACACTCACCATCCAGCTCCTCCACGGAGATGTTGGCTAGCTGCTCGCTGTCGCTGCCGGCCGAGAGCGAGCGGTTCAGGTAATTGCCTTTGTACAACAAGCCAGCTGTCACATGGTGGAATGGCATCTTCTCCCTGCCGGGAAGAACGGGAACAGAGGGTTACTGGGATGATCTGCCTCGGTTTCGTGGGGATGGAGCAATGGCCTGGCTGGATCAGCACCCCGGTCAGGTGTGAGGGATGGGCTGGGGGGCTGAGGAGCTGAACCAACTAACAGCAAAGCTGCTGCTGCTGCTGCTGGGGAGGAGGGAGAGGAGCCAGAGCAGTGCAGCCTCGGGAAAAAAGGATTTCCCAGCGCTCAGACTGCAGAGTCCAGCCTTGGTGATGATTGCACAGAGCACTGGGGTCTGCAATGACCTGCAGGTAAAACTGACAGGATCACAGACTGGGTTGGGTTGGCAGGAACCTTAAAGCTCATCCTGTCCACCCCTGCCATGGCAGGGACACCTTCCACTGTCCCAGGCTGCTCCCAGCCCTGTCCAGCCTGGCCTGGGATGCTCCCAGGGATCCAGGGGCAGCCCCAAGTGCTGCCCAGCAGAACAACTTCCAAAGGCATGGAAGGGTCTGGACACCTCTGAGACCCCTCTGTGCAGCCTGCAGCACCCTCAGAGGGTTCAGCCAACCCCCCTGAGTGAGATGTTTGCCACTCCAGGGCCTCAGCTCCAGACTCCAGTGAAAGCAGAACATTCCCATTCCAGCAGAGCCCAACAAAGAACATTTCCATCTCCCAAATCTGACAGCTGAGGACAAACCCTGCTCCGTGGGAGGCTGGAACAAGGCAGTGTTTGCAAACCCCGCAGGTCCAAACCCCACTGCCCAGGCAGGATGGGAATTCCTGTCAGCAGCACTCACAGTGATTTAGGAGACACAAGCGAGAGGCGAGTTTGCCAAAGTCAACTGAAATATTCCGGGGGAGATTTGTCATAGCCTGGGCTGGGTTCCATCAGCACAAGCCCATCCCAGGACTATTGTGTTTTGCACATTTCCAGCAGAAATCAACCAGCAGAGTCCCCAGAGGCACCCAGAGGTGGCCAGGACACCCCGGGCAGTGCCATCAGCACTGATATCTGCACAGGACGAGATCCCAGCCACAGCCAGGGGGCACAGGGAACAAATCCCCGGGGAACACATCCCAAGGGCACCCTGGCTCCAGCCAGGTTCTGTGCCACCTCCGGAGTGCTGCTGCAGCCAACACTCCAATTACAAGGATGATCTGGCTCTCCCTCGGCCATGTGCTCCCACCACAGCCAAAACCCCAAATGTATGGACAGTATAGATGGATTCATTTGGGAACAGAAGCCTTCCTGCCTCCCTGAGCTGAGAGCAAACCCCAGGAGCAAACCAACCTGGAGACACGGGAAAGCAGGGAGGGAAAGCCAGGAGGCTCCTCTTGCACTGCTCAGCACGTTCCAGGAATTTCTCTGGAGGTAATTATGTAAATAAATCCTAATCGTAACTTTAAGTATTTTTATTTGGGAGCCAGTTTGCTCCAGCAGCACATTAGGCACCGTAAACAAGGGGTTCTGTTTCATTAAGCACATCTGTAATTTCCCAGCCCTTGGCAATTCATGGATTTAGCTGGGAGACGTTGCTCCCTCCGACACCTGTTTGGCACTAAAATGGGAATTTTACCTGTCCAAGGGACACACAGAGACCATGCCAGCTCAGGTATCACCGGAGAGACACTTCCAGCCCTTTGCACCACATGAAGGTGGTTTGTTTCCCACCACAAACCGTTCAGGCAGTGATCAATCCCTGGTTTTTGGATAATCACCCCCCCAGGGGGAATCACGGGTTGGAAGAGACCCATGAGGATCATCGAGCCCAACTCTTGGGCAACACCAAGAATCACCAAAAGCAATTACACTGATTTTTCATATCACTTGAAAGGGATTTAAATCCTTTTCCAAATCACTTGAAAAGGGTTGGAATAGCAGCAAACCACGGATTTAAAGCATTCCTGAAATAATTTTGGGTTGCAAACACAACAGACCCTGAGCCCATACCCCACTGCCACCCCTGCCCCATCCCTGGGTGAAGGAAACTCCAGCTCCACACTCCCTGAGCTCCCCAACAGTTGGAACAGCAGCAAAACATGGATTTAAAGCATCCCTGAAATCACTTTCGCCGCCTTGGCTTCTACAACCATTAAAAAAAAATGACAATGCCTCTCCCCTGAGGGCTGAAGAGCTGAAAATCAGCTCCTACCTGGATCCTGCCGTGTGTTTTAGTGCTGGAGGAGAGCCACGATACCCTGGAGTGAGAAATCCTGGATGAAATTCTGCTGCCCAGGTATATTAAAGCTGTAATATCGCTCAGCAGAAACCCTGCAGAGCTTCTGGAATTCAGCACCTCTCAGCTCTAACGAGGGATGATCCAAAAGGGCCCAGCAGCAGCTCCAGTGCTGGAGGCACCCCAGGGATGTGCAGCTGTGCCTCCAGACACGAACCTGCAGCCAAATCCAAGCCTGAAAGGGGGAGAAAACAGCAAAAAGGGGCCCAGGAGGGCTGGGATGTGGGAGAGCTCGGGAAACACTGCGGTTTGAAAGCACTCGCGGTTGGAATGCATAATATCTTCACGGGAAGATGCAGGTGCTCGATGGCTGTCAGGGGAAAAAGGGCTGTCCTGGCACAGCCAGACTGCTCCAGGCTGGAATTCCCATCCCTGGAGGTGTTCAAGGCCAGGCTGGAGCAGCCTGGGACAGTGGAAGGTGTCCCTGCCCATGGCAGGGGTGGCACTGCATGAGCTTTAAGGTCCTTCCCACCCAACCCATTGTGGGATTCCGGAACAGGCTGATTCTGGACGGAGCAAAAACGTCCACGTCAGAAACGCAGAAATCCCCAGAATTCCCGTGAGACCCTGGATAAACCCAAAGCAGCAGTGAGGGGGTGCTGAGGTTCCATCCCCCGTGCTGGTGCCTGGCACTCCCTCGGCAGAGCACAGAACTGACCGAGGGCACAGAACTGACAGGGTTTGACCCTTGAAATGTTCCATCTGACCCCTCATTCCCTGGGACTGTCTCCTGCCCCTTTTCCAGAGCAGGGAGCTGAGCTGGGAGCTTTGCTCTCCAACAGACTCATTTTCTGGACTCATTTTCCACCGGCAACTCGCAAACCAAAAGCAGTTTGGGGATTTGGGAGCAGCGAAAGCTCCTTGAATGCCATCGTGAAAATATCACGAAAACATTGACATTAAACAGAAAGCCCTCGAAGCAGCCCTACCCACGTGTGTGGGGATGTCCCCAGGGTCCCTTGCCAGGTTCCAGTCCCTGTTCCAGGCTCCCAGCAGCTCCCATCCCTGTCGCTCCCAGCCTCATTCCTGCCTCTCAGCACAGCCACAGGCATGGAATAAAGAAGGTTTTCATAAGCAATATTCCACCAGGATAAAACAAAAGCCATCTCCACGCTGCTCCCATGCCTGTGGTTCCCATTCCTCACCAGCCCCCGGGCAGCTCTTCCCAAAAAGACTTTCAGAGCCCATGAAAAACCCCATAAGCATTAAACCCAACATCAGTCACTGAGACGGAACTGGGATCGATTTCTATTGATCCTGGATCTCCCTGGGTGGTCACCACTTGGGAAGAGGTTCCTCATTCCCCTTTTGTGCAGCCCAAAGGATGGCCAAGGGTCCATCCTGGGGAGTCCACCCTGCTTTTCCAGCCCCAGGCATGGAGCACACAACACCCTTGGGTGTCCCACCTGGCCAGGGCTGTGTTTGCCTTCTCCACGGAGCTGGAATTCCGTGGATCCCAGGAGCTGGGAGCAGCCTGGGCTGCCAGGATCCCAGCCTGGACCTTGAGCTGCTGCCCCATGGTGTCAAACGGAGCGGGCAGAAAGGAGGAAAAGCAGGATGAGGATTAAATGGCGATTTCCAGCTCTGCCACAGATGAGGCTGAGGGAGTCTGAGCTTGAATTATGGAAACCACAGCTCCGTGGATGGCCAAGGACACAGGAGTGCAACAACAGCACAAGCTCTGCTCTCTTCGCCCTTCCTTAGGGCTGAAAGAAATATAGGAATATGTTGAAAATCCAGGAAGCAACCAGATGGTCGGGAAACTGGAACAGGAGCTGGGAAGTCCCTGAGCTCACTTTTAAACCCTTTAAAAATTCATCACATGAAGTGACGGTGTTAAAGATGATTCTCCCTGGGCACAGCAACATTTGAACATCCAAAGCAAAGAAGAGCAGGGCCTTTGGAGGAAATGATCCCGTTTTCCCCAGAGCTGAGCCACTGCTGTTATCCTTGGAGGAAGGCTGTGTGATCTCCAGCTGGATCCAGAGGGGACAGCAGAGCAAACAGAGCCTGAGTGTCACCTGGGAGACTCCTGGGTTCTTTGATCCTCCACGAGGATCACCAGCTTCCCAAGGAGGCTCCACTGCTATTCCTGCTCCTTTTCCATGTTGCTCCCCTCTCTCCAAGGAGGCTGTGACAGCTGAGGGTCATGGTTAGGCCTGGCTTAACCTCTGGCGTGGGGGAGACAACTGAGCTGGACTAAACCCCCACAGCTGTTCTGAAGCCAGCACAGTTCAGGGAGGACAAAATCCTTGTGCTGGGAAGAGTCACTTTGTCCCCTGTCACCTGCATCCCCTGCTGCTAACAATAGCTTTAAAGATTTTCTTTTCCTTTTTAATTTACTTTGTGCACAAACTTGGCACCTCGAGCGCAATCTGATCCCAAAGCACCACAGGCAAAAAGCTCCAAGAGGAGTTCTTGGCTCGGGAGGAGCTGTGGGGAGGCAGAGATGGTGCAGGTGGGAAGGTTGAAGTGCCCAGGTCTGGTTGAGTCAGGCTCAGCTCAGGTGAGTGAGGAGAGCCAGGGCTGAGAGCAGCCTCAGGCAGGTGGCTCCTCCTGTACCACAAACCCAAAAAAAGTGGCCTTGGAAGGAGTCTTGGGATGGAGAAAAACAAAGTCTGGTGCTTTCAAAAGCAAGCCCTAAAATAGATGCTCCCTGGGAAGCCAATCGTGGAGCAGGCTGTGTTTGCTGACTGCTGATACCAATCTTCATTGATCTCAGCGCCCCAAACCCACGGGAAGGCAAATTTGGGTTACGGATAAACAGGAGGGAGAGCAGAGCCTCCCTGCTGAGCCTGCACTGAGCACTCTGGGCTGGGCTGGGGAGCCAAAATCCCTCAGGTTGGGATGCAAAGGCACAAAATCCCCCAGACTGGGATGCAAAGTCATTGAGCTGAGAGCACAGTGAGCCCAAAATCCTCCTCTGAGAGCTTTTTTTGGGAACAGGAGAGCTCCCACTTTGCTGGGTGGTTAGCAGAAGTCAGACCCAGCTTTTCCACGCAGGATATCTTCAGCAAATGAGTCCATCCAGACAAATTCCATGCCCTTTACAAGGATTTATGGACTGCAGACAAGAGATTTTAACCCACACACGTGAGATTAGTTGAACATCTGCTCATGGTGATGCAGCTGCACATGAAAATTGACCTCCAGGGGCCATTCCCAGTCCTGACCCTTCATATCCCCACCTGCCCTTGTCACACCTTCATGGCATTTGGGCTCTATCTGATTATTTATTGGCATAATGATAGGAGAATTCTCCTCCAATTCAGGCGGAAAATGGAGATCTGGCACACACACTGGGTTGGGCTATGGGCAATAAATTTCCCCATGGCAATCACTGGGTAAAAAGGACTTTACAAACAGACCATTTTCAGCATTCAAAGATGGAGCTGGGAAGGAAAAAAGTCCTCTGCAAGGCAGAAAACAAGATCTGAGTGACAGCCTCATGTAATGTATGGCACTTCAGGAGCCACAAACTTCCAGCTTCAGGGACTACAAAGCACTTGGAGCTTCAGAGGGGTTTTGTGCTGGTTTTTTTTCCCACCTTTTGCAGTAAATTCGACATGAAAAAGCAGAGGAAGGGCACTTGAAAAGACACCACATCTCTAAACAACTGCTGCTGCCTTTGAATTCCGGCAGAGAGGGAGAGCTGAGGGTGTCAGGTCAGGTAGAAAATCCACACATTTCCTCCTGAGAGCCGCACGTGTGGAAACACAGGGGAACAGGGAAATCAGAGTTGTTTTTGTTATTTTTTCCCCTCGGCTGGGGCTGATCTCAGCTCGAGCCGCCAGAAGGACTGCAGAGCCCTGATAACTCAGTGTCCCCAGGGCAAAAACAGCACTCAGCAATGGGATAAAGACCCTGTCCACTGCCAAACAGGCTTAAACTGCCCAATTACAGCACCAGCGCCGCTGACTCACCAGCATTTCCTTTCACCCGGGCTCCTCTCAGCTCCCAAACGCATCCTCACCTTCTGCAGCCAGAAATCCCCAGGTTTGTGCTGCCCTCTCCCACTGTCTGTCACTGATGCTGCCCCCAGTTGTGTTTAGCCAAAAACTAGCCAGAAACTTCCATCTTCATAAAACCCACAGTTGGTTTGGAAAGCCTCTGGGATGACGTTAAAAAGTAAAAATACAATGCCAGCAATGCAACAAAAATCTCCAATCTCTTCCCCCCCTCTAATAATCCACTGCATGAGCTTAAAAAAATCTATGGATTTGGAACTTTATGGAATGGAACTTTTATCCCAGGGGAGGCCAAGCCTCTCATTCCCTCCTGTGGGTTGAGCTCCTCTACAGCACACCAGGGACAACCGCAGTGTCCATCACACAGGGGTTCCCAAAAAAAGGATTTAGGGGAGAAAACCGAGGCAAAACCTCCAAAAACCTCTAAAATCCCCAGGCAGAAGGCCGCCGTGGTGGGAAGCTGAAGGAAGCTGCACATTGGGAATTGAGGCTTTAGTGGCAAAGGTGCTCCTGTGACAAACCCCAGGAAAGACACCCTACCTGTCCCCAGCCCTGGTGCCCCAACGGGGTGAAAATCAGGGATTGTTTTCCACGTTGGATGCTCTGAGCTCCTTTTTGGATGCTCCTGGGCATTAAAAACCAGGAGAAGCCAGCCTGGGGGGAATGATGGAGCTGCCAGAGCTCCCCCAGCCCTTCCAGCTCACCTGCATCCCGCTCTCCCTGCCCAGACCATCCGGTTAGCACCGCAAGGGCAGCCAGGACCACCCTGTGCCCACCAGGGATCCCTGGCAGCACGGAGAGGGGGCTCCTCCTGGCCCCATTCCCCCAAATCAGCTTCCCCAGCACTCAGGATGGACAAAGCCAGCGGAGAGAGGCTCAGCAGAGCACTCAGGGCAGGTCAGGGGTGCCTGAGAGGCTTTGGAGCATCACCCACCACCACCCAGCCCGTCACACCGACCCAACCCCGCAGCCCCAGCAAAGAGATCCCAATTCTCTTGCTCTGGAATACTCAGCTCTTTTTTTTTTTTTCCCCTGAGTACAAGAACGCGAGATCATTCAGAACTAAACGACAGGAACAAGGTCCTTGTCAAGAGCGAGGAAAAAACTCCCAGAGCTTGAAGCTGAGCTGAAGAGCTCATCAAAGCAGGGAGGAAATGTCACTCGTGCATCCTCACCCCCCATAAGCCATCCTGAACACATTTCCCTGCTCTGCTGAACCCTTTTCTCCTCCGCTCTCAGCTGTTGAGTGTTTGCTCCCCGAGCCTGGCTGCAGGGCGCTTTTCTGTGCTTCTGTTCATTCCCTCCTCTCCAGTTCCCTTCTCTCCCCGGGCATCAACCAGCCCCGGAGCCGCGAGCAGCAGCGATTCCTGGCACCCCCAGCACCCTGCTCCAGAAAACAATACACAATGGATTATTCAGAGCACACCCTGCGTCACACACGAGTAATTATAAACATGAAATCTATCAAATAATGACAATTAACAGCGGATTTGACAGAGTAACACACTCCAAATAGCCTGGTGGTTGATTACGTCTTATTAATGAAATGCCAAAACATTGAGGGTTTTTAGCAGGACAATTAATTGCTCCCAATAAATCTGACTTCTGCCAGACCTCTTCTTTCAAGGAGGTTTTGGGACATCTGGTGAGGGTTTTTTTTTAAAAAAGCAATGGCTGATGGCTTCTACAGAAAATTCCCTGGGAGCTGGGAGAGCTGGAGCCACCAACATACAGAAATGAGCAGAAGGGAGTTAGAGACGAGGGGAGCCACAACACTGGAATAATTTTATATAAACAGAGGCGGATCGGGTGTGAGATCCCAACCAAGATCCACTCCCAGCACTTCCCCCTGTAAACACCCAGGGCTGGCAGATTCCTTGGAAAAGTGTCCTCAGACACAATGACCCGGCTTTAAGGGAATCCAGGATTCCAAACTGGATTATCCCAGCTTGCTGGGAGAGGATCATCTGAGCCAAAGGAAGACGCAGAGGTGTCCAGAGGCACCAGGCTGGTTGTCACCAACCACCGCTGACCCAGGAACGGGCTGTGGGGACAGAGGGTTTGGGGGCTGTTGTGCCAATGGCTCCACTCCTGCGGGAAACCAGGAATATCGGCTGCCTTGGACACACAGGACTTGCACACTGCTGCCACAGGTGGTCTGTCTGTTTATCCATCCATCCATCCATCCATCCATCCATCCATCCATCCATCCATTTAACCCCAATCACCTGCCTGTGGCAGGAGTATCCCAGTGACCCCAAACACCAAGGACTCCACACACAGCAGGCTCTGGGAATAGACCTTTTCCACGGGGCAAACCCCAGAGCTGTGAGGGTGCAAAGCACTCCCTGACCTCAGCCCTCATCATCCTTAATTCCTAAGAAACCAGGTCCTGTCAGGGAGAGCAGAGTAAGTCTGCTGCTTTCCCTGTGAGCTCCTTGGAAGATTTCAGCCAAGCTGCTCCAGCAACCCCAGCGATCATTTCCTGCTGGAGCAGCGCTGAGCTCTCGGGGTGGCACAAATTACAGCATCCTTATTTTTATTTCAGCCTTGATTTGAAGGGAACGTACAAGAGAAATCTGATGCTGGCTGGGTCTGAAACCCACAAGCACTCTGTAAACAAGCTCAACCCTGAGAGATTTCCATGTTCCTTCCTGAAACACCAGGAGAACCAGCAGCACTGGATAATTGGAAACAGTTACAGAGACTTCATTTGCTTGGTTTTTTTCTGGGATTTGCTTTCGGGCTGGCTTTTCCCAACCTTGATACCTGGCAGGGTTGATCAATTCTTTGGAATTCCATTTGGAGGAGAGCTGCTGTGCCGACAGCTCTGTGGGGAAATCACTGCCCTGAAGAGGCCAGCGATGGTCAGGGGGAAAAGAACTGGAGAGGCCATTTCTCCTCAAGTGCTGCTCTTAAAAGGGGTCAGAGCAGAGTGTCTGAGCTCAAGGCTGAATGAATAAATACATCCCAGAGAGCATTTCACTGTGACATCCTTGCACCTCTGGCCACGTCCTCAAACCCTGTGGGACATTTGCTAATTAGCAGCACAAGCACGTGCAGGTATTCAATCCCTGCCCGTGGGACACTTCTCTCAGGGTCACAGTGTCACTGAGGCAGCAGCAGCCGCAGTTCCCTGTGCTGGGACAGGCTGGGAGCACCGGCAGGGCTCACCTGAGCCAGGTGTAGCTCTGCAGGAGGAGAAACCCTTCAGGGGCACGGAGGTGTCTCTGCAAACACAGCGGGGAGAGAGCCTCGCTGGGCACCATCAACCCATAAACTGCAGGAGGTTCTGCCCTCCTGAGCCCTGCAGGATCAGCCCTGGGCAGGAGGACAGGACAAACACAAGGAATTGAGGCTGGGAAGGGATGGAGCCAACCTGGATTTGTGCAGAGCATCAGCAGAGCCTTTCCCGCGACTGAACCAATTCCAGCTCCTCACATTACGGTTTAACATTCCAGCAGCCAGGAGAAAGGGATCCCAGGGAAGTCACATGCACACAGACGTTCTGCCTGCTGTCACCTGCCTGACTCCACGTGCTGTCACCTGTGTCACCCACGCCAGCACCCTGCAGGACACCCAGGCCCGCAGGCAAACCCCCACCTGCCCAGACCCTGCTTAAAAGGCAAAGCAGCTCCATTTTGACCCTTCCTGCATTCCTGAATATCCAAACCCCTTCTGCAGATGCCACGGGAAGGACTTCCAGTAAAACACATGGAAATACAGGAGGATAAGGAGAAGGGATGGGTCAGAGATCCCCAAAGCAGCACCTCCACCAAGCTCCCCCGGGCATGGCTGAGTGCTGGGGGTTCAGAGATGAACCCACTGTGCTTTGTCACCCCACTGTGCAGTGCCCCCGCCCCAGGGACAGCCACCAAACCTGCAGAGATGCCACAACAGGGAATGGGTAACCAAGGAAAAACACAGACCCAAACCCTCCAGCCGGGTGAAATGGCTGGATGATGCCTGGAAAAGGGAGGGTCCAGGTCCAAAAGGGGGCCTGGAAGCACCAGCTGGGACAGCAGCGTGCAGGACAAATGTTTAAGGGACAGACCTGAGGACAGCATTTGGTGCAGATGTGTCAGGGACAGACCTAAGGACAGAATCCAGATGTTTCAGGGACAGATCGAAGCACAGAATTCAGGGCAGATGTTTCAGGTTTGCTTTTCTCCTGCTGTACAAATGCAAATGCCATTATGCCCAGCAAGCCTCCACAAGCTGATATGAAGTTCAAGGAATGAGAGAGCACTTTTAGAACCACCCACTGAATTTCTATACATTTTCCAGGTCCTGCTCGTGGACTTCAGGCTCGACAGACTCCATTCAGACTGTGGCTTTTATCACCACTGCTTAATGTCTTTATTCTGAGAACCATTTTCACATGTTAATGCTTTTATCGAAGGAGGCTGCTGTTAATTAAAAGCAGACCTATAAAACAGTTTGTTTCTATTGCCCTCTTTTCATGGTAGCCCAAGAACTATTGCATAATACTCAGGATTTACTTGAGTTTCTGCCTTCCACTTTTAACATTAACCACAATCACAGGTTAAAAACGCAGTTAAAGCCTCTCCAGCCTTGCACAGCTCCTGCAGATGATCAATTCCCAGTACATCATTAGCTGGGAACTGAATAAACTGAATAAAACTGCCTTGGTCTTGTTTACACAACATGAAAAATGCTCTCAGTTTCCCCCAGGAAGGCACCTGGCTGCAATGAACGCTCTCAGACCCTTCTGCCATTCCCAGTATTTTCTGAAAAGGCTCTGCCTGTTTGAATTTGCATTTCCTCTCAGACTGCCTGCCATATTTCATCCCAAATCCATAAAAGTTCTACGAGCACAAATCCCAGATGATGGTGGAGGGTATTTCCAGCCCAAGGAGTTCCTCAGTGTGCATTTTGCTCAGTTCACCCCAACTCCGGAAGATCACACATGCACAGCACCATCATTTCATGGGCCAAGCCATGATTTTGCTTAGAAATCAGGACATTTCAAGAGAAATACAACGAGAAACTCGCATTGCATTGAACTTACAGGGGCAGCTCTCCTGGAGGCTGAGGGAGCCGCACGGGACCAGCCATACAAACGTGCCCAAGCTGCGCTGGGGCTGCGGGAGGAAAGGCTGGACAAGCAGCCACCGAAACCTTGTTTATAAATCCATCTCTAGTTATGGATCTGCCATGATCTGGGAGGAATCAGCTGCATCAGCAGAATCCTCCAGCACACCATGATTGGACAGTACCTGTGGGCTAATGAAGCCAGGGAGGGGAGTGGGGAACAAAGAGGTTCAACCCTGCTCCCCGCACGGCTGAGGCAGCCGAGGAAGGAGATTTAGGTTCAACCACCATTCGTGCCAACCATTACTCTGTTTGGGGTTGGGGTTTTTTTTTCTCTTTGCGAGCCAAGTTTTGCCCTGCGGCTCGATGGCTGCTTGCAAAGCGCTTTTGTTCCCTGCTGAGATCCTCCTGCTCGCAGGATCAAAGCCCTGCCCCACCGAGAAGTTAAGGGAAGGTGTTGCGGGAAGCAGCCCAGCTTCGTGAGGAAGTCAGGAGCAGAACGCAGCTCCTGCAGGACAGACCCTCCCCACGGGAGACCCCAGACACCCCCTGGACGCTTCCCCCGGAGCAGGATCTGCCTGGGCTCCTCCCTTCCCGGTGGGATTCTGCCCGGAGCCATGCAGACCCCTCCGGGCAGAGCCTTTATCCACAGGTGCAGTGCAGAGAGGATTTGGCTCCAGGTCCAGCGAGGAAACAGCCAAGCATCCACCGAGACTCGCCAGACTGGGAGGATGAATCTTCCCCATCAAACCCTTCCCGGGAATCAAGTCCCACACATGCATTCCGGGGGGAAAGGCGTGCAGAGACCCTTCTCCCTCCCCACAGGGAGCCAGCTGGAATATTCCCTCTTAGAGAAATGGCATTGGCAGCTCTTACCTGCTCGGATTTGTATTCCCAGCTAGCAGCACACCTACAGCCCCAGGCTCTCAGGGGGCATCGCGGGGGTGCGGATTGCTGCAGGTCATGGGGGTGTGCAGCCAGAAGCAAAAAAAAACCAACCCAAAACAACCCCCCCGAAATCCCCCAAAAGCCACAACATGACCCGAATGAGATCCCTGCAACGGCTGGCTCGTTACAAGCAAGATGAGATGAAGGAGGGGTTTTTACTTGCTCTGAGGCATCATATGGAGCTTAATCACAGGCAGTTACGTATTGGGTTCTTTTGGCCTTCAATCAAGTGTGGCATTTCGGTGGCAGCTGCCTACGTGATGCCAGCAACCTGGGCGCTCCAGTCCTGTGCCAGTGCCGGCCTTGTGCAGCTATTCTACGGCTCAACAACGGGCAAATTCCATTTCCCAGGCTGCGGGAAGCTCCTCCTGTAGTCCAGCGAGCCCACGGAGCCGCACAGGATCGCACACCTCTCCTCCGGTACCCAGAGCCCGGGGAGCCGCTCCCACCGCAGCTCCCGTCCCGCTCTCATCTCCCAGCGCAGCCCATCCGTGTCCCGAGCACTTTCAGCACTGTCCCGAAGCCACCGGGAGGGGACACAGCTCGCCAGGCGCCCCGCGGATGAGCGCGGCACAGCGCGAAGGGGGAGGCAGCTGCTCCACGGAAAACGGCAAAACTTGGTGGGTGGGCAAGGTGTGAGCTGGAGCTGCTGCTGAGGAAGGGAGGACAGGCTCACGCTCAGGAGCTGGCACAGCCCAGGGGCTCAGCCCTCCCCACTGCAGTCCCGGGGCTGCTCGAGGGGGGAAGCAGGAGGCAACCACGGCAAATCAGGTGTTGGACCTGGTGATTGAACCAGAGCCGGAACCGGCCGGGGCTGGGCTCAGCGCAGCCCCGAGCAGGCGGCTGGGGACGGGCACCGCTCGCCTCGGGAGGCTTTCGGCTGCCGACAGCGGCAGCGGGAGGTGTTTGGGGCCGAATTCCTCCGCCAGGTGCATTTGTTGGGTTTGACAGATTCGTGAGGAGCCGTCCATTCAAACAGATGGCGGATGCTCCCCGTGCTCTGGGATGTGGGATCTCCATCCGTGCCCAACTCCACGAGAGCAGCACACCGCATAGACACCGAGCTCTCATTACATCACCCGCGCTACGGACGAGCAGAGGGCCAGAAAATGAATAAAAAAAGGTTTTCTGGGCAGCCGAAGTGCTGTTGTGCCGCTCCATGGCAACTCCACAAACACGCGTGTGAGCGCGCACCGCCGGAGAGGGAGGCACGGCAGCCGATCCACCGCAGCCCGAGGCGCTGGGGTACCGAGGGGAGGGGATCAGCATCCCGCGCATCCCCCCGCGGATCTCCCCGCGGGGATCGCTCGGCTGCCGGCCCGGCTGGCAGGGCTGGCCGAACCCCCAACAGGTTCCCCGTGGAGCTGCGGTGCCCCCGAGCCGGGGAGGGGAGGGCGCTGCCTTCGCGCAGCTCCCTCCGAGCCC
>VZRM01003310.1:14174-40233 GCA_013397955.1 Grantiella picta | reverse complement strand
AAAAAAAAAAAAAAAAAAAAAAAATCAATTTCCAAGGCTACCAGGCTTCCAAAATTCCACTCGGACTTCCCAGGCGCGAGGCGGCGGGAAAGGAGGGGCTGGCTGGGTTTGCACCCGCAGTGAGCTCCAGCCCAGGGTCCCTCTGCCCTCCCAGCAGCTGCTGAGGGTTTGGCTGCGCTCAGCAGTGCCCAGGGTGGGTTCTGCTCCAGGATTTCACCCAGGGGACATTCCCAAGGCACACCCCCAGCCCATCCCCAGCGCCCACCCTCGGGAGCAGGGAGCATCCCTCCATCCCTCCCTCCCCTCCTCCCGCCGGGGAGGCGATGGGAGAGCAGAAAAGCACTTGCCAGGAGGGGAACTCTGGTTGCCTGCTCCGCTGCGGCGGCTCCTCCTTCTCGCCGGGAGCCTCATCCCCTCGGCCACCTTCATGCTTGGGCTGCCCCTCTGCCGGCTCCTGGATCAGCCCCATCAGAGAGATGAGTCGGAGGGGCCCTGGCGCTGGGCGAGCTCATCATGGGGCCAGGCGAGCCCGGAGCGCGACTCTGCGAGACAGAGAGAGAGGAGCGACACAAACTTCAGCGCACGCACGGCCAGCCTTTATCATTTATTTAAACCCCAGCCCTCAATAATTCATGCCAGCCGCTCGCCGGGGAGACGAACGACAATGGCAGCAGCGCGGCAGCGAGCGGCCACATCTGGAACAGATGTTGGGTCCCGAACGAGAGCGGGAAATGCGCAATGCCGTGGGGATGGGGAGCTCTGGTCGCAGCCCCGCTCCTCCCCGGGGCAGCAGCTGGCGTGGCTGGCACTGCGGAGCTGGCACGGAGCAAATGGCAGAGCCAGGCTGCCTCCAGCTGCGGGGCAGAGCTCAGAGCTGCAGCTGCCACCGGCATCGCTTGGAAGCTGGAAATGCTGCTCCAAACATCCCCGCGGGATGCCGTGAGCCCCCCGGCAGCAGGCACTGCCAGCAGTGCCAGCCTGGAGTGCCCCTCTGGGGTCCCAGCAGTGTCCCCACCTGTGCCATCCGGTGCCAGCGGGACAGGGCTGATCCCAGCCTGAGCCCCGCGATGTGCCAGGACAGCAGGAGGGCCATGGCCACGTGTGCATATGCCAGGTGTCCCCGCGGGGCAGGGCGCAGGGTGTCCCCTCAGCGAGTGTCCCTTCCCCAGTCGTGTCACACAAACCCCCCAAGCCTGCCCAGCCCCCTCCGTGCCATCACCAAGCTCCTGCCTGTGCCCACAGGGCCCTGATGTCACCCCACCTCATGGCCACAGCTCTCCTGCCTCCCCACATCCAGGACGAGCCGGTGTGGCCATGGCAGAGCCCTCCATGGCTGTCCTTTTGGGACATCACCCCACGAGCCAGGGAGTGTTTGAGCAACGCTCACAGGCACACGGTGTGGTTCAGGGGATGTCCTGGGCAGGGCCAGGAGCTGAACCTCAATGCTCATTGTGGGTCCTTGCAGCTCAGGGTAATTCCATGATCCGTGATCCATTCAGTCACCCTTCAGCCAGGCTCACTGCGCTTTCACAGGCACTTTATTCCTCACCTTTTCCCAGCCCTGGTGCCCCCTGCATGATCAGCCCTGGTCATCCTTCCTGCCCCGGGCTCTGTGCCAGCCGTGCTCCTGCTGGTGCCCCGGGCCGTGCCCCGGCTGTCCCCTTGCTGCTGTCCCCTGCCCATCTGTCACTCGCCAGCTGGCCTCGCTCCCCCGTCATGTGCAAGGAGAATTTGAAGCAGCAATTTCTCTGCCTGCAATTGCACAACACCTCAAGCACCTGAGCTCTGACCCAGACCCCCGAGGTGTACTATTATTATTATCATCATTATTATCATTATTATTATTATTATAACTACCACTACTACTACTACCAGCACTGTTATCCCAGCCCCCTGAGCAAGTCCTTACATTTTTGGGGCTACCTCCCTTATCTCTGTGTTTTGCAGCACCTCTGATATCTGAGCTCCGCTCTTTGGGTAACACAAACTTACAGATGACTGTCAGTGCCAATTTTCTTCCTGAAAAGAAATTTTCTTCTTGCTCCTCTTCTTAGGCGTGAACCTTGCACTTTACCCCGCCAGCCAACCACTTAATGCCAGTAAGAAATGGACTTTTATTTTGCCTAGATAATGAGTGATCTTCCAGATTGGATAATGAAATAAGTAATGCCATTAGAAGGCCATTAATCAGGGGTGGGCAGTGAATAACAGCGAGTGCAAGGCTGTCAGCTGCTCCTGAAGGACAGGAGAAGGGGAGCTGGGCAGAAATGGGGAAACCACTCCAAATCTGCTCCTCTGTCTCCAAGCAGTTGTTTTTTACTGCCAAGCGGCCAACAATCAGTTCTTTGCCTGGGGGAGCCAGCCTTGTCACAGCCTGCTCTCCAGATTAGGTACCTGTGCTCAGGAGATTCCCTGTACATCCTAAATCCTGCTGAATTTCACACCTAGTGGGAAGTCCCTTCCCTCATTTCTGTCCCTGCCTGGTAGAGGATGTGACAAAGGAGGGAGGAATCCAGCAAGGCCCTTCCCTGCAGCCTCAGGAGCGCTGGAGGAGGTGGCACACAACCCCCAGCTCCAGCAGGACCTGTCCCAGCAGCTGGCTCTGCCCCGAGCCGCATTTCCCGGTGTTCCCATGAGGAAAAGGAGCAGTGCTCGCCGTTGTTGTGCCGGCGGCTGTGAAACACGAGATGCTGCAGCAGATCAGAAATAATGTCTGAGCAGAGGCACCCCTGGGAGGGAGCAGCCAGCAGCTCCTCGTGGAGTGCAGACATCTCCATCCTCTGATTTGCCAGCTCGCTGTGTTATCTCCAGCCACAGAAAATGTGGAGCCCCTGAGCCCTGGGGCTCCAATCCCCATCCACGAGTAGCTCTGCCCATGGATTGCTCGGCTGTTTGGTGCAGCTGCTGACAGGTTCCCTCCATCTTCCAATCCTAGCATCACTGAGGGTGGAGATCTCCAGGATCATCGAGTCCAAGCCGTGCCCAATGGACACCTTGTCCCCAGCCCAGAGCACTGAGTGCCACAGCCAGGCCTTCCTGGGCACCTCCAGGGATGGGGACTGCAAACCTCCCTGGGCAGGGGATGCCCACCCTTCCCATGGGGAAATTCCTCCTGATGTCCAACAGCCTGAGGCTGTTCCCTCTCCTGCTGTCCCTGTTCCCTGGCTCAGCCTGACCCCCCGGCTGTCCCCTCCTGTCAGCAGCTGTGCAGAGCCACAAGGTCCCCCTGAGCCTCCTTTGCTCCAGGCTGAGCTCCTTTCCAGCTCCCTCAGCTGCTCCTGCTGCTCCACACCCTTCCCAGCTCCATTCCTTTCCTGGACATCTCCAGCCCCTCAATATCTTCCCTGGAGTGGCCCAGAGCAGGGCACTGGCTTGGAGGTGCCTCCTCCCCAAGGTGTGGCCTCAATCTTCCTGCCAGGTACCAGCACAGGCATCCTAGGAAGAGCTCCATCCTGGCTAAGCACCACTCTGAACTGCTGAGGGCCTTTCCCCATGACTCCCCACTCTGGGACAGAAGAAGATCAGGAGCAACAACCCTAAAACCAAAAGCCATCCAAACAAAGAAGGAAACACTTTTTAAAATCCTCTGCATAAGCCACCTCCTCTGTCCTCACCATCGGGGTGGCTGCTGTGACCCTGAAAGAGTTAAGTGGGGAAGCATTCCCAGCCCAGCCCCCTCGCTGGCCCAACACCAGAGCTGCTGGCCCTGGGCTCGCTCTCCTCCTGCTCCTGCCGCTCTGCCTGCCAAGGGAAGGATGTGGCTGCTCCGAGTGACTCACGGAGCTCCTCGCCTCAGCACATCCCTTCGTGGCGTTTGGATCACACTTGTCTCCAAAATGTGCTGCTGGAGAGAGGCAGGGAGAGCACAAACACAGGCACGGAGCAAAGGTGGGGTTGGACCCAAACTGGGGGTTCTTTTCTCTCCGCTGGCAGAGAATGTTTTGCTCATAAGAGGAGAAACCCAGCTCCGAGGAAAAAGAAAGGTCCTCACATCACTTCTTCCATCAGGCTGACACCTCTTCATCTGGGGGAATTGAACATCTGTTACATAATTCAGCGAACATGTGGTTATTTGCCAGGCTTATTAATAGCCCAAACCCTCCAGCTTCAGATGAAAATGAGCAGCTGCTCCAGACTTCACCTCTGGAGAGTGGCTGGGAGCAGGCATGGGGCTGGCTGGGGCTCAGGGCTCTCCTCTCTCCCCAGCTCCTCCTCACCTGCCAGGAACGACTGCTTGGACTGCCTGACGCTGGGACAGCTGCATTCCCACATTTCCCTTTCACATCTAGTTTTTCTTTCCAGGAGGGGTGACAGGTATGAGAGAGAGGGCTGGGGGAGTGCAGAGGAGGGAAGGGAGGCAGTGCATCATTGTGCCTTCATCCCAGAGCACTGCCAGTCCCAGGTCACTGGGAATGACCACCAGGGCTTGCAGGCACGTCCATGCCAGGATCTAATCCTGTGCTGCCCTCCAGCTGGAGGAACAGGCTGAAGGGAGGCCCTTGGCAGCTGGACAGAAGGTGGGAAGGTTGGTTGTGGCTCTGTTCCTGCGGGGGTGGAAGGGCACTGCAATGAGCACACCTCTCAGCTTTATAATAAATTAAATAAATGCTTTAAATGCTTCCTGAGAGTGTTTCCAGGTGGGATTCAGGCTGGGCAGGAGGTAAAGGTGAGGCTGTGGCTGGGACAGAGCCTCAGATACTCCTGAGACACACAACCCACAGCTCACGTGGGGCAATGGGAGAGGCAAAGCCTCCCTGGCTGCCTCCAGCCCAGCCAAGGATCCATTAATGGATCACACAAATGATCTCCTCACTCTCTTCATCACCTTAGCAGAACCTGGAGTTCATCTTGATTCAATCCCAAATCCCTCCGTGGCTTCAAGCCAGCGCAGAAAACCAAACCTGACAAGTGATGGGGACTGGTGAGAACCTCTCCGTTTTCTGGCAGTCAGTAAAAGGCAGGAAGATCTGCCCAGAAAAGCTGAGGTCAGCATTCCACAGGAGTGTCTGCAGGGACAGGGAGGTGGCCCTGATGAGCTCTGAGCCACTCAGTGGAAGGTGGGGACCTGTGACAAGGGCTCAGGCGGGGACTGGGGACAGCAGAGAGCAGAGCTTGGACTTCAGGGGGCACAAATCAGGAGCTGCTCTGGCTCCAGGGACAAGAAATGCCTGAACACTCCTCAGGACGCAGTGCAGAGCTCCCACAGCTCATCCCACCAGGGAAAAACAGGCAGGAGATTGCAGTTCTCCTCACGGTCAGTGGACATCCACAGCGAATTTTTCCACAGGGCAAGGCAGCATCAGAGAAAGTGAGGGAAATCCAGCCAAAGCCACGATGGGAGCTGGGGGGGAAGTCCAGCGGGAGGGCAAACCCTTGGCTCAAGGCCTTCCTTCCAAGGGAGCTGGGAGATGCCTTCAGCCAGCTCATCCCACCCTCTGGCTCCCTGCTGCAGCAAAGCTGAGCCTCAGGACTGCAAACTGCACATTTCCTCTGGTCAGGGAGCACTGGACACAGATTCTGCCTGGGAGAGCTGGGAAGGGAGCAGGGAGAGGAGCTGGAGCCAGGCTGGGATTGAGACTCATCCAGGAATCTGCAGACTGCTGCCTTGGTTGTTCCCAGCCCCGAGATGGGCTCAGCTCTCCACTCTCCCCACTGCAGAGCTTCCCATGCGATCTAAAATGATCTGCTTAAAACGAATTAAGTGAACAATTCCCCTAAATATGAAATCACCAAATCCAAACTGCTTCAGCTGATCCCAAACTCCTTCCCGACCCAAACCAGGAGGGACCATTTTGGCAGAGGAAGAGAGCTGTCAACTTCAGCACAGTTTGACTGAAATTTTCATTTTTCCCTCCCTGTAGCTGCCTTTTTCATCCCCACCCAGCTGAAGGTTCACTCACTTTTGCTTTTACAGGCAGAACTTCATATTTTCCCTGTTCACCAAGCCATGCTTATCTGACCTCTGGAAGTGTAACAATCATTTCTTATTCCTTCTCCTGTACCTGGGCTGATCCTGTAAGCTTTGCTGGAAGAATTTGGACAAAAATACTATTTTTGACATCCTGGGATTCTTACACAGAGTCTTCCATTCCAGCTGTTATTTTCTGCCTTCATATACTATTTCCAAAATCTGCAGGATGGCAGTTCTGGAGTCAATTGGACTAAAACAATTACAGTTTAACTGAAACCTAAACAATTATGTTTATTAGCACAAATACAGAGAGCCACAGTATATTAGGGAAGGAGTGTGCTGAGTACCTAAAAGTTTTTGGAAATTTAAAAATCATCTAATTATGCCTTGTTACCCAACAAGGGCTTCACACGTTGCTCACTGTCCTTAGAAAAAGCAACTGGCAACATCAGACACATAATAAATTGACAATTCCGAGCGATTGACCTCCTGTTCCTATTGTGCATTCGCCATGGGATGGAAGAAAAACAGGAAGGAGCCTTGCCAAGGTACAGGGAGGAAAAAAAACAACAACAAAAACGAACAAGATTTTGTTGGCAGAACTTGCCAATGACTCGTGCTCCCTCTCACCCAACTTCCGTCACATAATTGCTGTGTGCTGCAGCAAATTCCCTGGAAATGCTTCTGCTGAGAAGGTGGAAACACCAGTTTGTGCAGAGCTACAGGCTCCTGTCCTCGCAGCCCCAGCCAGCAAGGAAGCAAGAGCAAAAGAACCAGAAAGAGAGAGGGTTTAGGTCCAAACCTGGCAGGTCTGGGTCTGAGCCAAGCTCCAGCAGGTGTTTGTAAGGACGGCCAGGCTGGAGTGCCAAGGAAATCAGTGTGGAATGGCAAAGAGTGCTCTGAGCTCAGAGCTGCAGCCTCTGACCCCAAAGGAGGGACAAACAAGGTTTTGGGCACCCAGAGATGTCCCAGCAGCTGTTTGGAGACACAGATGGGCTCAGGGAAGCCTCTCCAGTCCCATCTCCCCATCCTGATCCTGACCTTGGCACCAGCAGCTCCAGGAGATTCAGGCTGGGAAGCCAAACTCAAATCATCCCACACTCCTGCTCCTCGTGGTGGCTCTCAACCAGCAGGAGAGATTCCTGGCTGGAATGTCTGCTGGGCAGGTTTGTCAGGGAGGGACAGGGGAGGATCAGCTCCATGGTGGGAATAACAGGGCCAAAGATGGTGCAGAGGCTGTGCCCTCCCGAGGATTCCTGGAGGGTCTGAGCTCTGAGCAGAGCTGAGTGCAAATAACTCAGGGAAAAGGGGGAAAACTGGATCCAAGCAGAGCTGAGTGCAGGTAACGCTCAGAGAAAAGGGGGAAAACTGGACCCAAGCTCCCCCCAAAAGCTCCGTCAGGAGCCGATGAAAACAAAGCTGCAGTGGGGATGCAGGCAGGAGCCAGGGTGGGAGCGAAGCTGCCTCTGAGAGAGCTGTGGGGTCCAAGGGAAAAGCCCAGCTGGACACAGATCCACAGCCCAGCCTGGGGCTGGGGCACAAGGCTGGGTTGTAATTGGCTCCATGGGCAGGCAGGGGTGGGAGCCAGGGGAGGAGGCTCAGGGCATCACAGAACCACTGAATAGCCTGACCTGAAGGAACCCCAGTGATCATCCAGCCCAGCTCCGGTCCCTGCCCAGACACCCCAAATCCCACCCTGTGCATCCCTGGCAGTGCTGTCCAAACACTCCTGCAGCTCTGGCAGCCTCAGGCTGTGCCCATTCCCTGGGGAGCCTGGGCAGTGCCAGCACCTCTGGGGGAAGAACCTTTCCTGATCTCCAGCCTGACCTGCCCTGGCACAGCTCCAGCCATTCCCAGGTTCCTGTCCCGGTCACACAGAGCAGAGATCAGAGCTGTCCCTCCTGTTTCCCTCATCAGGAATTTTTCACTGGGATCAGTCTGCCCTCAGTCTCCTCTGCTCCAGCTGAACATTCCAAGTGCTCTCAGAGCTCCTCTTCCCCCCAGGACCCTTCACCATCTTCGTGGCCTCCTTTGGATGCTTCCAATGCATTGATGTCTCTCCTGCAATATTCACACAATATTGGAGGTGAGGCTGCCCCAGCCCAGAGCAGGGCAGGCCAACCCCTCCCTGGTGTCCCCAGGACACAGTCACTAGGCTCTGACCCTAAGGATCAATCTCAGCATCTGGAAACATTGCAAGGACTGGGATCCAGGTGCTGAATACCTAAAACCTTGTCACCTGTCCTGGCATTTTACACTGCTCCACCGAAAGTGGCTCTGTGGCACAGAATCCCATTGATGGGATCACTGAGGGTGGAAAAGACCTCCAGGACCAGCAGGCCCAAGCTGTGCCCAATGTCCACCTTGTCCCCAGGCCAGAGCACTGAGTGCCTGGTGATGGAAATGGTCCAGGTGAGAGAAATGATCCAGGTGAGAGAAATGATCCAGGGCTACTACAGCACAAAGCTCTTGCTGCTCCTGTGCAAATCAGGAATTGATTTTCCTGGCTCAGGAAGGCAAATGTAAGGATTTGTAGGAAAAACAGAGGCACTCTCCTCACCTCAGTGTGTGCTCTGTGCCACTGATTGAAGTCACTGCACTTGAATTTCTATGTTTTTCTAAAACAGGACTTGGCTGGCAGCTCTTGAGATCGCTAAAATAACTTTTTCTATGCTGCTGTTGTTTTTCAGCAGCACTTTGAGCTATTACTTATCAAAAGGGGCCTCATTTCCCCAAATTAAATGAATACTCCGTGAAGCATGGGAGGTATAAATTAGTCCAATGTGCTTTCAAACATTCTGAGGTTTTGGTAAACAAAATCTATCCTGTATTTAAACTCTGCAGCTTTACCTCATGCAGCATCACTGGGCAAAAGTTTTAATTTGATTATACATCTTATTAACTGTGCTCTTGGGTGTCCTCCCCCTTTCTCTCCTGTTCTACTTATTTACTTTGAAATAAAAGCCAATCGTCTCTCATACAGCACTGCAATTTTCATCAAAATTCTTCTGTAAGCTGTTAGCAAAACATATTTAAGGCTGACCCCGACAACCTTTCTCATTTTCCTTCAAACATTTCAATTATTACTTAATTTCGGCCTGCCTGAATAGCCCTGCCACCTCTAATTTGACCATTGTCACAGCGATGCAGGAATGGCTTCAAAATGAAAGGGGTTTGAAATTACCATCCCTGAACAGTGGGGATGTTAAATTGTGACTTCACTCGGTATTGGTGGGGGCAAAACTCAAATCTGGGGGCAGTTTTGGGCCCCTCAGGATAATACAGACATCGAGGGGCTGCAGTGTGTCCAGGGGAGGGGATGGAGCTGGGAAGGGTCTGGAGCAGCTGGAGCAGCTGAGGGAAATCCATCCAAAACCACAATAGGAGCTGGGAGGGAACTCCAGTGGGAGGGAAAATCCAATTTGGCCCTGAGATGCCCAGGATCAATCCAAGGGGTCAGAATTGCTCCTAAAACTGCAAATACACACACATTTGCCTGTATATATACATATTAAATACATTTTATATTAATTATACAAAGCTGTAAACACACAAACACACAATATGCTCATTGCTATATAATTAAACATTATATAACACATTTAAAATTAAGAAGTCGCTTGAATAGAAATAAAAAAAAGAAGTTAAAAGATTAAAATAACTGCTTTAAACTCTCTGTTGCAAACCTGGAATAATCACAGACTGCCAAACCAACCAGAGGTGAAAGGAAAAAAGGTTGTGCAGCAACCCAGCAGAGCAGGAGAGTTAAAAGGCTTTACTGAAAGAGTATCCAGGGAGGAAAAAGACCCCTGGATGTGACAAATTGCTGGGACAGGACCTGTGGGGTTGGCCAAAAAGGGTTTGAACAACAACCTGCTAAGGAGGAAACGCCAAAAGCTGGTCAGAAACAGGAGGGGAAGGAATTTTGGCTGCTGGGTGATCAGCCAGCACAGCTCGGACAGACAGGGCCAGGCTGGGAGGGCAGGAGAGCTGTTTGCATTCCTGCTCATTCGGGAGGAGATGGGAAAGGAGGCAGAAACAAAGATGAACAGTCAGTTTTCATAATGAAAACAACTTCCCACTGCAGCCCCAGAGAGCCCTGCAAAACAGACCTACTCAGTTATTAGGAAATCACCTGGGGACTGGAGGTGTGTGAGTGAAATGACAACTTCTGCTAATGGTACAGCATCAGGCAGGATGAGCAAAACCTGAACTGGTGCAACAGCTGCACGAAAAGCTCACAAAATCCAATGTCTGAGGTACAAAGAGCTGAATTTCAGTGCCCAATCCTGCCCAGGAGAAAACCCCCCATGGCCTCCCTCCCAAATACTGAGCTCTGGACAAGGCTGTACTGTCCAGGAAGGAATCACTGGGGGGATGTGAAGGCTGCTCTGGAAATATCCACTCCAAGTTCAGCACAGCCACGGGGAAAATACAATGTGAGAGGTTTGTCAGGGAAATAGAGAATAAAACTGAAATGGTGCTGTTGTGTGAATCCACTGTGCACCTGCAGGATGAATAAATTCCTGCTCCGAGCACTTGGGAAGGGAGGTAACAGAAGGAGGAAGGGTGAGAGAGAGCTTGGACAGAGCCAAGGAGTGAATTCTGCACAAAAATAGATCGACACGTCAGGGCCCTTCAGTCTGGCAAAGAGGTGCTTGAAAGGGATGGAGGAGACACTTGTTAAAGCAGAGTTTTATCACATCCTCAGCACCACAGAACAAACACTTGCTGCTTCTCCCAGCACCAGACCCAAGAGGTACCCGAGGAAATTACCAAGAAATCATTCCAAAGAAAGAAAAAGGCAGAGGAAGTATTTTTGCAAATAGTGCCCAATTATGCTGTTGAATTCTTCCTGGAAAACATCAGGTGCTCAAAAGAGGAATAAAATAATGCATTGAGAATGACGGACAGCCTTCAGCTCAGGAAGTTTTCAGGAGGGATTGAGAGAAGTTGGGGAGCTGGAGGAGGAATGGGCTGCACTTCTCCTCCTCCAGGAGATGAGAGGAAAGAGGAATTTGTCCTCATTGTGTAGAGAGAGTCCCAAAAATGGAGCTCCAACACCCTGAGCCTATGTGGTTTTTTTCCCTACTGTCAGAGAAGCAAATATTTCCTCCTGGAGCAGCTGGACACTAAGAACTGCAAGACATGTTCCAGCAATTTTGTGTGGATCACGGTTTGGACATAAAGTGTTTAACTAATGGTCACGAAACAGCCCAGTGAATCACCACCTGTGACCTGTGCTTTGCCCAGAGCAGCTTCTCTTCATCATTCACACTATTAAACTCAGCTAATCTCTTCTTCCAAATCCTTTAGGGAGAGTCTGACTGAGGCATGGCATCACCAAAAAGAAATAGCTTTTTTTAAGGGACACCCATGGGCTTGCTTTGGGTGGTGGCTGGAGGAGGTGGCAGGGAGGGAAGAGGGAAGATTCCCATTTTGACAGATCCCAGAAGGAGTTCTGGGATCTGCCAGGCCAAGAGCCTGCTGAGCTCTACAAACACCAGTGCAAAGGAGGTTTCATAGCACAGCTCTGCTCTCCAGCCCTGCTGGGAGCTGTAGGATCGGGATCAGGGAAGACCTGCTCAGGATCAGGAACTTCCAGCTCAGGATCAGGGAATGTCAGCTCAGGATCAGAGAAAGGGAATAACTGCTCAGGATTAGGGAATACCAGCTCTGTGCTCCCATCACAGCTCCCTCTCCCACCCTGCCACTGGTTTTTATAAATTATTTTAGTGTTTTTATAAATTGTTCTAGCGGTGTTTTATAATTTATTTTGGTGTTTTCTCTCCTGAAGCACGTGAGAACACACCAAGGGGGTACCCACAAGGGACAGTCCTTGGGACAAACACAGGGCCATAGGGAACATTGTGTTTCCATTACGTTAAAAAAATACACCAGTTTAAAAATTTCGTATAACTCCAGTCAAAAGGGCTCTGTTTGTCTTTACCTCAGGAAAAGGAATTTTAGGTTTCTTTCCAGCCCATTGTTCTACCAGGTGAGGTCTGGTGGACTCAGCTATCAACAGACTGGAGGAACCCAAAGATAAAGAGCTACCAGCAGAACATCAGCAGACAGCAGTGCTATCTACAAACAGCTACCCCAGAGCACCTCCAGCAGGGCTGAACACATCTGGGCAGGAAAGGACTGATGGGAAAACTGAAGAATGAAAAATCTAATTAACATCAGAGGTGAGGAGATTCAGATCCAATGGGAAACTGAATACTGGGGGTTTGCTCAACTTTAAACCAATGAACACTGACCCAATACATTTCCATGTATTTTTACTGTATAAAATACCTGAAAAATCTAGTAAATCCATGTATCATGGAATGATTCTCTCTGCACAGCCGGGCTGTGTGTGGATGAGATGATTTCTGTGGTTCATCCTGGCCAGAACAACATCCTGGCCAGATAATAAAGTAATGCCTTGACTGTCTGACACTAAAAATGTTGTTGGAGGGTTTTTATTTTCCCACAGTTTCGGTGATATCCAGATTGCCAAGGCTTCTCTGGAATCCCAGAATCCTAGACTACTCTGGGTTGGAAAACCCATCCCATTCCACCCCAACCCCCACAGCAGTGACAATTGTCACCCAACCCTGGCGATCCCTGGAGCACTTTGGGAGGCTCAGCTCTGACCCAGAGCAAGACCCACTGGGTTTTTAATACCTGCCGTGGGGCCAGAAGAGGGTCAGTGTTCCCAAAAGGACCAGCAGGATTGTCCAAGGTTTCCCAATGCCTCTGGCTGCTCCCAGCCTCTCCAGAGCTGCAATGGTTTTCTCGAGCATTAAATGAGACCCCAGGTGGAGCCCGTGTTGCCTTCTGTGCCAAAACAGGAATAAACCCTCATCACCTCATCATCCTCCCTCTCACACAGTCCAGCTGGGCTGGAGAGAGCTGGGACAGCATTTTCCACAGATCCATCTCCCTCTTGTATCCCAGAGAAAGCCCCAGTCTTCTACAGCTAACATTCCAGGAGGGAATAGGATATTTATCAAATACCCCAAAGAGAGCACTGCTGCTTCAATCAGGTCACAGGGCAGAATTGCACCTTCAGGCCGTGGCACAACCTAGTGGAGGAAAGAATCCATTCACTCTTCCAGCTTTAAAGAATCCATCCACTCCTCCATCTTAAAAGAATCTATCCACTCCTCCAGCTTAAAAGAATCCATCCATTGTTCCAGCTTGTTTTTATGGATGAGGATTATCCAAGCTGCCTGACTCTCCTTTCCCTCTGGAAACCATCAGGACCTTGAAGCAGCTATGGGCTCCATGGGGTGGGAACAGTGGGGCTCCTAATGTACCAGGGTGAAGCTGAAGGGGTTCTGCCCCACCACGGGATTCTTCTTTGAGGCCAGGATGGGTTGGGGTTAATCCCACTGCTGTTATTTGCATTACAGCAGCTCTGGGATCGGCACCTTTTGTTCCAGACAGCGGGGCTTGCACGTGAACTCATTGAGAGGAATTGACCAAAACAGCTCAGCTCTGAGGTGCCAAGGGACAGTGCCACCCGACAGGAGCTCCTGGCACTGCCACAGCTCCGTGTGCCAGCAGGTTGACACATGGGACAGTCACACAGTCACTCTCCTGTCCCTCACCAGGAGCCACCAGCTGGGAATCGATCCCTCCCCATGCTGACACTTCTCCAGAGGATCAGGGAATGATCCTGCCCTCTGCCCAGCCCTGGAGGCACCTCTGCAGTGCTGTGTGCAGCTCTGGATCCTCAGCCCAGCAGCACAGGGAGCTCCTGCAGCAGAGCCAGCAAGGCTGGGAGGATGAGGAGAGCCTGGAGCATCTCTGTGCCCAGCAAAGGCTGAGGGAGCTGGGGCTGTTCAGCCTCCAGAGGAGCCCAGCTGAGATGAACCTCAGCCCTGGCTGTCCCTGGCTGCAGGGAGCTCAGAGCAGGGCCAGCCTCTGCTCCCTGCGCCAGCAGTGACACCAGAGGGACAGGCAGGGACTGAGCCCAGGGAGTTCCCTGGACAGGAGGCAGAACTTCTTCCCTGGGCAGGACTGAGCCCTGAGCAGAGAGCAGGGAGGGGCTGCAGTGTCCCTGAGCAGGGATATTGCAGAGCCACATGGACACAGTGCTGTGCCCTGGGCTCTGGGATGGCCCTGCCTGGGCAGGGAGGTGACACCAGTGACCCTCTGGGGTCCCACAGCCTCACCCAGCCTGGGATTCCAGGATTCTGTGATGTTTTCCTGCCAGCCCAGGTGTCAGGGGGGTTGCAGATCATTCCAAGCCACAAACAGCCCCGGGGCAGCCTGGCCAGGTGACTCCTCTACAACAGCTCCAGCTCCATGGCAGCTCCTTGTTCTTAAGAACCAGCAGCTTTCTTGTACTTAACCCCTGGGACACCTTTGCTCTTCCCGAGTTAATCCCCTCCCAGCTCCATCAGCTGCTTTGCCACAGTGGATTTACGAGGGAGCGAAAATAAAACCACGCTCTGAAATCGCTTCCTGCTTCATTTGCAGCTCTGGGGGTGCCAGACCCTTCCTGCCTCTGCTCCGGCAGCGGAGCCTCCAGGAGAAACCTTTCCAAAATCAGCAGGGGCCTCCCGCCAACTGCCTGTAAAACATCAGCAGCTCCTGAGGGTTTATTAATCCCCTTTGAAACAGTGCCTGAGGCTCCCAAAGTGCTCGGGCTGTTCCCAAACTGGAGTCCAGGCTTTGGCTGGGGCCAAGAGCAACCTGGATATCAAGGGTAAAACCTGCATCACACCGGGCAACATCTGAACATGACTTTCTTGCAAATCTACTCCCAAGGGTCCCCAGGGCTTCCAACGCAATTTGGTTTAACTCTGTTTAAAGTCTCTGGCAGACAGCTGATTGCTGGCAGTCTCTGGGTGACCATGGGAAACAAGGTTTGCATTGTCTGCACAGCCTCTCACCTCCTTCCATTCAAATGGGGTTTCAAACAATGCACAGAGCGTGGCTTCTGTTCAAAAGGCTAAAATATGCTCGGAAGGAGGGGGAAAAAAAGATAAAACCATCAAGGAAGACAACAGCACGGCATGAGGTGGATGAACCTGCTCGGAGAGGCCACCTGAGCCCAGCTAAGCACCCAGATGACCACTGTAAGTGAGCGTGACGAGGATGATCCATCCCTGCAGCTCCGTGTCTGGATGATGCCATTCCCTGGCTGTGGCTGTGCCATCCCCAGGCTGACACGCCGTGCTGGTGTTTGTCCCTCCAACATTTCACTGGATAACCGTGCAACTCCACTCATCTGCTGCATTTTTACCGTTTCAGACTCCTGTAGACTGCTTTTCGTTTATCAGACTAATTCCAACTGCAGTCCCCTGCCAGAGATGGAGAATGGGCTTGACAAACATCGCTCGCTCTAAATAGAAGAATGTATTAGATTCTAGCAGCTCGAAGTAGTAAATTTAGGTTTTATCTCTGTCAGATCCATATTGGTCCCTGGCTGCTCCAGACACCCTGCTGGGCTCCTTTTGTTTAAAGGTGACTGGCAAAGGAAGAGCAGAAATGAGAGCTCTGCCTTGAGTGCCTGTGCTCTTTCCACTCTACAGAGTCAAGGAAGTAGGAAAGGTTATTGCCTGCAATAAAAATAGAATTATTTTTCTGCCTCTTCCTCAGGAACTCAGCTCTTATTTGGAGCAGGAGAATGTCGGCTGGTTGGAGATGGACAGGCAGGGCAAGATGGAGCAAAAGGCCTGGTGGGACCTTTAAATTCAGGTTTTTGTGCCACCTGGGGTTATCTATAGCTCCTCATGGGGCTATCGAGGAGCCTGGGGAAGGAAAGGGCTCTGGGACTGCTCAGAACTCATCCCACAGAGCATTCCTGCAGGATGTTGGGATTCTCCCTCACTTGCTCAGGGCCTGCTGCTCAGGCAGGGTTCAAATTCACCTTTCCACCTGCCCCAGCCTCAGGGGCACCTCCAACACATCTGGATGGGGATCCAGGGTGGGGAGAGACAAGCTGGGCTCCACTCATCATTCCTGGGCGAACAAAGAGGGGGGAAAATGCCTTCTCATCCCCACAAAGAGGAGTTCAAACTCAATTATCTCCCTTTAGAACAGAAAACCCTGGTGCAGATCACCTTTTTGGGAATGTCAGATTCCAGGTGAGCAATTTCCTGCCCTGCCTGCCAATCCTTCCAACACCTTCTGTCACCGGGGTTCGGGAATTACCAAAACCCAGCCCTCCGAGCTCCACTACAGAGCACAAAGCACCGGATCACACTGATTGCCGATCTCAAAAAACATCCCCTCACCCCCCTTTTTCACCTCAGCGCTCCCAGAACGAAATGGAAAAGTCAAACCTGGGCACCCAGCCCTTCCCCTGGCAGCGCGCTGCTCCCTTCCCTCCTCAGGCATCCAGCGGGACACAAATCCACGTTTGGGCAGCAGAGGAGGCTCGGGGAGGAGCTGGGAGATGCCACTGAAGCTCCATCCTCCCGCTGGGATCTGCTCCCAGCCGCTCTCCCTGGATCCCGGGCTCTGCTGTGTCTCCAGGCTGCTCTGGGGAGCGCTGGAGATGCGAAGGGCTGGGCCTGGGAACGATCCATCCGTGCCAGGACGCATTCCCTGAGAGTCAGCAGAACTTTTCAGCCCTTCATTTCATTCTATTATTTCTGCTGATGGCACTATAAATAATTACTCCCCACCCCTCCGTGTGCTTGAGCTGCTTCGCTGAAAAAAGATGCACATTTTGCTCGTCTTTCAACACCCTGCTTGTGTTTTGTGGAGCTTTGCAGTCCCTCCAGCTCTGCAGGATGGAGGGAACAGGTTCCAGGGGAGTTTGCCTGCAGCCCCGCTCAGCCCTCAGGAACAGCGGTTTTAACTTTCAGGCACTTTCAGCTTTCCTTGCCAGGTGATTCTCTTTCTTCCCTGCGAGCTGGGAACAATGGAGCCATTATCCCACCTCTGGGTCACAAGGGACAGGCTCCTTGCTCGTGTCCCCAAAGTCACAGATGGCTAAAGCACTCCCGAGGGGATGGGAACTGCTGAGGAAAGCAGGGGAATACAATAACCCTCAAGCCCCGGGGTGCTCAGCATCCCTTTGCCCTGCGCTCTGAGAGTTGAGCACGGAGCTGTGCCGTGGATTTCCCTCTGCCCTGCCACCCCTGCTTTTCCTCGCAGGCTCTGCACCTCCTCCTCTCCAAGTTTCGTTCCTTCCACTGCTCGAGGTGTTTTGCTGCCCACAAACCCTCTGATCTCTGCAGGTGCTCCTGCTCAGATGCCCATTCTCCAATTCCAATTCTCTACCCAATTCCAACTTCCCCGTCCCGTCTCTCCCTCACTCAAGGCAAATACCAGCAGTGAGGGGAAAAACCCCATTTTCCTGACCCAGTTGTGCAGTCCTGTGGGCTTTGGGCCGTGCTGAGTTCCCAGGATTCCCTCCCCAAGCCCTGGAGATGAAGGCGAGGCAGAGTTTTTCCCCGGTGGATTAAGAAAAGTGGTGTTTTTTTCTGTGCTAGCGCCTCAACACGCAGAACACAAACAGCTTCTCTCCTGATTTCCTGAGAGGTGACTACCATCGAGCACTTCTCAAGGAGATTAGTGGCTGCTTTTCCAATCCCATTTCAAGCCTCGAGGAGGCTGCTCTTTGTCAAAAGTGCTATTAACTTGCGATAGGCACCAGGATAAATGTTTGCTGGCACAACCTCTTTCCCTCCGGGATGCATGCAGGAGAGGCTCCCAGGGACCCAACCTCACCTGGGACTCGGCTGCAAAGAGCCAAACTGGCTCTCATTGAGCTCAGGGCACCTTAAGGATTCACCCACCCGAGACGGGGATGAAGGAACTACAAGCCACGATTTAAAGAAAAAGCCACGTTGCATGGAAATGTAAACAGAGGGATGACTCGGTTAAGGAGGAGAGGAAAATCACTGGCTGAGCGGGGCAGTTCGCAGTTAAATGTTCTCTGGGCACAGGGCTCCTGCTGAAGGGTGATTTATGAGCCCGGCTGAGGCCGGGGTGGGTGGCAGCGCCGAGGAGAGGAGACTCCGGCGTGCAAACAACGCTGTCGCTCCCAATAACCCGGGATTCGCTCCGCGAGGCTCTCCAGAACTGCTCTGCATTGCGAGTGCAATGCGCATGGAAGGATGTGGCAAAACTCCCCTAACCTGCGAGAGCCGGGGGACGGAGCGGAGCCGAGCGGCGGGAGCGCGGCGGGGACAACTTCTGCCGTGATGCACGGGCCGCGCATCCCAACTCCGCTCCTGCCCATTTCAGCAGCCGGGGGGGAAAGCCCCAGCTCTGGGTCATGCACTCAGTCACCGAACAGGGAAGGAGGGGAGAGGGAAGGCAGCGGAGGTGGCAGGACAGGCAGCCCCAGCCCCAGGTGCGCGGTGGGAGGATTCCTGCCGGCCCCGCGTCAGCCGCAGCCGCGCGTTAGACTTTCTCCCCGGCGGAGGAAAACACCCGGGAAAAAGCAGGGGGATGCTCGCAGCTGCCAGGCAGGAGAGGGGAGAAGCCGTGCCCGCAGCCCCGTCCCTCCCGCGTACCTCCTGCCGCCGCTGCCGCCGGAGCTGCTGTCCCCATCCATGCCGTGCCGGAGCGCCCGAGGTGTCCTGGGGAAGAGCGAGCGGCTGCCGCGACTTGGGAATACAGAATATGGTACAAGCTTTAATTAAAAGAGTCTGAAGGCTCTCTCCTGCTCGCTCGTCCTTTTTTTTGCAGTACCGGATCGGATTTAAAGGGCTAGAACCCCAATTTGGCACTGCTGCTGCCCCCGGAGCGCCGCGCTGCCGCCCGGGCCTGCCGGTGCCAGCAGTCTCCTGCCACCCGTCGGGGGCATCCTGGCAGCCCGGCAGGACCGGGAGCTGCTCGGTGCCACCGACAGCAAGCTGGAAATCAAGGCTTCCTCCAGCGGGGTGGCGAGAGGGGATCCCACTGGCAGCAGGGTGGGCGAGGGCAGCCCGAGCGCTCCGCAGGAAAGTTGGTGTTCTACCAGTGCTCCGGAGAATTGGGAGGAGGAGGAGGATCGTGTCCCTCTGTCCTGGTGATGCCACCGCCCTGTGGCAGTGCCCAAAGGCGTTGCCCTGCCAGCGCCAGCTCTGGGTGGAGCGGGGTTGTTGGGAAGGGCTGCGTCAGACAGGGTGGGGAAGGGGAAGGGCTGCGTCACCCCAGGGCGGTGGGGAAGGGCTGCGTCACCCCAGCTCAGCTCTGCACAACGGGGTCCTCGGCCTCCTGCCCGCATCCCGTGAGCAGGGAAGCAATTCCATTTGGATTTGGAGGCCACTTGCTCGTGCCAAGGCAGTGGGGAGACGACCTGGCGCTGGCGGCGTGCGAGTGACGCTGATCCCTCCTTCAGCTCCAGGTGCCTCTCCAGATCTCCATGAGAACACCAGCAGGCTGGGCTCTCAGAGCCCCTCGGGCTGCTCAGCAGGGCAGGGATGGCCAGGACATGGTGCCAGCTTTCCCAAAAAAGGGGAAGAGGGGAAGAAGAGCAGGGTTTCCATGGAGCCCTCCTTGGTCCAGATTTTGAGCTCGAACGAGGAAAACCAAGAGAAACATGGAGCACGTCTTTCTTCTTTATCTTCTTCTTTTACCCTGTTTGACCCCAGAATGTCCCCTCCTTGCCTGGGGACATCCCGCTCTGGATGTCCAATCAATCCGTGCCGTGCTCCCCAGGCTGACCCCGTGTTCTGGCTTCCTCTCCCCTCGTTAATTACACCCAGGGTTGGGTGCCAAGAGGAAAAGCTGCTGCGAATTCCATGCTGCAGCCCAGCTCCAAGCGGCTGGGATAATTAGCAGGTTATTAATGAACCAGAAGATTCCCACCATGGAGGGAGGACGGATGGGGAGGGAGGGGAAGCACAATTTGGGCCTGGTTGGGAAAACCGCATTGGAGTCGGAGACTCCATCCTTCGACCCAAGGCTCTGAGCCACCATCGGTGCTGGAGAAGATGCTCCCAGACAGATCCACAGAGCAAAATCCAAGGATTTTGCTTGGCTGGAGGCCACGCTGGGAGCAGAACGGCTCCATCTCCCAGCCACAGCCTGTGGACATCCATCTGGCTCCGGGGATGGAGAGGAAGCTGCTTTGGAGCCTCCTTCTCCACAGGTCCTGGGTGATGTTGGGTTTGTGGCACCATCACCATCTGCCAGGGTTCCTGCTGCTGGCTGGAGGGTGTCACCCCAAACACTTCTCCGTGAATCCCCCATAAACTGTGGGAACAGCACAATCTCCCTTCAAAATCAATCTGATAACAAGCATTGATACAATTTCCCTCAGTTTAGGCACCAGCTGAAAATTCCTGCGTAAGGCATCGCCTGGCAGAGCCTGGTGGGAAAGTGTTTCCCTAAATCCTGAGGGGCAGCAGGCAGGGGTGAAATTCCAGCAGAACCAGGGTGTCCTCAAAGGCTCCAGCCCGAGCTGCTGCCATCTCGTGTGTGTCTCCAAGGCATGTGGATGTTGTTCCTTTAATTATTAATCCTTGCATTGACGTAATCAAATGTGCCCAAGCTTTTAACGGATGCCTCGATGTAAAAAAATGAAGAATAAATTTCTTCTCCTCCCTTAAAACTTGTCTCAATCCCATGACCAATTTTATTGCCGTTCTGCTCTAATTTTAAATATAACGAGAAACATTAAGGTTTTCAATTAAAAGATCCCTTCCTTCAGATATTGGAACATAGCCTGAAGTGCAGACCACGTGTGATATTTTTCATTGGGATGGTGTGGGCTAAATCTGATTCCCAGATCAAACACAGTCAGGCTCAGGCTTGCAGTTGGCCAGGCTGGAGAGGCTGAGCTGTTCCACTCTGGCAAGATCCTCAGCCTTGTTTGTGTTTTTAGCTGAATCCTCGTGTTTCCGAATGGATCTTTGCATTTATTCCTTTTCTTTTGGTCAGCCTGAAAGTCTGTGGTGAGGGGCAAATGAACCTCATGCTGCCACCCTGGAATAGTGGAATTTTTGGCTTTTGGCTGATATATTTGTTTTTCCCCCGTCCTTTAGAATGAGATGATCTGTGGCCACAACACAGGAGATCTTCCTTGTGCAGTGACCTCAGACCTCAGCTTGATGCCACCCTGGAATCTCAGCTTTTTTGGCTTTTGACCGTGAAATATCCACATCTCCCCTTTTCTTTAGAACGAGCTGATCCACGGCCGCAACCCAGGAGATCTTCCTTGTGCCACGAGCTCATTTGAAGTTTCACTTGAAATGACAGTTTCAGTTCGTTAGACACCGTTAACGTGAAGCTGGGTTCACGCAAGGTTTTCTCGTGTGTTCTTCTCCGCAGACCCTAAATCTCTCACTTGTCCTCCAGCCTCGATCCTGCAGGTGACTCCATGTGGGTCTGGCTGCTCAGGCCAGCTCTCCTGGAGGGTTTGCAGCTGGGCAGATGTTCAGTGCTGGGCAGGAGTCAGTGTTTGCAGAGTTTGGATGACTGAGGTGCCAGCTGGGCTTGCAGGGCTGCAGCATTTCTCCCTCGGTGCTGTTGGAGTTTATTTCACTCCTGGAGGGATTTTGCTTTCCTGACTGAAGTGGCAGCCCTGGTTTCACTGGCCCTGAGGGTGTTCAAGGATCCTTTCCCACGGAAACAGCAGGTTCGTGCAGATGAGATGGAAAGACAGAGACATCCCCAAACACTTTCAGGAGCTGAAGCAGAGATTGGATCAGCCCTTGGCTCCACCCGCCCTGCCCAGAGCCCCAAAATTCTGCTTGTCCTGCACGAGGCATCTCCTGGTGACAGCAGCTCCACCTCCCTTCCCTGGGCTCTGGGGCACAGGCAGGGGCGGGAAGGGCCCTGGAGCATCAGCAGAGCGGCGGGGTGGCACAAGCTGCACAAACTCACCCGTCAGGTGCAGAGCTGGGTGGGATCTTGGCCAAAACCCACAGCATGCTGCTGCTGCTGCTGAATTCCTTGTCCAACCAAGGCTGTGAGGCTGCTTGGAAAGCCAGGAATGGCCGAGCTCACAGCAGAGCTGAATTTTCCACTCTTGAGCCAGAGTGTTAACTTTTGTCATCCCTGAGCCAAAGAATGTTAACTTTTGCCATTCCTGACCCCAGGAGTGTTAACTTTTGCCATTTCTGAACCAAAGAATATTAACTTCTGTCATCCCTGAGCCAAAGAATGTTAACTTTTGCCATTCCTGAGCCAAAAAATGTTTACTTTTGCCATCCCTGACCCCAGGATTGTTAACTTCTCTCATCCCTGAGCCAAAGAATGTTAAGTTTCGCCATTCCTGCAGGTTTTGATGTGTCAGGATGCATCTTGTCTCTCTCCAAAATCAGGATTTTTGGAGGCTCAACCACCTCTCTTGCTTTGGTTTTGAGGTTAGAAGAGCCCCTTGCTGCTCCCCTCATTCCCCCAGCACAGACCAGAGGGTTTCACGGATTTGAATTAATTAATTCCTGATGCCTGGGGGGGGTTTCTGTGATAACCCTTTTGTGCTGCCTGGAACTTAGAGGATCTGCTCTGGGCAGACAGTGGCCTCTGCAAGTGCAAAATTGTGTCAGGCCAAGGAAATTGCCGGGTGCAGTCGTAATTAATCACCCAAATTACAGCCCTTTAATAAAGATAAAAAGCAGAGAGAATAAAACAGGCTGCAGACCTGTGGGGAGGGGGTTGGGAGTCTGAAGGCAAAGCTTTGAAAGCCTTGTTTGCTTGCACCAAGTGTCCCAGGGGGATTGTTTTGGGGAACTTCAAAAGGAATTTGGAAACAAACAAAAAACTGGTAAAACATGGGGGAGCTGATAATCACAAATTATTCTTTTTTTTTTTTTTTCCCCCCCAGATTTGTGAATTAAACTGCATTCCTGCCATGTGGATGTGGCTTTTTCCTATCAGTCTCAATGGATTCTGCCTGCCTTGATCTTGCCCTGCCCAGTCCAGGTTGTGCTCCAAGGAGAGACCCTTCAAAAGCTGCAAATCCAGAAAAAAAACCAAAACCCAATTCCACCTGTGTTTGCAAGACAAAAATCAGCATCAAACGAATCTCAATCAGGTCTGCTTCAAGCAGATATGATAAATAAAAAGCAGTATCCAAAAAGTATATTCCAGATATGAAAAAAAAAGGGATTTTTTTTGTTTTTCAGAGTTTGTGGGTGATGTTTTGTGCCAGAAAACAGGGTTGAGCAGGACCCAGCGAGGGCTGTTCATGGACAAATGCTGGGAATCCCCAACTTGCCCTGGCAAGCAGCTTGGAAGAAAAATGTGAAGGAGACCTAAATCATCCTGCTTCAGGACATAAATCAGCCTCTAACTGACAGTGGGAACAGAGGAGCCCTTCTTGATGGGCTGGGTTAAGTTTTCCAAATGGAGAGGAAGGATTAGGGAGCTGTGGGCTGACAGCTTTAACTACTGCTGCTCCTCTCTGGCAGCTCCCAGCTGCAGCCTCGGGAAAGCCAAGGTCACAAATCCAGGGCACCTCATCCCTGACCTCCCATCCTGCTCCGTTCTGCACAGGTTGGCCAGCTCTGACTCCATTTCAGACTGCAGGAGAGATCCCAAGGAACTGCTCTTCCAGCAGCTCTCAGGACGAGTGGTTGAATAAACCCAAAATAAAATCTGTGAGGAGAAGAGACAAATTGAGCTCTGTCATGGACAGAGACAACATTGCTGCTCAGCCCAGCATCGACCACGGGGCTTCCATCCCTGAAATCACAGCTTCAGTGGGGTTAGATCCCTCTGGGGTCATCGAGTCCAGCCACCCCCAGCACTGCCAAGGCCACCACTGCCCCTTGTCCCCAGGTGCCACATCCCCAGGGCTGTTAAACCCTCCAGGGATGGGGAATCCACCCTGGGCAGCTGGGCCAGGCTGGACAACCCTTTCACCAAGGAAAGTTTTCCTGCCAAACTGGTGGGGGATGAGGGAAGGAGCTGGGAGTGCTGGGTGAAGATTTTAAGACTGTAAATCCATAGCCAGCAAGTCCTGTTGACTCTGCTGCTCACTGTTTTTTCTTGCCTTCAGCTGAGTCAGAGACAGCTGGAAAATTCCAAATTGCCTCAAATCAGGAAAACGTTCAGCTGAACCCCCCTCAAGGTTTTGTCCCAGCAATCTGCTCTGCTCCTGAGCTGACCTGCTTGCCCCACAGCTGGAATTTGGATTTGCAGGGCTCCTCCATCCCTGCAATTCCCAGCCTGGGCAATGGCCTTCATCCCTCAGAGCCAGGGAAGCCAAGGAGAGCCTCAGCAAAGAGCCCACCCTGCACTATTCCCTATTCCTGATGGATTTTCCAGGCTGTTGGGGTCACTTTGCTCCCTTTTGCTCTTTCATGAGGACACAGAGCCCACACTGAGGATGGAGTCAGCCGAGACTTCATTACCACACCAGCAGCCACATCCCCCTGTGTGGTTTTTCCATGTGCTCCGTCACCAGTTCTCTGTCCAGTGTGGCCAAACCAGTCCATGTCCAGCTCCAGGATCCCTGTCCTGGGGCCACCAGCCCTGTTGGGTGGCCCTGGCAGTGCAGGACAGACCCAGCTCGGAGCTGGACACTGGGAACCCTCAGCTTTATGGAGCTGAGCCCCTGAGCCCTGGCTCTGCCCTCTCCATCCGAGACAAACCCCGTATGAAAGGGACTGGGGAAGTGCTTTCCATGTTTTCCATCTCCATTCTTTCCAGCCCACCAAGAGCCAAGGAAAGGGCTGGTTCTGAGCTCAGGGGTTTGCATGTGGCAGCAGCCCCTGCCCAGGAATGGGATCCTCACCTGGGAATGGGATCCTTGCCCAGCTCAGGGACCTGGTCCTACACCCCATCCTGGCTGGGGGAGAGTGTTCCCAGAGAGAAGGAGATAGTTTGGCTTCCAGCCCATGAGAGAAGGAAAACAGCCATCCATGTGCACTGGAAACAGCCCAGAAACCCCAAACCCTGGACTGATCCCCGGTGTGGGCAGCAGGAAAGGGATTGGGATTGGGATTGTGCTCTGTGCTCAGGTGAGAGCTCACCTGCAGAGCTGCCCCAGCCCTGGGTCAGCACAGGAAGGAGCTGGAACTGCTGGAGGAGTGCAGAGGAGGCTCCAGGATGAGCAGAGGGATGGAGCAGCTCTGCTGGGAGGGAAGGCTGGCAGAGCTGGGATTGTTCAGCCTGGGGGAGAAGCTTTGGGGTGATGGAATTGTGGCCTTGCAGGGCCTGAAGGGGGTGACAGGAAAGATGGAGAGGGAATATTTACAAATACCTGGAGTGACAGGACAAGGAGGAATGGCTTCCCACTGCCAGAGGGCAGGGAGAGATGGGATATTGGGAAGGAATTCCTCCCTGTGAGGGTGGGCAGGCCCTGGCACAGAGTGCCCAGAGAAGCTGTGGCTGCCCCTGGATCCCTGGCAGTGTCCAAGGCCAGGCTGGACAGGGCTGGGAGCAGCCTGGGACAGTGGAAGGTGTCCCTGCCATGGCAGGGGTGGCTGATCTTTAAGATCCCTCCCAGCCCAGGCCATTCCAGCATTCTGTAACTCCACAACATCCTGACAAACAGGGTTTTCAATCCCCTTCCAGCCCCTCCGTGCTTCCCTCCGCTGTGAGTTCGGGTGGATTTTGGAACTCTGAGGCCACGGCAGAGGCTGCTGTACCCTCGGGCTCCTTCCTGCCCCACAAACCCTCCCGTGGCACTTGCAGAGCCTCAAGCTGAGAGTGGGTTGGAGCATCTCCTGCTCCGCTCGGTGCCAGCAGCCCCGAGGGCTCTGCTCAGTCATTAACGCGCTCTTTGAAGTGCAGCTCTTCATCCCCCGCATTTAACGCCGCCAAATTGTGTCACCAGTGGACACACACTGCTCCCCCTCCGTGCGCGGCTGCCTCGGGAGCGAGCAGGAGAAGGGAAGGGTCCAGCCTGGGCTGGGATATCTCCGTCCCGCTCGGAGCCGAGGCGACACTTCAATAAAAGCAGCTGCGAGCAGCCCTGCCGGCGATGGCAGAGTGTGTCTGCAGCCGGGGGATGGATGGCTGTCCTCTTGTCCCCTCTGTCCCCTCTGTCCCCTCCCGCCCCGCTCGCCGGCAGAAGCTGCGGGTTGGGATGCTCTCCCCGCCGCCGGGCTGTGCCGGGAGCAGCGCTGCCTCCTTCCCTTGGCTCTCGGTCTCCATGGCGATGGCTCTGCGGCATCCTCCGAGCGCGGCAGCATCGCCCTGGGCACAGTCCGGCCTGGACCGGGCTGAGCCGGGATAGCCGGAACGGGGATGGGATGGACGAAACGGGGCTGGGATGGACGGAACGGGGATGGGATGGACGGAACGGGGCTG
>VZRM01003310.1:0-11813 GCA_013397955.1 Grantiella picta | reverse complement strand
CTGTGGGACAAATTGCTTTGGACACCCCTGGAGCTGTGGGAAAGGCCTTTGGACACACCTGGAGCTGTGGGAAATGCCTTTGGACACACCTGGAGCTGTGGGAAAGGCCTTTGGACACACCTGGGCTCGTGGTTTGGGGAGCTGCTGGTCGGAGGAGACTCTCCAAGCAGGGTCCACCCGTGGAGCTCCCTGGGAACTCCTGCTGGAGCTGCTGGAGAGTCCAGAGGAGGCAGCAGGATGAGCAGAGGGATGGAGCAGCTCTGCTGGAGAGCTGGGGTTGTTCAGCCTGGAGAGGAGAAGCTTTGGGGTGACAGAATTGTGGCCTTGAGGAGCTGGGGGAGCTGCAGGAAACTGGAGAGAGACTCCCTGTGAGCCAGGAGGGTCAGAGAAGGGACTTTCCCTGTGAAACCTCTCCAGGCTGCTCCTGGACTTCCAGAGGGATCATCCTCAGCTGGGAGTGCAACCCTGGAGGATCTGGAAGGACTGCCAGGGCAGAAGGGACGCTGGGAGGGCTCGGGACAGCAGGAGCTGGGACAGCCCTGGGATGGCTTTGTTCCCCTGGCAGCCCCAGCTGCTCCTCCCAGCCCCTTCCCAAAGCTCTCCCGCGCCCCATCCCCAGAGCTGGCATTCAGGAGCTTGGGATGTCTTCCAGCAGGACCGCAGGCCCACGCTGGAGCATCCCCAGGGCAGGAGCACATCTTTCCACGCAGGAAATCCCCCAGCCGGGGGAGTGCTCAGCGATAATCCCCTGGCCTGCTCCAGGAGCAGAGAAGGGAATTCCCACTCCGCTCCCCTCTCCAAAGGATTATCCAAGGAGATGTGACAGGACAACCCTCACCAACACCTTCCCCCAGCAGGATTTTTCCCCCTGTGGTTGTTCAGTGAGTGACAAAAAAATCTCAGGGTTTTGCACAAATAATAGGAAGCAGGTGCAGGAGCAGAAGCAGATTCCAGCTCCACCGTTCCTTTGGAATTCCTGGCAGTTCCAGAGGCAGCCTGGCTTTGCACAGAGCACGACTGTGGCTGCTAAAAACACAAACCTGCTCCTGCAGGGTTGATTTGGAATCCTCAAGTTCAAGGGAAGAGGCAACACCTGCAACCTGCACTGGGCCATCCCAGCAGCGCCATCCCGTCTGGCACCAACCTGTCAGGAAAACACATTTTCATCCTTGGAAAACACATTTCCCAGGTGGAACTGAGAGTGGAAATTCCTGGGCAGCTGTCCTGTTCCAGTTTCCAGCTGTTCTCACTCCCAGTCATGATCACCCCTCTGCTCTGTCCCCACCTCTCTGGGAGTCACAGCAGGGAAGGTGGAGATTTCCAGTTTCTCCAGAAATGAGGTGGTGGCAGCATCACACGTGAGCTTGGCTGTTACAGAAAATAAATAAATAAATAAATAAACAAATAAATAAATAAATAAATAAAAGAAAACTTTGGAAGACATGAAAAGGAAACAAATCTGAAAGCTGGGGCTGTTGCTGTGAGAGAAACCCTGAGAAATGAGCAGACACCAAGTGAAAATGGATTGAGGGCAACGAGGAGAGGCCCAGTCATGGAATCGTGGAATATCCTGAGCTGGAAAGGACCCCAGTGATCATCCAGCCCAGCTCCTGTCCTGCACAGACACCCCAAATCCCACCCTGTCCATCCTGGCAGTGCTGCCCAAACACTCCTGGAGCTCTGGCAGCCTCAGGCTGTGCCCATTGCCTGGGGAGCCTGGGCAGTGCCAGCACCTCTGGGGGAAGAACCTTTTCCTAAAATCCAGCCTGACCCTGCCTGGCACAGCTCCAGCCATTCCCTGTGTCCCAGGGAGCAGAGATCAGCACTGAGATGGAGCTCAGAGCTCACAGCAGTTCCTCCACAGCACATCCCAGCAGCTCTCCCCGATGTGTTGCCTGGTTTCGGAGCAGGAATGCTTCTCCCAAAAAATGCCTCCTTTTGCTGGGGGAGGGTGGGTGAGAGATGCGACTAAGGCTCAGGGTGGGGAAGGACCTGGAGGGTTCTGAGTGACCCAGGACAGCACAGCCTCGGGGACAGAGCCAGGGTGGGACATGGCAGCAGGGAGCTGCCGGCACTGTGTGAGCTGGGAATGTCACCTGCCAGGGGCTGCAGGGGATGTCCTGCTGGGGGACAGAGCTGTGAGTCTGGGGGGGTCACACCTGAGCCTTGCCAGCCCGGGGATCAATCCCTGCCTGGCCCAGGGCAGTACAAACCCCAATCCAGCAGGATCAATCCCTGCCTGTCCCAGGGCAGTACAAACCCCAATCCAGCGGGATCAATCCCTGCCTGTCCCAGGGCAGTACAAACCCCAATCCAGCAGGATCAATCCCTGCCTGGCCCAGGGCAGTACAAACCCCTGTCCCGGCAGAGCCCCTGGATGTTCACCGTCGCTTCCCAGTGCATCACGCAGTGCCCTCTGCTGCACGCTCCGGCCAGGGAGGGCTTTTTGCCTTCCAATCTCCCACTTCCATCATCATCACCAAGCCAATTCAACCCTCACTTCAGTCAAATTGAAAAAAAAACACCCAGACTAATCCAAAGGTGGTTTTTTGTGTGTGTGGTTTGTTTTTTTTTTTGCACGACCTCATTCCATTTCAGGCGGGATCTTTTCCAAAATGATGGAAGCCATTTATCATTAAAAGAGTATCTGTGTCATATTATTGCTCCTCTGACTGATGGCATTACAGACGTTGATGGAGCATCAGACGTGACATCACAGATTTCCATTATTTAAAGGGACAAAGTCAAGTTAAATTTCCCAGTCCTGCCTGCTCATTCAGGGGGATGAGACAGGGAACAAATCCGCTTCATTAAAGCTGCTCCTGACTCCTGTCAGAGCGCTGTGATTTGTTCAAATACACATAATTTCCTTTCCCATTCTGTTAAGACTGGAGAGAGAGAGAGACACGGTGTCAAAATCCAGATCAAAATGATGGAGCTCTGCCAGAGACACCCAGGGTTTGTCAGCCGGGGCTGTCGATCCCTCCAGGAGCTGAGGAATTGGGAGGAATTGGGAGGAATTGGGAGGAATTGGGAGGAATTGGGAGGAACTGAGTCCTGCTGCTCCCCAGGCTCTCCCCCAGCAACCCCAAACCTCCTCAGCACCCACCTGGCTGAAAAACCTGTCCTGGAAAAGCCTAAGGGGAGCAGGGAAAAACCCACAGTGTTTTTTACCAGAAACATTCCCTGATTTCTGGGGTCCCAGCACGGAGCTCCAGGGATGCTGGGCCTGGCAGATGAATTGCAATGAGCCAAAGGGAACAGGAATATTTGCTGGGATGGAGGTGGAAAAGAGGAGTAGGAACCAGCCTGCCCAGAGACTGCAGCCCTTGAATAATGAACACCTCAGACGAGAGGGGAGCAGAGCCTGGAGATGCCAGCAGAGGTGAAAAATAAAATGTGCCACGGAGAGGCCAGGGAACAGCAATAAAAGTGCAAGTACAGACTGCTTGCACCTAAACCACTTTCAAGAGTGGTTTAGGAAGCTTAAATTCCCTTTTATGCAGGACTTTCATTTCCCTGGGCTGCCAGGGAGGTCTGAGCTAAAGGGAACCTGATTTAAAGGTATTTAAATACCTCCAACACAGCTCTGGCTCTCAGGATGGAAGGTTTTCACTCTGAAGTCCTTCAGTATCTTCCAAAGCCTCTGGCCAGGCTCCTGCAGATCCATCCTGCTCTGTCCCAGGAAGCTGAGCCATCACAGAAATGGGATTGGAGGCAGACTGGAAGCTTTGCCCAAAATCCCATTTCTGCAAGTGAACATGGCTGGGCTTGGCCAGGACGTGTCTGGAGCAGGAGGCACTGAGCACAGCCCAGCATGGGATGGGCAGGAGCTGCTCCTGGAGCTGGGAAGGAGGGCAGGAACAGCCAGTGGGACCCAAAAGGACTCACGGGGAGGAGGCTGAAGCCTCAGGATGATAAAATATGGGAAAGTTTCACAGTTCGGACAGACACAACATACAGACACACAACGCTCTCAGTCAAAGCAAAGATAAACTTTATTTTATCACTACAAAGCCTCTTTTATACTATTAGCATTCACTCCTCATGCTCGTTGGCTTCTAACTTCCTACATCACAGAATCATTGGCTATCCACAGCTAGCACACCTTCTTGCAGGAGCAGCCTCCCTCAGGCAGGTGGACATTGTGTTCTCTGTTGGCTTTGCTTCTTGCTTCTGCTGATGCCAAGATTCTCTTGGGTACAAGGAAATGGTACCATTTTGGTGTCTGTGAGCAGAGGCAGACCAGCTGGCAGTGGCCAGAAAAGGAGAACAAAGGATGGCAGGAGGTCCTGCCCTGCCCTGCCCTGCCCTGCCCTGCCCTGTGGATCAGGGACTCGGATGGACAGTGGGATGCTGCCAAATCAGGGCTGCTCAGCACATCAGTGACAGTAGGGAAGGGCTTTGGTGAGCACAGGAGGGGACAGGGCTGGGAAAGCCCCCTGGATCCCCAGGATGAGTGTCCAGGGAGAGATCCAGGCACAGGACTTTGCTCCAGAGCCCAGCTGCTTTTATCCCTCGGTAATGAGAAGAGGCTCCCGAAAATGCTGCCTAATTCCCAGCAAGGACGAACAGCTTAACCCCTCCAGTGATGGACTTTTTTTTTCTTTTTCGTTCCATTCCTGCAGCCAGGGGAGCTTTTCCTGATCCATTTGATCTCCTTTTCTCACCCAGCCCAGGATATGGCAGCACAGCCTCCAAATTCCACTCGTTTCCACGTCTGTTCATCCTGCCATTTTCTCCTCCAAGGGCTCCTCTGGCTCATCCCGAGCCCAGGCTGCCCACGGGATGCTCTGTCCAGTGATGTCCAGCAGGGACATCAATGTCCTCATCAATGTCCTCATCACTGTCCTCTTCCAAAGCCACCTCAGCCTGCAGCTCCACACCAAATTCCTACCAGGAAGCTCCCAGCTCCCTCAGCCATGTTTCCAATCCTCCCCTCTCCCATGGGACACCCTAAGTGGGTGATTAAACCCCTCCAGAAATCCCTGCAGACCCTCCATGAGAATGGCAAAACCCTAGGTTTTCCCATTCTTATCAAGCTGGGCTCAAAACTACTTTCCCAGCAGCCATACGGCCTTGCTGCCTCCTTCTTTGTGCCTTTGGGACAACACAGGGAAGGCAAAAATGAGAATATTCCTCCTCCTGCCATTCGCCTGACCGGACACTGAGCAAATCACCTCAGCTCTGGAAGGTTTTGTCTTCACTCTTGTGCAGGGGGAGCTTTGTCAGGGAATTCCTGCTGTACCCGAGGGGAGGTCTGGCTGTGCCAGAACCCCCATGGACACAAATCCCACCTTCCTGTGCCTCTGTGCTGGCAGAGCCGGCAGTTCCAGGGCTGTGATGGATAAAGCCCCATCCTGAGCTCACACCAGCAGCCCAAAATTTAATATTTTCCTGCCTCCAGGTGAGGATAGAAAAATTTCCAATCCATAATTTCCAGCCGAGCGGGGAGGATGTGGCTGCAGTCCCAAGCTGTTGCTCTGGGGATGGAGTTGGTGACTCAGCCACCCCTTCTGGTGTGGAACTGGACAGGTCTCAACCCCTCCTGGGTCACTGCCACCTGCCAGGGATTGATTTTACTCCCAAAAAGAAGTCCAGCTCGTATTAGAAATGCGAGGGAAGTAGCCAGGCGCATGCAGGTAGCACCAGGATGATTTATTTTATTACCCCTACAATTATTATTAGAGTTCAGAAGCTCCTGGGGCACAGCAGGACCGTTGGAATAAAACATGGGAGAGAATGGCAGAGAAGGAATAAAATAGAAGTAATATGTGCAAATACAGAATGCACAAGGAAATATTGTGATCCAGGGTTTCCAGTGCTGTGAAAATGGGAAATTTCCCTAAGAAATCAAAGAGCAGCTGTTCGAATGGAAGAGTTTAAAGCAGGCAGCACAAAGCAATTCCTGATTTTGGGGGGAATGCCAAAACTGGGGGATCACAGGGAGGAGCAGGGATGAGGACAGCTCCCTGTCTGCCCTCCAAGCTCTCCAGGCTTGCTGGGCTCCTGCTCACTCCAGGGACCACGGGGATCCTCCCACCCATCCAGGTCTGCCTGGTTATCCACCTGGGATCTTTCTCCCCTGGAGCAGCAGCTCAGCCAGGTCACTAAACTCATTAAACTCACTAGACTCATCAAATTCCTCAAGCACATCCAACTCATCCCTGTGGCCCGAGCAGATGCAGGGGTGACACCCACGGAGAGCAAAGGCCACCACAGGTCACCTTGTCCAGCTTTTCACCCCTCCTGGATCCGCTGGCCGCAGCAGAGCTCTGAGCTGCTCAGTGCCAAGGAGCAGGAAAGGAGAAGGGATGGAAAACCAAAGGGCTGGGACATCATCGTTGCTGCAGCAGAAGCCTGGGGTGGAGCCAGACCTGAGGCTGGAGAGCAAGGGGCTAGAAAGGACAGGAAATGAAGGACTGGCCAAAAGCTCTGGGAATCCATGAGGAGGAAGGGCCGTTTTTACCTTCCCAGAGAAGGTTTCTCTGAAAACTTGCTGCCGTTCCCAGGAATCTCCGCACTGGTGATGGTGGGGCACTTGGGATGATGGGATGAGAGCTCCTCGTGTATTTTAAGGATCATGCAGAGCCATTCCCTGTCCTCCTGAGGGGGTGGATCCTCTCCCCTGTTCCCAGGCAGCAGCAGTCAGGGGCTGGGCTTGAGTTCCCAAGGGCACCAGGGACGTGGCTGTCACCCCTCTGCCATCGCTGGGGACATCACAGGGGACAATCAGCTGCCCTCAGAGAGCCCCTGGGAGAGCTGGGAGGCTCTTCACGGTGTGGTTTTGTCCTTCCCAGCTCCCTGCACCTCTCCAGGTGGGACTGGGAGGGTCTGGTCCCGTTTTAAGCCATAATTCTCTCAGAGCCCTCCAAATGCCACCTCCCTAAGGAGCAGCAGGACACTGTGGGGCTGGGGACGGAGCTGCTGGGTTCAGGTGGCTCCCTGTGCCTCATCAAGAGCAGAGCTCTCCTGGTTATCCTGAATAGCCCCAGTCCTCTCTTGGCTCTCCTCTCCTGGTTATCCCACTCAGTTCTCCCTGGATTTTGGCCACAGGAGGCTCAAAGCTGCTGAGCTCCACAGCAGAACCACTCGTCCCCTCAGATGAGCTCAGGCAGGACATAAAGAACCTCTTNCCTCAGCTCTGGAAGGTTTTGTCTTCACTCTTGTGCAGGGGGAGCTTTGTCAGGGAATTCCTGCTGTACCCGAGGGGAGGTCTGGCTGTGCCAGAACCCCCATGGACACAAATCCCACCTTCCTGTGCCTCTGTGCTGGCAGAGCCGGCAGTTCCAGGGCTGTGATGGATAAAGCCCCATCCTGAGCTCACACCAGCAGCCCAAAATTTAATATTTTCCTGCCTCCAGGTGAGGATAGAAAAATTTCCAATCCATAATTTCCAGCCGAGCGGGGAGGATGTGGCTGCAGTCCCAAGCTGTTGCTCTGGGGATGGAGTTGGTGACTCAGCCACCCCTTCTGGTGTGGAACTGGACAGGTCTCAACCCCTCCTGGGTCACTGCCACCTGCCAGGGATTGATTTTACTCCCAAAAAGAAGTCCAGCTCGTATTAGAAATGCGAGGGAAGTAGCCAGGCGCATGCAGGTAGCACCAGGATGATTTATTTTATTACCCCTACAATTATTATTAGAGTTCAGAAGCTCCTGGGGCACAGCAGGACCGTTGGAATAAAACATGGGAGAGAATGGCAGAGAAGGAATAAAATAGAAGTAATATGTGCAAATACAGAATGCACAAGGAAATATTGTGATCCAGGGTTTCCAGTGCTGTGAAAATGGGAAATTTCCCTAAGAAATCAAAGAGCAGCTGTTCGAATGGAAGAGTTTAAAGCAGGCAGCACAAAGCAATTCCTGATTTTGGGGGGAATGCCAAAACTGGGGGATCACAGGGAGGAGCAGGGATGAGGACAGCTCCCTGTCTGCCCTCCAAGCTCTCCAGGCTTGCTGGGCTCCTGCTCACTCCAGGGACCACGGGGATCCTCCCACCCATCCAGGTCTGCCTGGTTATCCACCTGGGATCTTTCTCCCCTGGAGCAGCAGCTCAGCCAGGTCACTAAACTCATTAAACTCACTAGACTCATCAAATTCCTCAAGCACATCCAACTCATCCCTGTGGCCCGAGCAGATGCAGGGGTGACACCCACGGAGAGCAAAGGCCACCACAGGTCACCTTGTCCAGCTTTTCACCCCTCCTGGATCCGCTGGCCGCAGCAGAGCTCTGAGCTGCTCAGTGCCAAGGAGCAGGAAAGGAGAAGGGATGGAAAACCAAAGGGCTGGGACATCATCGTTGCTGCAGCAGAAGCCTGGGGTGGAGCCAGACCTGAGGCTGGAGAGCAAGGGGCTAGAAAGGACAGGAAATGAAGGACTGGCCAAAAGCTCTGGGAATCCATGAGGAGGAAGGGCCGTTTTTACCTTCCCAGAGAAGGTTTCTCTGAAAACTTGCTGCCGTTCCCAGGAATCTCCACACTGGTGATGGTGGGGCACTTGGGATGATGGGATGAGAGCTCCTCGTGTATTTTAAGGATCATGCAGAGCCATTCCCTGTCCTCCTGAGGGGGTGGATCCTCTCCCCTGTTCCCAGGCAGCAGCAGTCAGGGGCTGGGCTTGAGTTCCCAAGGGCACCAGGGACGTGGCTGTCACCCCTCTGCCATCGCTGGGGACATCACTGGGGACAATCAGCTGCCCTCAGAGAGCCCCTGGGAGAGCTGGGAGGCTCTTCACGGTGTGGTTTTGTCCTTCCCAGCTCCCTGCACCTCTCCAGGTGGGAGTGGGAGGGTCTGGTCCCGTTTTAAGCCATAATTCTCTCAGAGCCCTCCAAATGCCACCTCCCTAAGGAGCAGCAGGACACTGTGGGGCTGGGGACGGAGCTGCTGGGTTCAGGTGGCTCCCTGTGCCTCATCAAGAGCAGAGCTCTCCTGGTTATCCTGAATAGCCCCAGTCCTCTCTTGGCTCTCCTCTCCTGGTTATCCCACTCAGTTCTCCCTGGATTTTGGCCACAGGAGGCTCAAAGCTGCTGAGCTCCACAGCAGAACCACTCGTCCCCTCAGATGAGCTCAGGCAGGACATAAAGAACCTCTTTCAAAGCAGGAAAGAGATTTGGTTCTGCAGAAACATTCCTTGTGCTGTGCACAGGAGGATGTGTTGGGGAGGACATGAAGCTGACATCAAGAATTCCCTAAATCCAAGTTCCAAAATGCACCTTCCGTGGAGCCCCAGCTGCCCAGGGCAAGGTGTTCACACTCCTTTGCTGGGTGGCAGTTCCTCCCTTCTCAGAATGTGCCAGCAAGGCTATTTCTACTTTTTAATCCAAGCCTCCATCGGTGTTTTTCCTCCTTTCCCGGGTTTTGCTGGATTTTGGGGAATGTGCCAACGTGAGGTTATCAGCACAGCTTTCCTCAGCTCATGGATGGCGTGCTGAGGGGCAGGTCAGGGTGGGGTTATCATCCCATGGGGTTGGCGTTCCATGGGGTGAGCATTTCATGGGGTGAACATTTCATGGGGTTACATTCCATGGGGTTGGCATTCCATGGGGTGAGCATTCCATGGGGTTAGCATTCCATGGGTTTACCATTCCATGGGGTTGGCGTTCCATGGGGTGAGCATTTCATGGGGTTAGCATTCCATGGGGTTGGCATTCCATGGGATTACCATTCCATGGGATTACCATTCCATGGGGTTACCATTCCATGGGGTTACCATTCCATGGGGTTAGCATTCCATGGGGTTACATTCCATGGGGTTACATTCCATGGGGTTGGCATCCCATGGGGTTACCATTCCATGGGGTTACATTCCATGGGGTTGGCATTCCATGGGGTTACCATTCCATGGGGTTACATTCCATGGGGTTACATTCCATGGGGTTACATTCCAGCCCTTCCACACTAGCTGATCCCACGGGAGGCACAGAACCAGAGTTGGTTCCTGGGACCTTGGGCAGGGCTGTGCTTTGGGCTCAGTCCCTGTGCTGTGAGCACAGCAAACCCCAGCTGGGCTGGATTCATGGCTCAGCTCCATTCCCAGGGGATCAGGTCACCTCTGGAACAGCTGGATTTCCCGGGAAAAGAGGAGGATGTGCTGGGAAGGGCTGGGGGCATTTGCCCCTCAGCTCAGTGGGGATGTGTCGCTGTTGAACCACTAGCGGAGTGAAGAAACCAAACAGGGTCTCAAGTTGGCACAGTTCTGAATTTATTATTTAATTTTAGGATTTATATAGACTCTCACAGATCATCTGGATTGGGCGAATTCAAAACCTCCCCCTAGGCCAATTGGCCAGGCTTGAACCGCCCATCTTTCCAGAGACTGTTTCAATAACATCCAAACTTTATTTATAAAAACACATGAAGAAGAGGAGAAAAGAGAAGAAGAGGGAAAGAGCCTGTGTTGCCGCAGGGATGAGAGCTGGCACAGCTGGGCCGGGGAGATCTCACCCCAAAATCAGCCTCAGCATCCCAACCCACCCTGGGCAGCCTCTGGAAGGGACTCCCATGCTGGAGTTCCATGTGCAGAATGTGCCTCAGGAGCCTGGAAAACCTGACCTTTCTGGGGGTAATGGGGTTTTCACACAGAAATGAGGCAGAGGGCAAAGCATCAGGAAGTGGTTCAAGCAAAGACAGGAAAAGGAGAACTTCCCAAAGCTGCCGGTATTTGCCAAACTGCAGTGGGAAGGGTGAAGAGCCTGCGCTCCTTCCTGCAGGAATCGTGGCTGTTCTCACCCCTCCTCCTGCAGCTGTGGGGTTTTGCTGCCTGCCTTTCCCCGTGCTTTTAACTGGAGTTCCACCCCGCAGCTAACACAAACCCCTGTCAGGGAGATGAGTGTCAGCACTAAAGGCTTTGCATTTTTAATGGCCGAGCAGAGCTCTGGCTGGAGGGAAGCTCAGGCCGAGCTGCCCTGGTGGCTTTGGGGAGAGCTGAGCTTTGCCATGGTTGATTTGTGCAGAACCTGCTCTGAGCTGGGGGATGAGACTGCCACCCCAAACTCAGAGAGTCCCCGAGCAAACCCTGCCTGGCTGAGCTGGGCTGTCAGAGCCTCCCCAAACAAAGGGAAAACCCTCACCGGCCCTTCCTTCCCGAGAAAAGGAGGGACTGATGAATTATTAACACAGCCACTTAACTCCACTTAACCCCAGTCGTTCATATTTCCAGCTGAGGAGAGGCAGGGCAGGGCTCGGGGCCATGGAGAGCCCAGCAGGGCTGGGCATCCTTCCCTGGTGCCACAAAACCCACAAAACCCACAGCGGGCTTAGATATAGCAGCAAAATAGCTAAAATAGTTGTCTTGAAATACTTACAGTTAACTTACAGTAATTAAACCACCTGCTTAATTAAATAGCATCTGAAAGGCAAGCATAACAAAGATCCCTGCCGCTGACATTTCTGTCAGCAAGTGTTACCTGCTAGAACCACGAAACAAGAGAGAAATACACCACTCTCCAAAAGGACCATGCATGCTTTAAAAAAGCAAACAAAAGGAGAAGCCATGCTAAAAAGTTCCTGAAACATGAAGACTAGCTTGAAAAAATGCTTGAATATGCATAATTGTCTACAAATATGCATCTAGATAATGCAATAATAAAACTATATAAAGCTTGTCCCCTATAGTCACAGTGTGCTTTCAGCTAAAAGCCAAGCACCCAGCGCTGTTACTTTTGCTTTATTGTTTTTGTCCCCTGTTGTCCTTTACTTAACTTTTTTAATTCTAACAAAAAAGTAAAACTTCATTTTTTTTTTTCACAACAGCAAAGCTTTTTGTGGATCGATTCCTTGGGTGGAGCACACTGGTGATGCCTTAAAGCTGGTA
>VZRM01003308.1:985775-1041094 GCA_013397955.1 Grantiella picta | reverse complement strand
CATCTCTGCTGAATCCACAACACTCCCCACTTCTCAGGTCCAGCCACAGGTTGCCTTCCAGACTGTAGAGATCAAGACAACAGCAAGCCTGGCCTCTACTGAAAGGAAACAGACTTTTTCTACATTCAGGTAGACGAGGACCCGGCTGGGAGGACTCAGGCTGGGTCCAGTCTGTCTCTTCGTGAACTCTTGTGAGTTTAATTTAAATAAATGAGCCAAGCTCCACCCAGTCCCAGCTTGTACTCTGTTGGGGAGCTCAGTTGGCCCATGGCTGGGAGTGTGGCCAGGCCATACCCCTGTGGTTGCTGTGCTAAGGCAGCCCTGAACATCATGCTTGCTGGATTGGTGGTAGTAGCTGCACCATGCCCAAATTTGTTCTCTCCCAGCTGTGCTCAGTCATGCCCTCAGACATAGGGGCTCACACACACACACACCCCCTGCCATAATGGTAACAGCATTAATTTATTAAAATTAATCCCGAAAAGTAACCATACAATAAATTTAAAAAAAATATAATCTTGTAAAAAAAAAAACTCAGGTGCCCTCATCCCACACCTCCAGCTGGCAGCACCATGGGGTAGGGCTGGTTAGGAAGGGATGGGGAGATGAAGAGGACAGCCTCAGCAGCAGGGCTGCAGGGGGACTGGAAAAGCTGCTGAGGCTGTGCTGCGGAGGGCAGGGCCAGCACAGCAGTGCAAGGCTGGCAGTGGGGCTGGCAAGGGTGGTAAGAGGGGTTGGTGGGCCCTGCTCAGCACCTGCCCCCTGCACAGAGCAATCTGGCTGGCTGCAGCACTGGGGAAGCTGCCTGGGTCCAGCCCAGCTGGGGCCCTGGCTGGCTACAGGGCTGGCCTGGCAGGTGCATCTGCAGAGAGTGGGGCCCAGAGCCCTTCCTGGGGCCCTGCTGGCTGCTGCCAACCCTTGTCCCAGGCTGCTGTGGGGGTCACGGGAGGCAGATGGCATGGTGTCCTGGCTGGTGTTGGAGGGTGCATGGACCCGGTCTCGCTGGCCTCACCTTCACGGGTCTTGGCCCACAGGGTGCAGGTGTGGTATCCCCCACCACTGAGCAGGCAGGGACTGGTCTGCAGAAGATGGGGACAAGAGCATGTCCATCTCCCTGTCTCCTCCTGCAACCCACTGCAGCTGCATTCCAGGGATGCCCCAAGTCTCACACACTCTTCGAGTAGCCGAAGATGCCCACAGGGAGGTACTTGACGTGTGTTGGCCACTGTGCTGCCAGCTGGAAAAACTTCACATCGTTCCACTCCACCCCATCTATGGAGACTGAGAGGAGAGGCGCAGTGAGGTACAGCCCTACCACAGCCAGCCTGTGCTGCCTGGTCTGCCCCTCTACAGCCCCAAGGGGCTGGTAACTCCCCTCACCTCGCAACATGGTGTTCTGGTGCTTGGCTGTGCAGATGAGGCGTGTGATCCCTTCGATGACTTGGCTTTTGGGTTCCAAGTCCTTTTCTTTTGGTTTCTTGCTCAGGAACATCACTGCGGACCGAGGCCAGACAGGACCAACGTTAGGGTGTCCCCACTGGGCTCTGGATGGGAGCCCTTGCCCCAGTGCATTGAGTAACCCCTGCTGGGCCACGTCTCAGCCCTGCCCTCCTGCAGGCTCCTCCCCCACCCTTTTTGCAAAGGACTGTGGCCCCACAGCCAGAGATCACCCCAGAGTGGGCTTGGTTACCTTTCTTGTTTTTCTCCTTGGTGACCACGGTCATGGCCATGGTGCTGGGGGGCACCAGTTCCCCTGTGCTGGGGATGCGGCTGACCTGGAGTGAGCGGAAGTTGCTCTTGAGTGTGTTCTTGATACCCGTCTCCCGCTTGTCACCCTCCTTCTTCCTGTCCAGCCCTTGTGTTGTCCAATAGTCCACCTGCAGGCCCATCACCTCCACACCAGGGCTCAGAGACCTGGAGAAGATGAGCAGCACATGCAGCACACAGATGCTGCCCCTGTTCCTCTCCCCACCGCTGCCCCAGGCTGAGGGGGCCTTGTTATCTTACCCAGCCCCCGAGAGGCCGCTGCTGACGGACGGAGAGGGTGGCGGGGTGCTCACGGTCTCCTTGCCATAGGGAACAGCTGCACTGGAGGCTGGTGTTGAGCTCAGCAGGGAGGGGGTGCAGACTGTGGCATCATCCGAGTCCACTGGGGAGGAAAAGTGTGTGTTTGAGAGGTTGGAGGACACCAACAAGGGCCTCTCTGAGTGGAAAAGAGAGCTGAGGACTCCCATGGACTCACCGGAGGCACTGAAAGACTGCTCCACCAGGCCCACCTTCACCACCTGCAAGGACAGACAAGTCAGAGGATCCCCAGCATCAGCAGGGCTGTGCCCTGCCTGTCTCCCCTCAGCCCCTGCTGGCCCCTCAACACACTTACCCCCACAAAGGGGACAAACTTCTGGCAGGAGTCCTCGTCAGGGCTGCAGAAGGAAGAGAGGCTGGTCAGGGTCTGGGTGTGCTGAGCATCAACTGCTCTGTGACTACTAACCTTGTGCCCAGGCAGCCCTGCACTCGCAGGGGTCAATGCTGGCTCACATCCACTAGGACCATCTCCTCTGCCCTCCCTCCCATGAGACCCCCTGTCCCCAACATGGCAGCACAGGGCACACTACACAAGGAGGCAAGGAGTTGTCCCCTCCAGTGCTGGGAAAGGGCTTGCATGCGGGAGGGCAGCCCTGGCCCACTGTGGGGTCATGGCTCCCCTGCACAGCAAGAGGGATGGACGCACATGGGGAAAGGCAGGGAGGGGCCAGGCAGCGGCACAGCAAGCACAAGCCAATACCTGATATAAAAATCAAAATAGAGACTTCTCTTCCTTGGGTGCCAGAAACCAAGAGAAGGGAGAGGTGAGAGTGCAGCTGGAACATGAGCATCAACCCCCGGGCAGCACAGTACCAGCTTGCAGCCCCGCCCAGCCCATCCCAGCCCTGGCAGCTGGTCCCCACCATTTGGGGCTGTCACAGCCACAGCTACTGGAGGGGCCAAGGACACCAAGAAGTGGCACGGAACGGTGCTGCACGCCTCTCACTATGGGACCCCAGCTCCCCTCAGCACCATGCTGCTCCTCAGTGGAATGCAGGGCCTCACTCACTTGTCCCCTGTGTCCCTCATTCCTGTCCTGGGCACGTCCCAGACCGGGGCTGCATGAGGGGAGGACAGGCGCCCTGGGACGAGACTAACCTCTTCTGCTTGTAGGTCAGCATGGCCTCAGAGATGGGGAGCTGGTGAGAGAAGCTGGCTCCAGCAATGAACTGGGCGACACGGCCTGCTATGTCCACAGTGTCTGCAGGCATAAAGAGCCGTGAAGACCTCAATGGCAGCTGATGGAGAGCTGTCCCCCTCAGGGAACTGCTGACCCCAGCCTGCCCTGCTCCTCACCTGCGGTGGGTGGCTCAGCCCTGCTGAACAGCTCCCGCCACGCTGTGTCCAGGAAGAGAGTACTGTACTTGTTATCCACCGAGGCCAGGTACTTGGCCAGAGGGTGAGAACCTGCAGGGGAGAAAGGCAGCATTGGCTTCAGGCAGGGGAGTCTGGGGAGGTGGGAGAGGACAGCCCTGCAGCTGGGCTCCCAATGGCTCTCACCCAGTGGAACAAGCAGGAAGCGAAGGTAGTTGAGCCAGTCGGGTGTCTTGCTGGCCAGCTGCTCCACAAAGAAACGGAGGACAACACTCAGGTAGCTCTGGTCCCCTGCCACCACCACCTTCACCGGGGGAGGCATATGGGAGTTACAGTTACAGCTGCCAAAGGGAGAGGAAAGGAGACCATGAGGGATGTGCAGTGGCTCAGTAGGTGGGCCAGGGGACATACTGGACCAGGCCAACTGACAAAAAAACATCGCTGAGAATATCCAGCTTGGTGTGCACTGGCATGAGCAAAAGCAGTACCAGCACCCTCCACTTTCCCCAGGGTCTACACTTGTTTCTATAGTAGTGTCCACAACCCCAAAGGTCCTGGGGAGCCAGGGCCATACCCAGCCCTTCTCTGAATCCATACAGTGCCACCAGGCTGAGCCCAAGCTGTACTCACTATCGCTGGATGCGGGAGACAGTGGTGTTGAAGGCTGCCTGGATATCCGCCACGGAGCAGGTGGATACAACCAACTGCTTGTGCGCCTGGAGCTGCTCACTCACGTACTGCCAATGCAGAGAGCTCAGGTTAAGGCACCCTGGAGGCATGGCTGTGCTGGCCAGCACCAGCCCATGCCTGCCCTGGGTGCCCCCGGGTTAGAACTAGGACACCTGTCCCCACCCATGCCATGCAAGGAGGCCAAAACCATCAGGTCACTCACAGCTGCATCTTGAGCATCCCCGCTCCTCCCAGCTCTGCTCTAGGGGCCAGCCAGCCCCCTGCTCTCACCTTTGAGCATAGCAGTCACCACCCTTGCCATGGCAAGGGCAAAACCGTCCCAAGAACCAGGCTGCGCTTCTTGACATAAGCAGCTTGGTCCAGGGACCCTCTGATTTAAATCCTGCCATGCCAGAGCAGGGCCCAGCTCTGGGCTCAGTCTGCCTCTGCTCACTCCCCTCCTCTTGCTCTGTCCAAATGTGGCACTCCAAAATGGTTCTGTCTCTTCAGGTGTCTGCATGCAGTTCAAGAGTGGTACAATAGGCAGTCAAGCCAGATGGGGGCTAAGAAGGACTAGTTCTGGGAGTGGGCATTTACCCCTTTTTCCCTATCCCAGTGGAACAAGCCAGGAATGCACAGCCTGAGACAAGATTCCACCACCTCTCACTGAGAAGCCCCTTCTTCTGCCATAAAATCTTCCAGCACTGTTTCTGGATGTCAGGCATAGCTGCAGGATCCTGAAACGGTCTCACAGGTGTTATATCTAACTGCTTGTTTGCATGTTTGCACACAGGTACGTTTCCCTGTTCATCTTTAGCAGTCAAAAGCTTTAGCACTCCAGGTATGGGGGAGGCAGGTGCTGGGTCTCTCCTTGCATGAAAATGAGGCAGGAAGGCCTCACATCCCACCCTGCCTAGAGATCGAAGCTCTGATGATGTAGTTAATCCCCCCTGGGAGTGGCAGGTGTCACACTCTTCCATCTCTCAGTGGGAAATACCTCCCAGGGCCTGGTGCCCACAGAGGAAGGGAGCCCTTTGCCAGGGAATCTAACAAAGCTCTGACCCATGAGGTTCCTGGGAACCAGGACCAAGCAGTGAGGGCCTAAGGCACAGTCCGCTAGCCAGCCTTTCTGGGATTGACCAGGACATCGTGTTTTGAGGATCCAGTGATGCTACATGATGGAGGAGACACACCTGACTCTTGTGTATGTGGCTCAGAACCATGTAAATGCACTGTCTCCCTGAAGGGAGTGCCACAGTGGGGGAGAGGAGGGCACAGCTGGTGCCAGTTTCCCTAGGACACCCTGCTATGACTGGGAGAATCCACCCTGCTGACAGCTGCCTCTATGCGTCCAGCTCCCATCATACCTACTCACCTGCCCCTGCCACTCAGCGACATTCACCAGCACGATGCTCTCGGGAAGCTGCTCATCTGACACCAGGATCTGGTTCAGCTGGTCGTAAACAGACTTTCGGGGTACCTGTGACAGCATCACCACAAAGGTTAATGCCAGGCAGACCTTGGACACTGCCCATGGCTGAAGACCTGGCAGGGTTCTTGAGTGAGAAGCCTCCAGGCAGGGTGGCTCCCAAGGGCCTCACCTGGGTGCTATGCCATGAGTCTGGAGAGCTCTCACTGTCCAGGCTGCTGGCACGGCCACCCTGTCCCTTTGAGCTCTGCCGGTCCTTCACAGACGTGCTGCGGGGACGCCACAACTGCTTGCTCTCTGCCTTGCTGTGCGGGAGAAGCAGGAGAGGCAAAACTGTTGAGGAAATCTCATCTCCACCAATCCCCACTCAGTTCAGAGAGCCAGTGTGACCTGCTCAGCCCTGGCAGGGGGCACAGACCTGCCTTACCTGGGCGATACGGCACTGGGGAGCTCGGCTTTGGTCCCAGGGACCAGCTGGGCCAGTCTGTCCACGCTGCCTTCCCTCATGGCAGCCTCTGCGGGGGCCAGCCGGGAACACGGCTCCTCTGCAGCCAGCTCCTGAGGGCCACACACACAGTCACTTCACACACACTGCTCTCCTTGCTTCTACAGGGAGCAGCCCTACACCCGTGGGTGCCCATCATTGAGAGTGGTCTGCTGGCCCTCCCGGAGAGCCAAGGCTGCAGGGCCTCGGAAGGGCTGGGCTGCACCTCCTGCAGACCCTAACACTCCTTCAACTCTTGCTGCTCTCTAGCACAATCTACTTGTCTTCCCAGCCCTGCTCCCAAGCTGGTAGGCAACCCAGGTACTCCAGAAAGCAAGGTGGGGTCTCAGAGAGTCCCACATCCCACAGCCTGGACTCACCACTGCAGGGACCTCTGTTCCTGGCTCTTCCTGTGGTCGCTGTGCTCCTGGCTTCCGCTTGTCTGCCTCGCCCTGGGGGACAGGGAGTGGGGTCAGAGCAGGATGGAGCACACTGAGCAGGGCAGCTGCCAGTGACCCACACCTGGCCTCACAGAACACATGCTCCCACAGGGGAGCCCGGCATTCCCCTGGGACTGGCCCCAGAGGATGCCCCCCATCGCTACCTGTCTGCCTGTGCTGGGAAAAAGAGGAGGAAAGAAGGAAAGGAGCAGCCCCAGGCAGGTGCTGCCAGGAGCTGTGGTCTCAGAGTGCAGGCATTGTGGGGGTGCTGGGCTAGCTGGGGAGGGAAAGGGGCAAGAGGTGGTGGTGGTGGTGGTGGTGTAACTCACAGGGCTGCCCGACTCTTGATCCTGCCCTTTCTGGCTGTGCAGACTGCCGATCTCAGTCTGGGAACCAGAATGAGAGACTCCCTCAAAGAAACGCCTGCAGAGAAACAGACAGACGAACGGACGGACAGACAGACAGACGGGAGAGAAAAAGGCAGGAATAAGAGAGGAACAAAGTCACCATGATCCCAGCACACCCCCACCGGCCTGTCCCAAGCACAGAGCCCTGTGGAGAGGTCCTCAGTGGAACGCAGGGCCAGAGAGCCAAGTGTCTGGGTGACGCACAGGGGTGATGCACAGCTGAGGAGCAGACCTGCCAGCAGTGCCCCCTGTGACCCCGGGGAGCTGGAGGCAGGATCTCCCAGTGCTTTCTGCCTCAGGTGATCCCCTACCCCTGCAGTGCAAGCGAGGAACTGCCACCTTGCCCCATCTCACTGGTATATGGTCTCTGTCAACACCACAACCCCAGTGTGCCGCTGAACCTCTCTGCCTCCTCTGCACCATCACAGCTTCCGTAGCTTTCTGCTGCCTTCCCTTCTGTTTCCCCTTTTCCAGGGATGGCTCCTTGCCTCTGCCTGCTGCTGCTGCACACTTCAAGCTGCAGTGTTCACCTTCCCTTTCTGCCTTCCCCTTCCCCAAAGCTCTGAAGATCACAGTATTGCACACATAACCACACCTCAGGCAGTGCAGTACTTAAATTTGTCAAGTTTTAGGTCTCTTAGCTGACATTTTGGTAGAGCTGCAGAGTGCAGCTCCGAGGTTCTGTTTTCAAATCACCATGGTTCACACAGAAACTCTCTTGGGACAGCCAGGACAGTCTCTGCCACTACAGTGTGAGCTTCCACCTTTGCTTACCCTTTTTTCACAGATTATTAATTTGCTAAGGACCCCTTTCACAGCCTGTGGGCTGCTCAAAGACCAATCTTTAAGAAACAAGCAGGGTCTATCACTGGATCTCACTTGCCAGTTTTCCCAGGACCTTTACAGCAACCAGAATCCACCTGCAATGTGTGACCTTGCTGCAGGAGTTCTGAGCTAGATTCCCTCTAAGCTATGTGTATGTGCTCATTAACCCCCACTAGGCAACTCTCCTGATTTGCCTAGCGTGCAGATGGGGATATCAGGTTGCAGGTTTCCAGGGATGGCCACAGAGGTGTAAGATATAAAGAAGTTTTGTTAGGACTCCAGCAGAGTTTCTTTCCACTGTTTTCTACTTTCCTCATCAGGATATACCTGCAGCTTCCTGCAGGATTCCTCCAGACCTCTGAACATTCTGGCTGCTCCTTTTATTTTCCCTTTGGCATGCTTCCTCATTTGTATACAGCATGCTGTACTGCCAGGAACAACAGCGTTTGTTAGGTTTTACTGCTCCTAAAAGGACTTTCCATCTCCATAAATAAATGATGGTTCCCACACAGAGCAGCTCTTAAGCAGCAGTGTTTACGGCTGCTTGATTTTCCCCTCACTGGCTCTGACCAGTTGCTTCACATGCTCGTTTAGCAATGCTTCAGGTTTAGAGTCACAATAGTGCCCTGGAGAGACATTTTCTCCAGGTCACACTGGTATAAATTATGTCTCCTTTTACTAACATATTTCTTCTCTCTCTACCCTTCCATTCTCTTCTACAAAATCTCAGGCATTGTCACCACCTGTACAGTCATTACTCTACACTTGCCTTTCCCCAGCCAGAAATTGCAATCCATACAGACTATATTAGTAACTTAAAAGTCAAACCAGAAGAACATATAAGTTTTCTAATAGTTCACCCCTTAATCAGCATCTCTTCCATATTCCTCTATACTGTCCCAAGTAATCCCACCAGAATGTGACATACCCTTGATGCCACTGCCACCACAAAGAGCTACCTTCCTTCCCTTCTTTTTCTTAGGCACTGGATGTGTTTAGACTGTATTATATTTTCTCTGGCTTTCAACACTCCATTTAAATTGGGCTGTCTTCCCCTTTCCCCATGAAAGCTATGTTTGTTTGTGCCTTCTCTCACTCGCAATTCAGAAACTTTCATCCCTTGAGGATGTCACACTAAGCAGAGAGCTCTTCTGCAATTTCCCGCTCTGCAGTTTAAATGCTCTCCTCCGACAGGAATGATTGAACCCACATCTCAGCACGCTGAGATTCAGGTAAAGCCCAGCCCTTCTGCACAGCCTCCTTCTGCTCCAAATTAATTTAGCTGCCCTTGCCTCACCCATTTTCCCAGTCATCTATGAAAACATTTGCTCCTTCACCTCTGACCTTCCATCAAGAGGTCTGACTTGAGGTCCTGCCTAACAGCCTTGGTTTCAGCTCCAATTTTGCCCCAGTGCAGGAGCAAACTGATGCTGCATGGCCTCACTGGCTGATCAAAAGGATCAGCTCCCAGCACTGTCCACTTCACACCATTAATGCCCTTGCTCTAAAGAGACCTTCACAGTGTCTAGCAAGGCTGTCTATGACAAGAAATCCAACGTGAGGATATATCAAATTTACAGGCTGGGCTGTAATTTACCAGCTGAGAAGGCTACTTAGCACTTGGGAACCACAAAGTCTACATGAAACACCTTGGCAGGTGGCTTCCATATCTCCTTAGAAAAATACAGTCCCAGTAATGTGAATTCCAGGAATACACACACACTCAGCACTGCCAGAAACTGAGGCACTAGAGACCAAACCAAGCCAGGGACACTTTGTGAACAGGATGAAGAACAGCTCAGAGCCCAATAGGCTGTCCTTCCAGAAATAGCACCAAACATCCCAGGAAGACTGTAATGGCAGGTACCAGCACAAATTCTGGAATGCTGTTACAGCGAGCAGATGTTTGCAAGTAGGCACTTGCAGAACCAGGGTGGGGGTCTTACACTTAAATACTCTCTACAGACTTCTCTTACAGTTTCACACAGTTTATATGCATAAATCATTACCTGACCACAGAAAGACCTTTCTTTTTCTCCCACAGCACCTTTGTCTCCTTTGATGAGAGACCATGTGAAACTCCTTTTGGAGTCCAAGTAGACCACTCAAGCAGCTTGCCCATGTGCCTACTGTCTCCTTCACAATGACTTGGGGGTTTATGGAAAACCCAATTTATGTAATATTCCTGTTTTTTTCCAAGTGGCTCACGGGCTCTAGAATCCAGCAGATTTAATTTCAAACAGATTGCCTATGGCAAACCATCCCTGCTACTCCTGGCTAAGCACCTTCAGCAGGGATACCAACTATTCCAAATAGTAGTTTTTATATATATATATCTTTACAAGGCAGAGAGGTCAGCACTAGATGATCTTTCAGGTCCCTTCCAACCCAGGCTATCCTATGATTCTGTGATTCTCTGTATGAAAGCTATAGAAACAACAGTGCCAAGTGAGCTTGGCTTGACTACAAGAGACCCAGTGCACTATGACACAGTCAAGTAGAAAGACAATAAAAGACAACTTTTTCACAAAAAGACAGCACAAAAGCACAAGAGCCATGAGCAGAGAGGCCAGGTGAGCACAGATCACATGGGAGCAAAGCCTGGATTCACTGCATGGTCCACCAAAGACCTCTGTGCTGTGCCAGCACTTCTCGGCAGAGCAAGTCATCAGTGCCTGGGGAATGGGGTGAGGAACAGTGCTGATGGTTGCTAGTCACATTTCCACAAAGGGTGGGAACACAGCATGCACATCTCACAAGGACTGGTCCAAGCAGTTACAAAGTGCTTAAAAGACAGGCATCATTCAGTGTGGAGAGCCCAGAGAACACCAGGATTGTCGGCAGAAAATTATGCGAGCTGGGAGCAGCCAGGACTTAGATCAAATAGCACTCTTCCAGCAGATCAGTGTCAGATGCTGGGCTGGCAGAAGAATAAATGAGACTATATGTGATGGAAGCCAGATTTAATGGGCTGTTTTGAGTGAGGAGCCGGGGTGCCAACAGAAGATGGCAATGGGAGCAGAGACAAGATAATGCCTGCATTAGCCCAAGCAACAGAAAGGTGTCGGAGAGCATTTCTCCAGGTCCCACAGACTGTGCTGCTGGCCAGAGACTCCCTGCAACCCTTACCTCAGGGTGGGCTTGGGTGTGCTGTGCACACTCTCATTGTCCTCAATCTCTGGGCCACTGTCACTGTTGTTGCACTCTTCCAGGCTGTCATAGAGCAAGCCCAAGTCTTCTTCCGCCTCCTGGGTCTGATCTACAGGGTCAGAATCCAGGACCTGTGGGACCAAGCCCAGAGAGCAGTGAAGAGATATGTAGTTACTTGCATCCCAGAACAGGCATGTACAAGCTGCCTGTCAGTCCTGAAGCACACCAAGGCACTGTTCCCATGTCAGGGAGGCAAATCCAGGCTGTGGAAGAATCCAGTGGCATTGTCATTGGGCCAGGAACATGACATCCAAAGGAGTCACAGAAACCGATCATACTTATTGGCAGTTAAGACACCTGGGAGGACCTTCACTGGCTGTGCTGCACACTTAACCTGGGCTTTCAGCCAAGACAAGCTATCCACAGGCTGATGTTAGCCTGCTGTCAGTCATGGACAGGATTGCCCCTCCAATGCCAGCTCCTGGTGCAGAGCCAGTGCGTGACAGCACTCTTCTTCCCTGGGCACCTCTCCCCAAGAGGAAGGTGTTTTTTGATTTAAGCACATGGCTCAGAGCTGCCTCCTTGAGGCAGAAGGCTTTGGAAAAGCCAAGGCCTAGTCTCTGCTGTGCCTCACACCCCCTTTGGCACATCATGAGCCTTGTGTGCACGAGTGGGAACCTGCACTCTGACACCTATACATCTGCAGGAGACACTGCCAGATGGGGCAGACCTACTGCTTCTTACCTCTTCTGTCACTTTAAACCTCTTCAGCAAAGCCACAAATTTCTGCTTGAAGTTTGGTTGCTAAAACAAAAGAAGGGAAGAAAAAAAGATCAGCAAAACTACCAAACCATGTTCCAAGCTGAGTAACTTACAGGCCATGGTTATTCTCTCAAACATGCACTCAGCTCCCTTCTGGGTCCAGAGGTCCAAGGTCACCTATGATTGCTCTCACTCTCTTTAAATTTGCTGCAGGACTTGAACTACATCTGTACTCCACAAGAAGCCACTGTCCTGGCATGAGGGAGGATGCAAGGACTCGTACTTTCTCTGCTACAGTCTGGAGTAGCAATTCTATCTATCTATCTATCTGATTTCTCGCCAAACCATCTGATTAAGCAATATTGCCTTCAAGCAAGAAAAGATAGGGAACAAACACAGGAAGAAGGTGGCCAGGGATCTGCAGGGCTGAAGTCAACAGGGATGAGAAATTTGGAGAGCAAGGGTCTGGCAGAGCAGCTTCTCCGTTCTGCAGACATGCAGAAGAGCTGCTAATAGGTCACCTTTCCTTGTGCCTACCTTCCCCTTCCTCAAGAAAGGAAAGGCACCATGTTACAGGAGCAAATCAAAACTGTGCTGCATACAGATCACCACTGATAAAAAGCCAGGCTGAACACAGTACAGACCATGAACTGTACAGACATGCACAACTCTGAACAACAAGCTAGCTCATTAACAACAAGAGTTTTGCTCCTTCTCAGAGCCAAGGGCTCTCTTCCCTGCTCTGTACCAGTGCCAGCATGTCCCCTTCCCAACACCCTTCACTGCCTTCAGGGAGGGGAGAAAGTGAATCCCTTCCATCCCTTTGATCACATTGTAAATGCTAATGTTACTCTGGTCATTGATGTGGTTCGGATCATTTTCCTCCTGGCCTTCTTGGTTTTCCTCAAGTCATCCTCTTCATCAAACAGATCCTGCAGGCAAAAAGTCACAGCACATCAGAAGAACTAAGTTCGGGAGCAGCACCTCCTAAAAGATCTCCTGACCCACATTTGCCCTCTGTTTTGAAAAGCTTTGATCCACTCTGCTCCCAAAGTCTTGTTTCTCACTTCTGCTACCTCTCTCGATGGAGCTCCTTCTCTCTCCTAAGTACTGTCCCCCTTCAGACCTTCATTCCCAGCACTTCTGTCCCCAGGTCCCTCCAGAGAGGAATGTATCACCAAGATTAAGAGGAAAGACAGCCTCCTCATGACCGTTATGTTCTCATGCTCTCCCCTCTCCAGAGTTAGCTCAGAGGGCACAGCACATGAATGACAAAAAGCCATTTATTCCAGGTATTAGCCTTAACAACATGCACAACTCCCAGGGACATGGGCCCCTGATGTATTAATCCAGCATGATGGGACAGGTGATCTGGAGGACCCTTGTGAGAGACTGAAATGTTAATGGTTAATGACTCAAACAAATGGCCATTTGCAAAAGCAGCACGTGCTTTGCTGAAGCCCAGCAAACTGAAGGGGAGGAGGAGAATTTTTGGATGTATGGTGGAGAAACCTCTGATCTGCATAAAAACAGCTTAGGTGCAGAAGGGTGAGCACCCATAACCAGAGGCTGACCACGACAAACCACCCTTAGTTTAGCAACAAGCTGTGTTTTGAGCCAGATAAAGGAAGAGGCCACAAGAAGCAGATCCTGCTAGGTAGGATAATGCTTTTTATCAGCCTTATATCCTCCCTTACACAACTGGCTCAGGTGTAAAACTTCCTCCCCCATCCCCCCCCCCTTAGGCCTGAGGGTATTCATCCCTTCTGATGGGGCATAACTGGCTCAACTATGGTGAAGTGAGAGAGAGCTCTCATATCTTAGGAGGTGTCAAAGTATCAAAGACCTCCAAAGCACCCCCAGACTCATTTCTGAGGCTTTTACCAGAGGACTGCACCTAATCCAGTGTTGCAACAGAGCCACAATGTTACACTAGACAGTGTAAAACTCCCCACTCCAGGGAAGGTATTTGGGCATTCCTACCTAAACTTAAATGTATATTAACCATTGGACTCCCTGTTCCAGGATCTTCCCCCACCAAGACTGTGACCATCACTTTGACCAAGCAACAGACAAGTCTGATTCCACATGTGGTGACATCTTTCCTCTCCACTGTCTACTCTTATCCTTTCTTTACCTCTCTTTCTTTTCCTTATATATTTTGTTAAGTGGTGTCTTTTTATACTCTTGTATTACTATAGGTAATAAAACCAAAATGGCTACATACCTCCTTTCCTTTGCAACCAAGTTGTTCTGAAATAAACCTGCCATATACACATGTATTTATAAGCACTGGTCATCCAGTGTTGTTTCACTCTAATCTGCCTCAAGGGATCTATTAACATGAACCTCAGTTACCCCAGATAACAACCCTGAACAGGGGTTTGTCCCTGTGCTTTATCAGCACACTACCACAAGGCTTTCTGTGGCCTCAAGTACAGGCACCACAGCAAGAGGACAGCAAACAGCAGTGACAAAGCTCATCACAGGGCTTGCATGGGTCTGCCACATCTGACCATTTTCAGACCTAGACAGTACTTCTTCCAAAAATCCCTGTTCTCTCTCAGACAGTGAGGAGTCTCAGACTTGTTATCACAGGGAGAAGGGAGAAAACCATGGTGCAAGATGGAGGGGGCTCAGCAGGGGTTTTCTGCTACAGACCAGACAGCTCCAAAGACAGATGGGTGAGATCTATGGCTCTCCAAACTCCCTTGCCTCACTGTGGACTTGACAGCAGCCCACAGTTCTTTGTGCTGTCAGGTATTATGGCTTTCTGCCCTCTGAATCAGTGCCAAATGTTTATGAGGGGATGAGAGGACTCAGAGTGATCAAGAACCTCAACCCCTGACTCTTGCCCCTGAAACAGGACCAGGACATAAGGCATCTTGCCAAGCCTCCCTTACCTGACCCTGCACAGCATCATCACTGGCTTCCTGCTCTGAGGAGAAGCTGTCATCCTCTTCTTCAGAGTAGTTATCAATGTCTGGGGAGCGATCTGAAAGCAGACAGTGCAAATGCCCCAACTAAGCATGATGTCTGTCATGGCTCCAGTGAAAGGACTGGCATTGCTGGGGGACACACTCCGTTCATTACCCATGTCCCAAACATTTGCCTTCAGGTCTGAGCACTAAACACACCTGAAGCTTTGATTTTAGGACCTGAGGGGACGTTCCCATCCTCATGGTCAATGGGCTGACTGGACAAAGAGTAGATGCTGATTTCAGCCACTCGAATGTTCACATCCTTCATGTTGCTGTGGAGGCCCAGAAGTTGCCCACCATCCGTTGGGTGCTGCATGACCTAGACAGACAGATAGACAAGATCCCTGACAGGGTGACACAAGGGCAGCTGGCAGCCCACCCCCTCTATATCATAGCCAGCCAGCAAGCCAGAACACTCATAGCAATGAGACCCAGCCCAGTTCCCTGCCCAGTGCTGGCACAGGAAGGCCATGTGGGACTCCCCTCTGTTCCCAGCACCCTATACCTCAGCCATGTTAATGATTCCCACTGCCAGGGTCTTGTAGCCCAGGATGGTGCGGTTCTTGTATCTCTTCCTCCGCTGCAGCATGATCTGTAGTTTGTTGCCATCTCTCTTGAGGAAGTGTGGGTACTGGGGAAGGGAAGCACACAGAAGACGGCAGCATGAAGGCAATGCTCAGCATGACACACAGGTAGAAAACTCATCCTCAATGAGGATGCCCCTCAAAGGCCCCCTGCACCTATCCATCATCTTCCAAATCCCAATGCCCAGCAAAACAATCTCTGGAGCAATGGAGCAGCCGGCCAGCAGCAGGAAATCTTTTCTGCTATGATGTGGGCTTGGCCAACCACAGGAGGCCTCTCCACAGAGGCTGTGCCTTTCACACTCAGCCCTAAGGTCATGCTTGCTGAAAAATGCCAAGCAAGGGAGCCCAGGGGACCAGGCAACACCAGGTACCTGCAATGAGAAGGTCAGCTCCAGCTCGGTCTCCATCAGGCCTCCAGGCGGGAGGACATATTCATTTGACCTCAGGACTCGCTTTGAACCCTAGAACAGACAGACACAGCTGAGCTTGGCCACAGATTCCACTGCATCACACACACAAGTCAACTGTGTTCACAGTCCACGAGGAAAGAGAGAATGCCTTGACTCTGTTGTGGTCCACCTTGCAGAACCACCTTTCACGTGCCTATCAACACTTTGCAAAAGCCTGCAGTATCCCCTGAGCTGCCAGAGGCTCCTTCTCCTTGCCCACCTGCCAGGGAGCACTTGCTCTTCACAAGCCTGCTCTGCTTAATCTGGCTCTCTGCACCTGGAGTGCCAGTCCCATGCTGTGGAGGGACACTCCCTAGGGCCAGAGGGAGCCATGCAGGGGGAAGGAAAAGGTCCCAACACACTGCCTGGCCAGGAAAGGGACAGAACATGGAGACATCTCTGCCCCCAAGCAGACAGACCCGGTGCAGATCCCTATCTAAGCACAGCTGGCAGGATGGCTCTGCCGGGACCAAGTCAGGATGTCCGGGAGCACAGGGGTTCCCCTGCTTGCTCAGCTCGTCTCTCAGAAAACTCTCCTAGTATTTTCCTCAGGCAACAGTCTTTATCTCTTCACGTACAGAAATGGTTATTACCAGAAGGGCAGTAAGAGAGGCACTTTTATCATGTTCTCAATCCAACTCTTTCCTTTACTTCTGTCCTGTCTTTACCATCTCTATGTCTTGATTTCTGACAGAGACACTGAATGACTTGGGGGATGAAAAATGCATGCATGCAGCAGGCTCTCTTGGCTGCAGGGTGGCACAACCCACAGATCCTCCCAAAAGCTGTCTGCAATGCTGTTCCCAGAGACCATGCCAGGAGCAAGGCTTTCACGTGAAAGGCCTTCCTAAAATGGAAGAGAGGAGGTGGAGCTCATCCCCTTCACCATCTGTGAGCCTTCCTGGCCAAGAATGCACTGACCCTTCCTGAACTCTTCTCTGATAACAGATAATAGGCAGTCACAATGACAGTGACCATTTACTTCAGCACATTTACCATTTGCTCTTTGTTGCAGAGAGATTACACACCAAAGATTCATTTATTCTTCAAAACACGAATAGAAGTGCAATTACTTTTCTTGAAGATTTCTGGGGAAAGTGCCATGGCAAAGAAAAGGTGAGGATAGCCAGGGTGGTATGTCCAGGAAGTGAAGGTTTCATAAACATTACTGTCCTTTGCCTTAGTGTCATTTACCACTATGATAGTTAAATGCCCAGCCTCAATCCCAGCTGAATCCAGTGAAATGCCAGTGCATATCCATGTGGCATTGCAAGGACTGGGACAAAGGCTGCTTCATTATCACAATGCAAGGACAAGGACATAGAAATAGTGAGGATCCTCCATCTTTGGATGAATTCAAACCTCAACTGGACATGACACTGAACACCTGATGCAGCTCAGCTGTTCTGCAATTTGAGTAATGTCAGGCAAGACCAATTTCTCAGCAGAACAGTTGAGTATCCCTATGAGTACTACAGAAAAAAGTAATACCAGACTGTTACAGTGAAAATCGTGGATGACAAAGAGTGTCAAGGAAGGGAAAATCAACAGGGACAAGTGGTGGTCACTGATCTTTCCTACCTAAGAACTGAAAACACACAGGAGCTTTCACTACAATACACAGGCACATGATGCCCAGGTCTGGTCTGCAAAGTACAATCCAAAATTTCAGGTATAAATCTGTCCTGATGGGTCTGCTTTTTAAGAGGGTTGAGGCTAGAACAGCATACCACACCTGGAAAAGGAGAGAGAACTAACATAAGTACTGCAGACCTGTAGTACGCAGACAGCAAAGCACTAACCAGAATTCAAGCTGAAGGTGCATTTTGGGAGAGAACAGCCCATTAATATAATCAACAAATTTAGGGTTTAGCTAGATTGCTCAGGTAGGATTGAAAAATACTACAAGTGGTTGCAATGAGATAAGAAGCAAAGCATAAGTGAGGCATAGACAGAAAAATTTGCATAGTAAGAAAAACCAAAAAAATCCAAGTTCCTTCAGGGAGCAGGGGTGGGGCAGCAGGCAGACTCAACCTTTTTAACCTGGCCTATTTTGTAGCACACACTCTCATATGCTACATAGTGACTGCCAATATCATCTCTCTACTGCAGTACCAAGGCTTGAACCTGAGTCATGAGCTGTATCCTGCAAGCAGAAGCAGGAAGATCTGCATGCACAGCACCTGTCACAGGAGCTGAAAGTTCCGGGAGTGCTGGGGCTTGTTTTCTTCTTTCTTTCTTTGATTGTTTCCTCTATTCATGGCTCAAGGGAGGGTGTTTGTGAACTACAGCCTCTCTGCTGAGGGGGAACGCTGTGTTTCCTTTCATGCCAAAATTAGTTATGATACCAAGGCAGGTATCTGCAGCTTTATGGAGCTGAGCCAGCACATCCAAATCTCCAAATACCACACTGAACAACACACAGAAGGAAATGCTCTATGACATCTCCAGTCTGTTAAAACAAATAATGAGGAATAAAGGTTTAAAAACCACTCAAGTGAATGAGAGCAAATCCCCTTTTTCAGAGTAGTTCAGGCTTTATCTCACTCAAATCCACGGAACATTATATATTCAAATCACCCCTGGGAAATGGATAAGTTCTGCAGACACAGAAAGCTCCCTTAGTCCTTTCACAGTGGCATTTTCAGATGAAGGAGCAAGTAACAGCACACGGCACACTTGGAAGCTGTCTTTTAAGACTAGAAAGGCACTGTGAGAAGGAGATCAGATGTTCTAGACAGGCCTACACTGTCCTTTGGGTCATGTACATTTTTTGAGCAGACTGTCTCCAGCACTTGTCTGTTGTCTGGGTGCCAGCCCCATTCAGGCAGGGTCCGAGCTTTGTTTCCATGCAATCTGCCCTTCAGAGCAGCAACTTTCTGACATGCAACTTACTGAACCCAACAGAAATATTACTGAAATGAGAGAAAATATAGCTCTCCTTTCCTCTAGTCCCCAGCTGCCCCCTTGGGAATTTGCAGGTCCTTTATAAATTATATGCATCAGCTGTTTTCATCCAAAAGATGGAATGCTCACTGGGCAGCCTTCAAACAGCTTCTTCCTAGTGTGACTCATCTGTTACCTAGGAGAGGAGCAGGAGGAATGGATCCATCTGAGGCCACTCTGTAGGCACGCTGTGCTGAAGCTGCCTACAGCCTCCATCTGCCTTCCAGCAGTCCCAAACCCTGCCAAGGCAGCTCTGGTCAGGCAGGTGGAAGCAGCCTGGGGAGACACACAAACTCAGCCCACTCCCACAATGAATGCTGAGCCACGGGATAATGCAGGCAAAAGCATTCTCCTTCAGTTTTCTTCAGCTCTGTAGGGAGTCTACACCAGCATGCAGCCACAGCTACGTGGCCATGCAGAGAGGAGGTGACCACGTTTAAGTCAAGTTCCTGAGCACAGCCTCAATTGCCTGACAGGAAAAGGAGCCCTGCAGTGCGGAGCTCCTGCGGCTTCAAAAAGCTGAGGCCTATTAATTTCTTTTGCCATCAGGGTGGAAGATTGGCCTGTGGCAGGCATGGGGGTGGTCTGATTGACAGAGCTGGAGTCCCACTGTGCAGTCTCTTCCACAGCCCCACATTTGCAGTGTGTGAGGGCTGCAGCTGAGGACATGCACGCTCAGCACATGCCAGCCCCAGCAGCAGCTCGGCTGCACAGGAACACAAGGTTCCTCAGTGCAGAGAAGCACAGACACCTTGTGCAGGAGAGAAGTGAGGAACCAGCCCAGCCCTCTCAGTCAAGCAGGACCCACAGCCCCCAGCTGGCTGCCAGCCCCCCAGTCCTGTGCTGCTGTCAGCTGTGCCCAGCCTTGATTGCTTCTGCATTTCCAGGCGCCAGGCAGCTCTCTGCTGCTCAGGTTGTTTCCTTGCTAAAGCCTGCATCAAAGGGGCACAGGTCTCAGGGGTCCCAGTGCTTTCAGCTCTCCTGAATGACACCACACACGCAGTGATGGAACAGCCAGCAAAGTGGGACACTGACCAATAGAATGTGGGCCACAGAATCCTCCTGAGGTTGTTCTCACTCCCTGCCCCAGGTTTCATACATTTTGCTTTCAGTTTCTTCTGTGCAAGTGAATCAGGTCTGCCACGAAGGCGAACTCCAGCCCCCAGAGCTCCACTAATACTGCAGCTTCCAGCATTAATCCAGGATTTAGATTGTAATGTGTGCAGCACAAAGAGCTCTGTGGGAGCACAAAGCTGCTGAGCTCCTGACCCACGGTGCTTTCAACGGGATCAGCTGCTTTCGTGCCAGCTGACAAGAACAGAGGAAGGACACCAGCTTCCCTAGCTAGGTCAGGGGAGCTGTGGCCAGGACAGCATACTCAAGATGCATTTTATTTCCATGCTGTCCTTTGGCAGGTGGAAAGGATGTGGCTGCACTCCCAGGAACCCATCTCTTCACCACCAGCTGCAGAGAGGGTGAAGGGATCACACATACCAGGATGGTGGCAAATTCCCTGTCCCCTTGGTGACAAAGATCCTCTCCCCTCTCCTCTGCCTGGTTCAGAGTAGATGCACCAGGCCTAGCAGGGATGCACGGAGAAAGGGAATGGATACTAGAGACAAGTGTAAGATCAGACAGTGTACAAATGTCAGCAGAAGTTATGCACAGAGATGCTGATCCCTTCCACCTTTCCCTTCCCACCCTTCACTTTCCAGGGAGTGATCTGGATAGAGGGCACTGCCAGAAACCATCCAGCACTGACCCTCTCTTAAAGGGCAGGGAACAGTGGGATGCCAAACTCCAGACAGCAGTTTGAGAGGAGGGCCTTGGCTGAGGCAGGCAGGGAGACATGACACATTCTGTCCCAGTGTCTAACCAAATTCATTCCTGATACAAACCAGCAGCAGGTAGCTTGCTGCTGTCCCTGTGGCATCATTCCCACCTGCCTGAGAGCCAAAATCTCCATGAGCATGCTAACCGAGACAGAGGGGTTGGTTGACGCTAGGCAAGGGACATGTAGACCAGCACTTCACAGAGGGCACAAGGATGGGCTTGGCTTGCTGCCATCAGGCAGCAGCAAGGAGAGGAGCCTACCTGAATCTTCACAGCGATAAGCACAGAGCTCAGCTCTTTGTCCAGCTCTTTCAGCACTGTGAGTTTCTTCAGGCGCAGACTGCAGAGCCTGTAAGACAGAGAGAATGGGACACATTCAGGCACCACCATCCCTGGGGCCCTGCCACATGGTAGCCGGTGCTCGGAAGGCAGCCTGGATGCTTGGCCCAATCGCAGGCACAAGCTTGGCCTAGGAACGCTGGCATTCACGCGCCACGGAGACAGCCCATCGGGGAAAAAAGGGAAGAAGGAAAATTAACAGAGCTAAAGCAGGCTTAAGGGATTAGCATGCAACAGGAAGTCCAACAGCAGGCCATGTGGTAAATAGATCCCTTCCCAAGCAGGGCTGCTGCCAGCTCTGCTTAAATCTACCTTGGCCACAGTACTGTTTATTTATAAACCAAAGCACTTAAATCCACTCTTATCCTGGACTTAGTTAAGGCAAATGTTCCCATGCAGACATCACAACTCAGTTCTTCTCTTGCACGGTGCCACACAGAGCTGGCTTGGGAAGCAGCCCCACAGGAAGCTTCATACTGCTTCAGCCACCCTGACAACCTCAAATCCTGGGGACTCAGCATGGTAAGTGGCACTTCCAGGAAAAAGCTAGGAAGGATCCTGAGGCTAAGTGAGAAGAGTCACTTTTGCTGCTCAAAGGATTAATCAGTGCCTTTGAGACAGCCAGCCACTCTCGTCTCTTGCCTAGGAGCCTGCAGCAGGACTCCCATGGAGATACTTGCAAGGAATCTTGTGTCAGAGAGCAAAGCCAGACATGGTTTTACCGGCAATAAGAGCATGTTGATGTTTTGCAAGTTACCCTCTGTGCTCCACGGCTGCACTGCTGCAGACTCTGATTCCCAGGACTTCTGTGGATATCAGCATGCTGGACCTGAGATTTAGGCCACCCTTTCTGGAGAACAGATTTGGCTACTAGCAAATACCTGTCTGACACACTGTGCTCTCTGAAGGCTTGCTTTATATATTTTTAAAGGAAAAGTAACTGCTCTTGCTATGCTGATGTACAGCAGCAGTGTAGAACAGCCCAGAGATGGAATGATAGTGAAAAGGGAAGGAGAGCCAGCCAAACCGCAGGACAGTTTTAGGGCTTAGCAAGCACTCACCTCCTACCATGTCCCTGTCCTCCCTTCTAAAATAATTTTAGCTTGTGCAGAAGGTTTCCTGGACTGTGACTGCAACCCTGCTGCTCTACCCTTCATGTTCTGGTCCCTCCTGCTGGAGACCAGAAGTCAGGAAGCTGGGTGTGCAGGGAAGCTCTGCACACTTGTTTGCCAGATGGCTATATTCTTTCAGCCAAAACCCAGGGCTAAAAACTCCAAGCTCTTGTAGTCTGTACAACCCAGCACTATAATAAGTGGCCCCATCTCTGTCCACCCTTCCCCTCTGAGTCCCTGTTTGTAGGAAGGGAGAAACCTTATCTTCTGGGGCAGGTTTCTTCCTTCCCAGAAATACTTGGACATGGTTAGGAATGAGCTGTGGGGAGCACGGCCAAAGACAAAGAGGCACCTCTCAGGCAGGGAGGAGGGGACTGAGTGCTCACCAGAAAAATGGGGTACAGCAACTACACCAGATGTACTAAGGGAAAGCTTGCAAAGAGGCTAAGCTTAGCTAACACCACCACTAACCAGTGCTAAATTTGACTGCCCCCAGACAAGCCACGGAGAGAAACGAGGCTTGAACATGTAAGACAAGCACAGTACATCTACTCAAATTTTCCTTACAGCACTAATTTAGTCATGACAATTACTTGCACAGAGAAGTTACCCCTAAAATATTAAAACCTACATGAGGATATTCACTCTTAACTGGAGGATATTAAAAGGTTGTAATTCTACCTGGCAGTCGTTCTTGCTGTAGAGACACACTCCTTAACCAAACTAATTCACTCATTAGCTCTTCACGCTCCTCTCTGAGGTAGTACCTGGTGTTTTTTCTAGAGAAAGAATGAATGCATACTGCTCAGCTCTGCCCACTTGGGCAGCTCTTTCATCTCTGATAAGGCACTCAAAAGCTCCTTTCTTCTCTATCTGTCCCCAGCTTTCAAGATCTATTTTACACAGCGAGAGCCACTGTAGTCTGTCCCTGGTCCTTCCCACACCATGTGCCAGAAGGTGGTTCCCCTCTTCCACCCTCAGCTCTTCCTCCCCTGCAGCGCTCACAAGACACATGGTACTCAAAGGTATAGCTTGCACCGTGCAGCTCCAACCTTTCTCTAAACAGTGCTTTCTAAAATACGACGACCCTTCCCACAGGGATTAACATGCACATTCTAGAGTCTGAGTGTAGCACAAGAGCACATAACTTTTAATCAACTTGGCTGTCCCTGATGATCCTCTTTTGATCTGTTACTTAACCAATCCCTACATCACCCAGATTTACATCAGTGCTGAGTGTTCAGTGCCAGTACTGGGCAGCAGAGGGTCTCACACTGATGTCTGCAGATCGACAGGATCGATCCACAGTGATCAGATGCTGCTGTGAACATTTCAGCCAAATCCCAGAGCAACTACCCCATGGTTTTGTCCAGAACTGATCACAGTGTGATCCCTGCAAATCACTTTTTGGTAGACAAATTATAAATCTGGATTTACTTACTCCTATAATTAAACAGAACAAATAGCAGCTGTTCTTGAGCTATGTAACTGCTGCAGGGATTTTTGCTATACTGAGTTGTGGTAAATATCACTGTGAACATTCTGACAGCAACAATGACTGACAGCAACAAGGAAAATGAGCTCCAACAGGAGAGTCTGACAGCCTCCTGGAACCTCAGTACTCCTACACTCCACTATTGCTCATTTACTGGTGAGAGGTACTCACTGCTCCCTGGTATTATCTTAAAAAATGCTGCCCTCTTTCCATCACTAAATGACAAATTTGAAGCTTTTGCTCTGAAGTCTGACTGAAATACTTAGAGCACTTTCACCAAGCTGGCCTGTGAGTTCATCTTGAAAAGCAAAGCTCCTATAACATGCATTTTGTGAAATTCAGTGCCAGCAGCAAAGCACTGCCTCCAGTGGTTGTTTGCAAAAGCATCCAAGAGGTCACTGCTGCTCACAGAGGACACACACAGTGGCTTATTTTCGTTAAGGAAGCTTTTCTGTCTGACCATTCAGGACCACAGGTAACTGTACTAATTCTAACAAATCGCTATTTCCTCTCCAGGGAAGAGATACTCTTCCCTGCTGATGTGAAGAATGCCTGTTCTTTCCAATACCGTTCCTGCTGCATGACACACCCCAAAAACATTCCCAGAGTCCATAGAGACGTTAATTCATTTTTCCTCTTCCCTGGGGTGCTGCATGTGCCAAGGCTACTAATTCTGCTCCCTGTGCACTTATCCTTGCTGAGAGTGTTTCTGCTTCTATTACTTTTACTTGGCTCACCACAGTGTACCCAGTCCATGGCTGTCCTTGCAGGCAGGAGGACAAAAAATCTGCAAAAAGAACTAAATTTGGGTAATATAAGGGAACATCAGTTAAACCAGTCTGTGGTTTACTTGAAATATGCATCACACAGGTGATGTTCTCCATCAGAGAATCATAGAATTGTTAAGGTTGGAAAAGACCTCTAAGATCATCAAATCCAACCATTAATGAAGCACCACCATATTCACCACTAACCTTGTAAGCCATGTACACAAGTGCTACATTCACTTGTTTTCTGAATACTTCCAGGGATGGTGATTCCACCACTTGATTCCACCACTTCACCCTTTCAGAGAAGAATTTTTTCCTAATATCCAATTTAAACCTGCTCTGGTACAACTTGAGGCTATTTCCTTTTGTCCTGACACTTGCTGCCTGGGAAAACAGACAAACCCCTGCCTCACTACAACCTCCTTTCACAGAGTTGTAGAGAGTGATAAGGCACCCCTGAGTCTCCTTTTCTCCAAGCCAAACAGCCCCAGCTCACTTAACCACTCTTCATAAACTTATTCTCTAGAGTCTTCACCAGCTTTGTTGTCCAACTCTGGACACACTCCAGCACCTCAGTGTCTTTTGTGCAGTGAAGCACCCAAAACCAAACACAGCATTCAAAGTGGAGCTTCAAATCATCAGGCAGAGGTGTGAGGCCTGCTGACTTCAAGGTGTCACATCCTTTTAAGACAACATTATCTGCCATGAAGAGGCTCAGCTCGTATCTGTGTGCCCATTGTGGCAATAGAGCTTGGGTCACACACTGTCTCTACAGTTATTTCCACTGCATGTGGAACGTGGACTACTATAGGATGTCCCAGTATAAAGGGGCAGCTTTCACAATATTGCTGCTGCTGCCAGTGATTTACTACTGGCTGGTCTTCCCAACACAATCGGATTTAAGAATCAAGTTGAATTAAATAATATGCAACTGGTTTGTAGTGCAGTCACAATTTCTGCATTATCACTCCACTGAGCTTATCTTTACTTCAGGTACGTACAGACCAACGGGGTTTGTATAATCTGGGAGCCCAAGAGAAGGAGTAGACATCATTTTATTGCTTTAAAAGTTTGTTCCCTCTCTGGGCCCCATGGGACAAGTTCTATCTTTTCATTATTGGTTGCCCTGTCAAAGGCTCAGTCAATTCCCCTAACCCAGAAAACTACAGCTGACGAAATCCCACAATTCTGAAAAATGCTCTGAAAATTAAAAATGCTTTTTAATAACCAGACATGGGAGCTTAATTACGGCCTCTATTCTTCCTGGGTCTATCACTCACCATCTCTTCCTCAAAATAAATCCTAAACATTTTAACTTTGATACAGCTGAAGTTTGGCTAGAGCTGCGCTGCATCAATTTTTTTTGGAACAGCAATACATAGATGTATAGGGTCTACTTTACAAGCATTCTCATCACACTGTTTGTCATAACAAACCATGTACATATTATTGAAGAACCAATTCAGTCAATTTTATGTCCTTATTGCAGAGCAGTGAGTGTCAAAATTCCCTGCAGATGCGATAGACCTAATCCTCTACCTCCTGGAGACCACAGCAAGAGGACTCTAATGCATTTTCTTATCTACTTTTTCTTTTTTCATTTCAATAACAAATAGTAGTTTTTTGCTTTCCTTTTCACTGAAGGGGTAATATAAAGCATTATGCAACGGGACCACAATTTCCTGCTTGGGCAGTACTCTTTGCATAGTTTCCTCCTTGAAGAAAATAGAAGTGGTCCCCAAGTTAAAATAACTAACATTGTTTTGAAAAGTGAAAAAGCTTTCTGCTGCTCCGACCGTGCCACCAAACTGGGCCACAGATTATGCCCTCCATTTACAAACAGAACTAATCAAATCTTCTCGACAACAACTACAACAGTCCTCCTTATTCTGGAAGAAGTCTTCAAATATTATTTGTACATTTACCACCCTCTTACCTATGTAACTGTACATGTATAAAAATATGCTTTTAGAAATTTTTTCGTACGTATATAAAAACATTATTGTAAGCAAGTACTAGTCCCACATAAAATCTCATAGAAATAATAAAGCAGTGTTTCAGCTGATATGCAACATCTGGAGAATCTGCTCTTGGCGTGGTGCCCACTGCAGCTGGAACAAGCCAGGGGAAAAGCCCAGTGTTGCATCCAGAGTCAGTGCCCAATGCCACTCTGCCCCAGCCTCAGAGCCAGTCCTTATCCCCAAGTTAAGGTTCAAGCCCATGAGATCCTCTCATTGACACTGTTCCAACATGCCAGGCCAATGTGAATACATGACCTGGGAATTCATCATCCAGACACTGCTGCAGAAAAGTGAACTTGTGTTGGTCAAAGGTTCCTTGTGATGGCCATCATTCTGCTGAGCTGCCATTCCAGGTTATACCTGGTCAAGCCTCTTGGCACAGAACTACTGCACTCTCTCTGGGTAACTCTGCTATACTGGCCATTTTCTCCCAGTTTCGCACAATCTCAACCAAGAGCATTCCCTTTTCCACGCTGGATTTATTTCCCATTGTTTGAAGCACTAAGAGGAATTTGAAATCCCATTTTACATGCTAAAAGGGGCCTTTTATAATGGAAAAACCCCCCTTCCAGTATGTGCTTTAGGAGGACCTTTTCCATGCACTCTTCTTTGTGCACTTGAACCCTCCTGTGGCCTTAGGAGGGACTCCAACCCATTCTGTGTGTGCCTTTTGCTGATCAGGCTGCACAGATGTAAGGAAGCTACAGCAGAGAAGGGACCTGAACCTTCCCCAATACTGACAGGGACTCAAACTCACTGCTGTAATTTCACCAAATCAGAACAAAATAGTTCACCACCAGAGAAACTCAAATCTACCATTACAATTTATACTGAATCTGCTCAGACAATTTTAACACTCACCCTTTGCCTCTCCCCTGCTCCAAAGGTCCAAGTGAACTCAAATGGTGCCAGCAATTGGTCATTCCAATGTTTGGAGAAGAGAGGCTCCAAAGGTAGTGGCCTAGGGTCCCATCTGGGTCACTAAACTGTTTGGGAATGCCTCTTGTCTAACCATTCAGGACCACTCTGGCAGTCACACTCTCACCACCCGAGACTTTCACTGCTGGGACCAAAGCTCCTTTGCAGCAAGAAGCTCCAGTGAACTCACAGGTGCCCAACTTGGCTCCAGCTATACACCACACTCACCATCAGATGAGTTTCCCTCAGTGGCTGAACCTCGGGTTTCCCATAGCAGAGTCCCAAACGCCTGTTGCTCAAGTAATTTAATCATGGTGCAGGCACACCGTAACAGCTCGAGCTGGGTGTCCACAGGGTCAGCAAGGCCATCCCTGAGCTTTTGCACCCTTATAACCTGTGTGCCTGTTCCTCTCATGCTCTTTGTGCCCCTTACACTTACCTCTTGGTCCAATGATGATATTTGCTCTGGGGTCTTCTGCTTGTTTATTTGGGTTCTGCAGAGTATCTGGATAAGTTCGCCACCCAGTACCTCAGATGCCAGTGCCCTCTGTCAGGCAACAGGTCACTGCCAGTTGCCAGCTCCTTTCCTGGTGCTCCAAGACATTTCCTGCCATCCAGGGCACAACTTGCAGCTCGCACTGCAACTGCACATGCAGCTACCTGCACCTAGGTATATTCCTCCACAGCTTTATTGTTGCATTTTCAAGGCTGATGTTTCAGTGAATGCTACACATCTCTAAAGCCCCTGATTTCAGGGGAATACAAAACAGAGGTAGAGCTCCTAAGGCTCATAGAGAGAGAAGGAAAATAGGACAAGAACACATACAGTAGAGAAGGTGGTGTATTTTTTTCTGCTGACATCCCAGGCTTTTCAGTGCTTGGCTTATTAACCACTCGTGAGCGGCAGCTCATTTTCTAGACAAGACTGTTTCCCTGGACATTTGCAGTGATGTCTCCAAGTAGCAGCAGCCAGGGACCCTGGATTTTCCTCTAGCTCCCATGCTACCTATAAATGTTAGAACACACCCACCTTTCCGAGCACTGGCTCTCTGTGCATCCTTGTCAACATGACCACCCTTATTAGATGCACAGACATGGACTAAGCCTTCAACAGTATCAGTTTAGCTACTCCTCTGTATTTTTCCCGACTTTGACAGCTCAAGTTTCCATTCAAGGTGATATTAAACTCTGAGACTGGGCTTCTGGAGAGATGCCAGAATTTCCGCGGCAGAATTTCACAAGGTACGGGATGCTCCCGACATCCTGTACCTCCTCCAACCGCTGGAGCAGCACCTATTCCCGACATAAATTCCCGCTAGAGGGCAGAAGGCAGCCGGCCAGGACCAGAAACCCGGGACACCCTGCAGACTGGCCGGTCGCACGGAGCAGCTTGTAAAAGCAATTTTACTCCCTCTGATCAGAGGGGTGACCATCCACAGAGCTCACCTCTGATAGCAGCCAAAGCAGGTGTCAAGGGAAGAGCACACAAACGATGTGCAAGTGGTGAGACGCCACCCGAAATGTGCCACAGCTTTCTAAGGGCAAGATCCTCCCTGAGCCCCAAGTGGTGTGTTTGCATGAGACACCACCGATGCACGTAGAGGGGAGGAGAGACCTACTCCACTTTCGGAAACCAAGTCCCTGCTGCCAGCAAACAGGAGCAATGAACTGGGACAGCAGCAGGTTCATCAGGCTCTACAGATCAGGCATCAGGACAGGTAGGTGGGCCAATGACAGATGGACTGGGATGAAAGCCAATGTCAGCCTGCTTTGAGAACTTCCCCAAGGGAAAGAGAGACAGAGGACTTAGGGCTTGCTAGAACACTCTTGCCACTCTGCCCTCTGCCACTGCAACTGCTGCAGCCTGGGAAGGGCAAGTAAAGCAAGGTGCACTGAAGAGGCATAACACAGTAGGATGCAAAGGCCAAAAACCATGACAAGACCCTCCTGGGATAACCAAGGAAAGCGCTAAGGCCAGAGTCACCAAGTATCTGCTGTGTCTCAGGTCCCTCTGCTGAACTATGCAAGGTGGTGTGCAGAACAACAGCCCTGGTGCCAACCAGCATTCCTCTCTCTCCTTGCCATGAGAGAGGCATTTTGGCTCATCTGCATCCTGGCTGACAGCAGCTTGCTACCAATAACACACAGCTGCCCTGATGCTGGATCCACAGCAGGGTTCTGTTAGTGCAAATTGCAGTAGGTTTGACTTATCCCAATTCCCAACTGACAGTCACAAAGGAAATCCTAAAGCATGAAGGACAGGAAGACAAAAGCTCCCACATGTTGTTATGCCCTTTCATTTCCTGTGAAGCATTTCACAGGATGGCTTATGGCTCTGCCTGCCTCAAGAAATCCAGCCTGTTTTCCCACATAATTATTCCTCCTCTCCATCATCCCATCTCCTTCCAAGTGCCTCTAGACAGACCAAACCCAAGGCCAAGGCTCAGACATCCCAGAGGACCAGATAACACTCTTCTTTTTGTCTCTGAGGGTTTTAACAGCAAAGGAAGGGGTTTCTTGTCCTCACAGCAGCAACTTGGCTGCGTTACAGGGGAGGAGGATAGGCAAAGTCATGCTGGGGAGGGCAAAGAATAACAGTATCGGTAGGGTATACATCACCAAGAGCAAGGTGTCATCCTCAGTCAGGAGGCAAATGGGAAGAAAATAGTGTCCTGCAAGTAGATACCTCTACCTTTCTTGGTCTTCGTGGCTAGCTGCTTGCAGCTGCCTACAGTTTTTCTCACAGCCTTGTGTCCTGGTTAACATTTCCCTCCTGGAATGGCCATTCCAGATAGACTGCAGTCACTGAAAAGAGGCCAGGGCAGTACATTAAATGGGACCTCAGCACCACTGTATTGAATTGGAGCACCTCATTTTTTTTCATTTTCCTATCCCCATGGAAGGGAAAGCCCATACCATCAGCCCCTGCTGTTCTCATCTGACAGGGCAGGCCATTCTTAACTGCATCAAACATCAGCATCTCACTGTGTATGTACATTTATCAGGCATGCCCTGCTCCAACCAGCCCTTGTCTAAGTCTTTACTCTCTGGGCAGATAATCTCTGGTTTGGTCAGCACCCAGCTACTCTATTAAGCACTCTGAAACACTAAACAGCTTTCCCACCTGCTGCAGGGACCACATACAGCTCTGCCCAGGGGCTCTGACTGCCACCCAGAGGCCTCCCAGGAACCATCTTCTCTTCCATCACAACAAGCTCTTAGCACTCCTCTGGGCACAGAGATGTATTTCATAGTACTGCAATACCACTGAGACAGCACACAGCCACTCACAACAGATGCACAGGAACAGAGCAGGTCACATCCCAAAGACACACAACAATCAGGACAAGGCATAGCAGGCATTCCGGGCTGGGTCAGGTGCACCAGTGAGATAAGGAGGCTTAGAGAAAGGACAAGGACATCAACACAGTGTGGATGTCTCAGCCAGCAGCAGTAACTACTAGTGATCACCAGCAGTAGCTATCAGAGCTGCTTGCTTCCAGTGTGAAAGCAGCCAGGCGTAAGGGAGGAAAGTGCAGACAGGTATGGGATTCACTCATTTTGTCTGGGAGGACTAAGATTCACTCAGCATTACAGAAGAGATTTGTTAGATTTATCTAAGAGAACATAAAAATCTTTCTAAACACCTAACAAGATGTACAAAATCATCCTCTTCCTCAGGGCTTTCAAAACTGGTATCTGACATCTGTAGCCAAACTGCAGCCAAAACTGTTCCTGGACCAGCCACTGTTTCCTTCACAGGATGGGTATAACAGGTTATGCTTTAGAAACATCCCTGCTAGAGGAGATCAGCCAACATGCATCACTGAGTGTACACCAGCCCCACACCCAGGCAGTCACATGAGGAGTGGCAGATGGACCAGCAGCAGTGCTGTGCTCAGGGTGCAAAGCACTCCTCTTTCCAAAATGCTACATCTACTACAGGCTCTCAGCTGCTTTTGTGCTGCCAAAATGTTACCATGCTAGCGCTGCACACCAAAGACTTGAACTACTGATAACACTGCATTTCCAGTGAAAGAATGGCTACTCAAAACAGGAGCTAACACTGAGATCCCTCTGCTTGTTTGCTGCCCATGGCATAGTGAGGCTATTCCAAGCAGGAGGGCACTGATGCAGAGGTCATGACATCCCAAACCAGGACAGAGCCAGTCTGGCTGCAATAGAAAACCAGCTCTCAAACAAACGCTCGGCCAAGGCCATACTGGAGTATTCCCTTTTCTCCAGTATCTTCACAAAGCACGGACAGCAGTGATGCTTAAACCAGCAAAGATCTCTGGGATTCCCTCTGGTCGGGCCTGCAGCCAACTGCTCCAGAATATGTGTGCTCTCCTTCTTGAGCCTGCTGAACCATCCTCTGATGTTTGGATGTGCCTCCTCACATGCACAAGTGTGTGCCAGGATCCCTGCAAGCAGATCGCTTCTAAGCAAGACAAATGCTGCTTTCTCAAACCAATTCAAACGCAACAGCGGAACCAAGTCAAAGATAAGCCTATATTATGAAATGCTCCCTTCCTGCTCCCAGGCAGATTTCTTTAAGCACAACTGTCCTTTACAGGCTCCAAAGCTACAGACAGCTCCACAGTTTCAGCCTCAGTAACACAGGCAGCCTGAAAAAGAAATGGACTACTCTGGCCTACTACCTTTTGTAGTTGTGTTGTGGACCTGTGTCTAGGAAAAGGGTGGTACACTGTAGGCAGCAGATAGACATATGGCTAACATCAATACATAACCGAAATGCTTTCTCCTGATTCCCCCTGCTGTGGACTGAGAGCTCCCACGTGTTTTACCAGCCTGGAGAGCAGATCACACATAAGACATCCTTCCTACCCTAATCTCAGGGGACATTCCTGCTAATATGTTTAGTCCCACTGTGGGAGGAAAGAGCATCTGCCACTGTGATGCCGAGCTTACCCAGCACCTCAAACTCCCAAACAGGATGAGCACTGCCTGTCAGCACTGGCAGGGCTATTCCTGCCTCCCCTTCCTAGCAGGTCTCCTCTCTCTAGACAGAATTCAATACAGAGCTCTGCCCAGCAGAGCTGTTTCCCAACAGGTTTATAAGCCTCTCTGTTGCACAGGTCTCTTAAACCACTGATCTAGATCAGTGAGGCCACTGTGCAGACCACACACAGCAAACCCTTGTCTGAAAAATGGGGAAGCTATGAAAGGGCAGTTGTTAAAATCATGGAAGAACAATCAATCTGTGTATTCAGTGACAAAATTAGGATCAGAGGATGGAGTGAAAAACCTGACATCTGTCTAGAAAGACACTGTTGGTTGCTCCGACCTGTCGCTGTCACAGACATGCCAGAGCTATCTCACACCCCACAGCGAGGAGCTGCAGGTTACCTGGTGCAACAGAGCAGCTTTCCCTTTCACACAGAGGTGCCTGAAAACACTCCAGTGTGCACTGCTTCTCCTCACCAGTCAGCTTCAAAAATAGCCCCTTCCTGGCAGACAGATCCCTCTTGAAACACCAGGCAATACAAAGCTTCTGGGCTGTTTCTACTCAACTATGCATACTTTTCTGAGGCAGGGATGCCACACAACCCATGCAGCTGGAGTGGAAGTGAGAAGGCTGCACACATCGCTACGGCTCACACTAAATTCCCTAGCTCAGGAATACCATGGTATTTACCAGAAAATCCCAGCAGCAGAATAGTGCTTTGTGTCCAGGCACACTGACCCTGTAATATCTGGCTCTCCAGCAGCAGGCATCAAATAGCATGAACCAGCTAGGCCACAAAAATAAATGTGCTCAGGGAGCAGCCTGAGCTCCAGTGGACCACAGCAGAGGCAGTTTCCCCTCAGGGCCCTCTCCAGGCAAAGCATGCAGGCAGCTGCTGTCCACAGTCATTCCTGCTCACTGGCATCACAAGATTTCCCAGCAGGCTGCCAGGCTGTCCAGCAGACTGTCCCCACTCTCCAAGGTGCTGCAGCTTGGGCTCAGCAGTGTCAGACAGCTACTCACAGGCTGGCAGGGTCCCTGGGGGCACCAGCAAGCAGCACACAGACTAAACAGATGACACTCCACGCACCTGCAACTGCTCACTTCCACATGCCGTCGCAGTGGAACAGGACATTCTTTCCAAGGATCACTGTGCCCATTCACCTTCTCGGCAAGCTGCAAGCAGAGCCAGGAGCTATAATGGCACACATTTCACCTAGCAAAAGGGTCCATAAATAACTTGGTGTGCCTCCCCACCACATCCTGTACTACAGCCACACGGAGCAGGGGCAGCCATCCAAAGACACTCTAAGATAATTTGAATTTGTAACACAAAGTTCAACACCCTACCAACCACTTTGACTATTTAAAGCAGTTTTGCAGCGCTCACTGAAGCACCAGAATGCCTATTGAAGAACTCAGGAAACAGAGAGACAGGTGATTTATCATACAATCCTTCCCACCAACCCACGGGAATCTGTGGCTGAAGTGAAGGATTTCCTGCACAATAAATGCATACAAAACCATTGGGTGCAATAGAGTCACTCCTTTACGCCCATTATCTGGGCATATGCTGTCCTGCATATGTTCAGATGCAGCATCCTTGTTTTCTCTTTAAGTACTCTAAATTTTATACTGGAGGTCATTAAGCATTTCTGAAATGCTTTGTCCTCAGCTCTTGTACACAGACTTTTAGAAAAACATTTGCCAGTGCACATACCTTGAGACTGGCACACAGGAAGCTCTGCACCAGCCAAGCGAAGCAGAAGAGACAAAAATGTGGCTTTTTTTGGTTCACTGATTAAACTGTAAAACAAGCCTATAAAAGAAATAAAAGCTAGTTCCAGCCCAGAATAATACTGAAAAGTTTTAAAAGCAGAAATGAGGGGACAGCTTTGAATCTATCTAACAGTGGTTAGCAAGGGCAGGAAATAAGACTGCAAGTGACTACGAAATTCCAGCCAGTTACAATTTCTAAGAGGACAAAAGACAAGGGACATTAATATCAGAGGAGGAAACTTCTGGACACACCAAAAGGGGTACCACTCAAAGCAAAAACTTAGTTCAGAAATATCTGACAGTTCCTTAATAGAAATGCTGCTTACAGCTATAAACAGGCTGCCACTTCAAAGGAGAGGTGAATGTGTTTCTCAGGATAACCACATATGGAGAAGAGGCAGAGGGAGCTGTTCCCCAGGGAAGGCAGGTACCAAAGCACAGGGTCTTTGGCACAGCGAGCAAACAAACCAACATGTAAATACCTATTCCAGGAGAGGACAACATCTATGGAAGAAAGTGACATGGAAGTCACAGCTGCTCCCAGCACCATAAGGCAGCCTCCCCATCCCAGCAGACACACTGGTCCGATACTTCCCACTCAGAATCTGCCACCAAGCTAGTGAGCACACAAGTGCTGGTCCTGAGGGCTGGCCTGAAGTGTCCCTTGCACTCTGCTCCAGCTCAGGCTGCCATGCTGCAGGAAGGAGGTGGACAGCAATATTCTCATGGCCCTGACAGGCTAATTTCCAGTTGCAGGAGGGCACCACCACAGCTCAATTAGGGTCGTGCCACCAGTAGGATTTCAGGACGTGCGAGGCAGAAAGGGAGAACAGACTGCTGACACAAGTCACCCACATGAACGATATTTGTTCATACAAGCCAATTACAGGAAGAGTTGAGAAAGTTATTATCATTATTTCTACATTTGCCTGCTTAATCTTGTTGTCCTAGTTACTGCAGCCCTGGTGACTAAGGCAACCAGTCTTGGCAAGTAAGGTGCAGAATGCAATGAGATGTAATACAAATATTTAAGATGACTCTCAAAGAGCAAAAGCAGAAACAAGTAAAAGCAATTATGTGCCACCAGCATCACTCCCAGTATCCCTTCATCTACTACATTTCTCACCCTCTCCACAGGAGTTTGAGAATGGATACTCAGGTATGTTTGTGATACACCCAGAAGACCCAAGGTGGGCTGCAAACCCTATTAAAATGTGTCAGAGCTCCCCTACACACTCCCCCTTCACACAGTGAGCTAACTGTACCAACACTAACATGGAAAGTCCTGTGCCCAGAATGAAGATCAGAACTTGTGCTATTATTCAATAAACAGCTCTTCTCTATCCATGTATGGTCTCTGCAGCATCCAGGCTGCAGGTTCATAATGCCCTGGAGCATTTCACACAGGCATTTCAAGGCATCTCCATCTAGGAACTGAGTAACATGACACTCCTGTGGTTTCTGAGATCACTATCAGCTCTGCAGCAATCCCAGTCCTGAGCACATATTTGCCTCTCTGTTATTTTTATCACAGACATGCAATATCCAGAACATCTTAGACTTAAGGCTCTGTAAAGTTAAGTCAAAAGTACTTTATGTGAAACACATGACTTGCACTTCTGCTGTCCACAGTCCAGAACCTCCACCTCTAAATTCTCATGATCATGATCCAAGTGCATATAAAGCCCAAAATATAAGCAAGTCTTGCTGTCATAGGACTCCAAGAAGCATTTCACTAAGCTTATCTTTTTCTCCCCAATTGCTACTAAACTTCACATAAATGGGAAAAAACTACATGCTTTATATTTTAATCAATATATCAGTTATGCAAAACCTGTTGGACTGAAAAATAAAAACTGGTACAGTTTTTGATGAATACTGCATGTTTAGCTTGCCCTGAACACTAAGTACACACAGTAGTGCTGAGCACCTCACGAGAAACATGAAAACAAGACTATTATGCTGGGATGGGTGGTCAGATCCTGAAGAGAAGATGAGAAGATTTCAATCAAGATATGCATATAATAACCATTGATGTATAATAATAAGGACCCAGGACCTTGTAGACATCCTCATGAGAAGGCGTGGAGCTTCAAGAAGAAAATTTGTGAGTATGTGGAGCCAACAGTGCTGCACACTGAACTCACAGGAGTGAAAGGGGTGGTTCTGCACAGGCTGCATGTTCCAGGGAGTGGGATGGACTTCCAGCTAGGAAGCATCAGGTCCTAAGTTACCTTGGAAGCTTGAAAACTTCTGCCTTGCAAGGTCTTTGCTCAAGGCCTTGTTTGAACTACATTCCACCCAAACAAACTTCAGAGGAATGAGCTCCCTTGCGGCAAGCACTGTTTTAAGAGCCATGTTTCTGCTTAAGTTATCAATATTTTTTCACCTCAAATGAAAACAGCATAGAGTTTTCAAATCAGTCTGACCTAAATACAATGGGGCCAGGACACAACAACTTTAACTACTTTCAAACTACAACTATGGCAGGAATAAGCAAGCAAAGTCAACAGGGAAGTTGCAAAGAGGCAGAGGGTCCTGTTCATGTGCCCAACTGGAGAGAATGCAGGCAGGCACCATGCTGTAGCCATGGTGCTCTTTGCCCCCACCTCTTCAGAAGCTGCTTGGCTTGACCAGCAGGCAAACTACCCCAAGGCCCAGCCCCAACTCTCCCTTCTCCAAAGTGAGATGAATAACGAAGCTAATTTGGAAACCAGAAAGCAGGCAGGGGCTTGAGGAAACCTATGCAGGTTGCCACAGCAACTCAGCAAATCCATGCCACCGGAGACCACCATACTCAGAAAACTCTGACAGCAAAGCCCTTTTAGCACCTGGATGACAGCCAGTTTTCCCGCTTTCTGGCAACAGGATTGCAAGCCTAAGTAAGATCAGCCCCGCCCAATCTTATGAATGGAAGATCTCCAAGGGACACCAGAACAGCTGGCACGTCCGGTGCAGGCTCAGCATCCAGCAAAGCCAAGCTGTGAAGGTACTATAAGGCAGATCATTGAACTGCCATTGTGATTGATTCCCTAAGTTTTTCTATTTGAGAGAAAGACACATGGGAGATCCACACACGTGAGCTTCAGAGCAGCACACATGTGGTGTGCAGCACAGATTGTTCTCTGTTAAAAAGTAGCCAGAGTTTCTTCAGCACAATAGGAAACAAAAGCATAAAGCTAGACCTACCGGAGTAGGTAATTCTCAGAGAACTATTTTATAAAGGCTGAGAATAATTCAGAGCTCAGCAGCCTTCTGGCATTTTCCAAAATAAGAGAAATAAAACGGGATATTTTCCCTTTCTTCTTGTTTATATCATCTCTTAAAACCTGAACGCAAGTACCTGACATTAAATAACTGGCTTAAGACTCAGTCAGACAATACTGCAATCCCTCTAGCTCATTAGCAAGTGTTAGTAGGCTTAACGCAATTGCTCTTGTCAGCCCCTCTGACTGCTTGTAAGCACCACACAAAAAGATCAAATTATTCCAACAATTCTAGAGATAACCTGAAACTAATCTACCACTAGTGGTAGATTAATCTACCACTCACATTTCTGTCAGTGTGGCTTTTGCCTCCCTCTGGAATATCCTGATTTGACAGCAAGCTCAGCCTCATTTTTGGTGATGCTGTGGGATGCCAAAATTCTGCAATTGAATACAGGTGAAACATAATAAACCCCAAACATGCACATGTCATTGACAGAAAAAAACATAAGATCTCTTAACTCTTCCTGCAAGAAAAGAGATTTAACCCAGCAATTTGAACAGTTATGAAACACAAAGGAAAAATCCAGGTGACAACCAAACTCTTAGGACAGAGATCAGGCACGTGACAATGAGAAGCTCCTGCATCAGTTACAGCCACCTCTGCTTCCAGGTTTGGTGGCTACATAAAGCACAGAGTTCCTGTCCCTGGGTCTTCACAAACAGGCTCTGTGTGCACACCCTGTGTATGAACCAGCACTCCACCTCCTCAGATTAATGCTGCTTACTCCTCAGAAGGCAGGCTGAGACAGGCTCCCACACACCTGTATTATCTGCTCAAGGAAGAGCTGCTCACACACACTGAAGCACTGGATTTCAGACTCAAGGTCAGTTTCCGCTCTGTAAAAAGAAAGGCTTAAAGGAAAGACTTCAATCATAGAACAAAGAGTGAGGGGGTATTTGTTAGCTGTTTCTGGCACTTGTTTCTTCAGTTTGCACTGCTTTTGGTAAAGCTGGTATCTGAGTACTATTGATAATCTGTCCAGCACATACCCCTGAGTGAGAGCTGCACTCCTATGTCTCTAGCATAAGATTTCAAAGCCCTCTGAGTATCCCTGCCACTCACTTGCTGAATGACGTTTACTTCCAGCCCCAGATACAACATGGCAATTGGACTTGAAACACCTCTGTGCACAGGAAATTCAGTAACAGGTTCAAACACAATGTGAAAGGATGATTTCCTACACATGCACACACTGCAGCAATGTCCTTAGGAATCCCTATGCTTCAGTGCAACTTGGTGCTTTTGGAAGATCCTTTCTTTCAGTCAGAGACATATTTCCATCTCTGCAGAGAATTTTCTTCAAAGAGTCACCTGGAAAACATGCCAGGGAAGAGAACACCTGATAACATCCCCATTAGAACTGGCACTCAGTGAGAAATACCTTATTCTACTCAGTTATCCACGTAAATCACTATTAATTGAAACCCGCACAAAACGTAAAAAAAAAATGTAAAGAGGACTATGGACCTTATGCTACAGGCTGTGACCATCAGAGAGCACACAAAGGAGCAGACAGGTATCTGGGGTGGCCTTACTGCCCATAACCAGGTTCCCTCAGCAGCCCCATAGGAGCTCAGACAGCTCCCTGTCAGGCTCGTTTTCCGGGCCTTGTCAGACATGCTCACAGAAATCAAGCAGCACCCCAGTTCTTCGGAAACACTGACAATCCCTCTCAGAGGGTGCAGGCAGAGCAGCTGGTGAACCAATCCCCACCACCAGAAGCCAATGCTGTATTCTTCACTCCCTGTGATTCCCCAGCACTGCTGTGTGTTTGAGCACATGACACATTGACTCAACCTGTTTAATCCAGCGAAGAATGAGCTCAAAAGACAATGAGTTGTTTCCTTCCAGGCCAGCACTGAGATAGCTTGCCACATAATCAGGCATGTGCTGGAACTAGTGCCAGAGAAGGGGTGCCAGTCCAAAGCTGTGAGGCTGGGCAGCAAATTCATGCCATCCCAGGTGTCCCTACCAAGTGTAAGCAGAGAGGATTTGGAATTGGGCCTGAGAAAGGAATAAAGCTTTCCCACCTTCTTTTGAAACAACCCAATCAATGCATGAATCACCCACAGGAAGCACTTATAATGCCAACCATACATATAACCCAGCACCCCAGCAGAAATGTGTGTAACACAGGGAGGCTTCCAGTTAAGATAAGACAACAGCAATTAGCCGCTTTGGGGTGCCTGTCACCTTTCTCTCTCTCTCAGCACACCAAAGTTCTAACACAGCTTCCTGAAGGCAGTATTGTTGGCTTCATTTGAGTACTTTGATTTCCCCTATTTCATCCTGTGTTGAATCCTGTAACCTGCTGCACAGATTTCTACTGACAATGCTGGCTGTGCTGTGTTGAGAGCTCACACACAACACCTTTGGGTCATGCATCCCAGCTACCTGCACTGCAGCCCATGAAAGGTGTCATACAAATCATGCTCTTTAGGGAAAAAAACCCCAACAAGTTGATATTTGAAAAGATACTTATAAAAAAACTATTCAGTGCTATGATCTAATATGTAAGCCTCTAAACCTCAGCATGTAAGACTTCCCATTGGGGTTTTTCCATATTTTGTTAAGATTAGAAGGCCATAAGTCATTTGGGTCTGTCTGGCCTGACCTCCTGTAGAGCATACACAAACAACATATTTGCTCAGGCAAAGAGAAAATGGCAACACACCAAAAACCCGCAGAGAAATGGTCCATCTTTTATCAGCAAGTAACAAAACTTGGGCTGGTGTCAAGCCACCTCTGAAATTTACCACTCGTTTTGTAAAGTATGTCCAGAGAATTAAAATAAAAAAGCAACACAGCTGAAAAAGCACCTCAGATATTATATATGATTCCTTGTAACAGACAGACAAAGTAGCAGCCTGATTACAGGAGTAATTCCTCCAGCAACACAGTGTCCAATACTCATTTACAGGGGCTGAATTCAACATTGCAGTTCAACAATTTCAACATCATTGTTGCATCAAACAGCACCAAAATCTCTACACTTAGAAACAAAGTTATAACTTTCTGGAGAGCTCTGATTCCCATCCTGAACTGACACATAGCCAGGGAGCTACAGGATGTTCTTCAGACATGGGGACAATTATCACAGAATCATAGACTGGTTTGGGTTTGGAAGAGACCTCAAAGACCATCTAGTTCCAACTCCCCTGCCATGGGCAGGGACACCTTCCACTAGAACAGGTTGCTCAAAGCCCTGTCAACCTGGCCTTGAACACTTCCAAGGACAGGGGATCCACAGCTTCTCTGGGCAAATCAGTGCCTCACAACCCCCACAGGGAAGGATTTCTTCCTAACATCTATTCTGATCATACTCTCTTTCAGTTTAAAGCCATTCACCCTTGTCTTATCATTAAATGCCCTTGTCAAAAGTCTCTCTCCAGTTTTTCTGTAGGCAGCTTTTACTTACTGAAAGGCCACCATAAGGTCACCCTGGAGCCTTCTCTTCTCCAGGCTGACAACCTCAGCTCCCTCAGCCTTTCCTCAGAGGAGAAGTGCTCCAGCACTCTGATCATTTTCCCAGCCCTCCTCTCCGGATCTGTTCCAACAGGTCCTTGCATTTCCTGTACTGAGGCCTTCTCCCCAGAGCAGAGTGAGGAGCAGAATCATTTCCCTTGACCTGCAGAACACACTGCTTCTGAGGCAGCACAGTATGCAGTTGTCCTTCTGGGCTGCAAGAGCAAAACTGACAGCTCATATTGAGCTTCTCATCAACCAACACCCCCAAGTCCATCTCCTCAGGCTTTCTCTCAATCCATTCTCTGCCCAGCCTGTATTTGTGCTTGGAGGTTGCCCCAGTCTAGGTGCAGGACCTTGCACTTGGCCTTGTGGAACTTCATGAGGCTTGCATCAGCCCACCTATCCTGCCAAGGTACCTCTGGACGACATCCCTTCACTCCAGTGTATCATCGGCAACACACAGCCTGGTGCTGTCAGCAAGTCTGCTGATGGTGCAGTCTTGTTGATGACAAAGATGTTAACAACAGCACCAGCCCCAATACCAACCCCCGAGGAACACCACTCACCACTTGCACCCACTGGGACATCAAGCCATTGACCACAACTCTTTTGAGTGTGACCATGCAGCCAATTCCTTATCAACCAAGTGGTCCATCTGTCAAATCTGTGTCTCCCCAGTTTCAAGACAAGGATGTCAAGTGGGACAGTGTCAAATGCTTTGCACAAGTAGATGACACCAGTCACCCTTTCCTCATCCACCAATGCTTTAACTCCATCATAGAAGACCACCAAATCTGTCAGGCACAATTTGCCTTTAGTGAAGCCATGTTGGCAGTCACCCATCATCTCCTTATTTCTCTTGTGCCTTAGCAGAGTTTCCAGAAGGACTTGCTCCATGATCTTGCCAGGCACAGAGATGAGACTGACCGGCCTGAAGTTCCCTGAATCTTTCTTTTTCGCTCTTCTACGAAGAGACAGCTTCTCAGCACCCATGCCACATTGCTCCATTCTCCTTTGGATTGGTGAGAAAACTAACTCAGGGACCAGAAAACAACACTACAAACTTATTCCCTGCTAGGGATGTCAGCTGCTGGGAGTTAGTGCTGGATTTGCACTCAGATTCATACTAAAGAGTAGCCCCAAACACCACTTCCAGGCAGGCTTTCCATCTGAACTCCCAGGGCACAGCAGAGTATTTCACACACTGCAGCCACACCACCTCAAGCTTGCTGTAATTCTCATGTGTTACTAAACTACTCACACTGCAGATGACTTAGCAAGGCAGCAAGGGACTGGAAGTCTGCCAACAGCCATTGAGAAACAGCTTGAAATGCATCTGAAAGGACAGGGGGAAAACTCAACCATACACCTCACAGTTCAACTTTCTCAGTTCTGTTACGCTCTGGAGCTGTGGCCTCAGGAATTGTCCGGAGTTAGGAGCAGGATTTTACATCTAGTTTTATCACTGGATGTAGCCCAGTAATTCACAGCATAGAGACAGATCTGATTCTAAGGGATATGCTTCAGGAGCATCTTACCCATTTTATTTAGTAGCTGCAGCCACCAAGAAACACACAGCTGATGGAAAATTCCTTATTTTATTAGACACCTTCCTTCACAGCAAAATCTGCATACATCTTCAAAATTAGATCTTTATTCTTAAGCAGAAGAAAGCTGCTAGCCTTGCTATTCAGAGGATGACAACCCTCCAAAGCATAACCTCTGCAGGCAAAGTAAAAAGAAAACGAAGCCTGCCTTTAAGAATCAAAAAGCTTTACAGGAAACCTCCTACAACCACTGCAACAGAAAGCACATGCCAAATTCTGCAAGGGCAGGGAAGAAAGACAGGCAAGGAAGAAATATCACCGTGGGTCCTAGGGAGCTCTAAACACTTTTGTTCTCAGATGTGTCCACATGGAAGAGCAGGATTTTTACCCAGTTCCTAGTATCTCAAGGCCTTATATCAGAGAACAAAAAAGCACCATACTTAGGGCCTATTTGTTTGTATACCTGCATACATACGGCAAGAGAGCTTACCAGGTTCACTTCCCAAAGCAAAGCTGGTGTAAATCAGAGGGAAGGAAGCATTCAGTTGAGGTGAATTTGCTCCATTGGGACAATTTAATGACAGTGAGAGTGTGATGAAACTCAGCACAAGCAACAAATCTTCGTGTTTCAGTCTGTAAATCTTAAGACAACATGTCAAAACCAAAGTCAGGAGATCTGAGACTGGCAACGGCTGCACTTTGGCAGCTTCAACTGCAACACAGTAAAAGACTGAAAGGCTCTTTTGAATCAGTTGTACACAACCCCTTACAAATTCCCAAGACTGAAAAATCTCTCTGCTATCTTCTTTCACTGGCCTGGTCATTTTACTACCACGCAGTTGCCACCCCAAACCATCTGTCATTAGCAGACCTAGTCCACAAGGAATTTGTTCAGGAGCTGCTTCTCCTACCAAACGCTGTGACTGTCCATGCACAAAAACAAGGCTGCCAGGCATAAAACAGACTCCTTCCCTTAACAGCCCTTTTAGCTAGTCCTAAACATCAGGCTTAATCCTTACAAATATTTCTATCATACCTGAAATATGGGAAACCTCAAGGAAACCTGAAAATATAAATGGAAGAAAATTAGCAAGCACAAAACATGGGTGGCTTTCACCCAGCCTCCCCTGTCCTTTATATAATCTACATGTTGCCAGATATAGTGAAAAACTGGAGAACTGTGAGAACCAGGGAGATAATAAGCAAATAGCACAGGCTTGAGTTCCTACTGTGTTGACAGTTGTCACACAATTATACAATTAATGACATGTTTGCAAAATGTCTTCCACTTCAACAGGATAGGAGTACAGAAATTCTCCTCCATTTTTGTCCCCTCTCCCTGGACCTGCACCAGAGACGTGAACAACACGCCCTTGTATTTCAGTTATGTGCCCAAAGAGCAAGAGATGCTCCACAGAACATACACACCACTTATTTTGTGGGGAGATTTCCTATTGCAAAATAAGGGAAGAAGTTGTTCAAAAGTATCCTTTTGGGCAGCCTGAGATTATCTCTCTCAGCCCCAGAAAAAACCAAGTTATTTCCCCTTCAATGGCTTCATTTCCCACAGACAACAAATAAGAGCCAGGACACCCAAAAGGTACTTCTAGAAATCTTCACGTTTCAGCAAACAATCTATTTTCTTTTTTATTCTCTTCTCTCTTTTTTTTTCCTTCCTTCTTTCTTTCTATGAGATTCCTTTTTTTTTTAGCATTTGTTGCTCTACCTGCCGCTTCTGAGAAAGCATTCCCCTCCTGTTACCATCTGCCCTTACACAGAGAAACTGTATCACACAGGAGGAATTCACCTGCACTGTCAACAACTCAGGGATCCTTCTAGAGAGGTATCAGCAGCAAATGTTTGTTCTGGATAACAGGAAATGATTTCTGAAACTTCACGTGCTTTACTTATAAAGTGTATAATTAGTGCTGTCAAACCACCACGTAACTCTACACTTCCTTTTCATAATCTCCTTTGGAGTGCTGTGATGTCACAAGGAAGGTGTTCTGGAGAGCTGGATAGCTGAGGCTGAAACCACCCTGGGACAGATCTATACTGAACACTTTTAACCTCAACAGAGAGTTTGTCTGGCCTGAGAACACACCTACTCTGAAGGCAGAGACCATGGAGCTTCTCTCACACAAATCTTGCCTGGATTTCAAACCTTGATCTATTTAATTTTGCCTTCTTCCCAAAGAGGGTTCTGACATCTTGCACATCTCACAGTCAGCTCTCCTTGAAAAGTCATTTACTCTCATAGTATTAGAAAAAAAATAGGCTGTAATTAAGCAGAGTTATTAATCTTCTGTCACTTGGGACCTGAAACCTATTCATACTCATGTCAACAGAAGTGTTTGCTGCTACAATCAGAACTACACACAAGACAAGTGCTTCATCATTTCTCAGAAGACAACAGAATCTTCTGGGGGCCAATACTTGCTCTGCCTTCTGTACACAGCAGTGTTTAGCTGGGATGTTGACCACTTCTGCCAGCCCATCACCAACCAGTCTGCATTTCTGCATCTTGCCCAAAGAACACTATTGCCTTGTCACAGGCACAAGCTGCCACAGTCTACAGCCTGGTTTCTTCCCTATCTCACAGCTCTACAAGTTACCCAGAGGAGAAATAACCATGGCTCTGGTAGCAGAAGTGGTCTTTGGAAAATGCTTTTCAAGATTCCTCTTCTCAAGAGCACAGAACTATCAGGATCTGCTAAAAGCTTCAAACTTCCCCCAAAAGACATTTAGATCTATGGAGGAAGTAATTCCTTACCTAGACAGATAGATAGGACTCAGTTTCTGGGGCCAACTGTTCTCATGCTCTTTGGACAAACTCCAAGTGCTCAGTGTGGAGCCTCATCACAGTTGCTTCAGGCCAAGGCAAGGGGAGATTCGGTGATTTCCTTTACAGGCACCACAACCCTCCCTGCAAGGGTATGGAACCAAGACTTCTCTGTTCTAAGTGGTATCCAACAGCACAGGGATTAAAGTATTGCTGTAACTGGATTGCTTCCTGTAGTCACAAACAATAATCAGGTTAAGAGATTTCCTTTCCCTCCTCTTGGCTAGGCTGTAAGTGGGCAGAAGTTAGAAGGCAAGTGGGTGGCTGTTAAACCTTTCCTACTCCAATTGTTTGAGAGGGGTGTTTAAGGTTGTTAAGTTTGCCTCCTACTCATTTGTTTAAAGGCACATTTACCTATGCAGGAAGCAAGCGCACCTTGCTGCACAAACCATGAATGAAACAGACTCCTTGAAACCAATCTCTCAACCCTGCATCCTTTCACACCACAAGCCCACACAGATGTATCACTGGAAAGAATACAGCTGAAATGGCTTAGCCTGAAAATGCACCTTTCTCTCCCACCCCCTTTCCTGCATTTATAGCAGCTTTTTCCAGGCTGTCTTCTCTCCTTCTTTCCCTCTCCTGATTCTCAATATCACCCCACTAGAAAAAGACAGCAAATCTTGAGGGTGGTTGAGTTACCTCCACAGTACAACCAGCCAGCAAATAGGGGTTTGGAATACAGCCAAGTTCTCCATTGCAGGGGACTTAACAGGACCTCCAACCTCCCTTTAACAACTGATTTCTATGAAATACAGTCCTTTGAGGCAGTTGACCTTGACAAGACAGTACAAAACTGGGCAAACAGATCAGGTGCTGAGAGAACTGGACAGATATTGTGTACTTTTTTTCTTTCCTCTATGAGACTACAACTCACCGGCTGTGTGGTTCACAATACCCAAATATTTAGGAAGGGGTAACAAAAAATAAAAAGGAAAATTAATTGAGGCCAAACCATACCAAACAACTGTTGCCCTACCAAGTGCACAGCAGAGCTGCAGTGACATAACTACATTTCCTGGGCCCTGCTACAGCAAGACTTTATTGCTCTTAGAATGAAGCAATTTAGAGTTAAGATCTGGATTCAGGCAGAGACACAAGATTTAATGTCACTGCCATTTTTTAACTGTTGGGGTGAATGTCTTCACCTCTGCTTCCCCTTCAGCTATGTTTATCCAAACCATGGAGTAAAACCCCCACAGGAAAGCAACATTTCATTGTAGCACATCATGTAACATCTACCACAACAGGACGTGAGACTCTGCCATAGCCTTCTGGCACGTCCTGTCACACAAGCTGAATTCCAGATAATAAGGACACTGTCAAGAAGCATCTCCTGAAGAAGCATTAGGATCTACCCAAACAGCCTGTCCCAGCATGCACAGCATACTACTCAGTCACACAGCCATCAGCCGCTCTCATGCTCCACTGCAAGCTATGCAGATACTCACTGCCTCGACCAGGAACAACGTCTTTTCTCACCACAAAGAGCCCTTAAAACCTCAGCAAAAAGTCCAGTTAATTTCCACACACTGCTCCCCAAATCCTACTCCAGACTCCACCAGTTCCCAGCAGATTCCCATCTGGCAGACTGGACAGAAAGGAAAACTCTGCTAGTGATCTCGCTCTAAGGTGGTTTCTCTCCACAGTCACCCTATCCCACGCAAGCAAAAGGCAACACTGCAACACGGAAACAACTGTGAACAAAGTAGGGAGAACAGGAATATGAGTCATAGCTGTGGCTTCAGGGAGGGAAAGGGCTATTTCAACTACAAGAAGAGCAAGCAACTTCACGATCTGAATCTAAGCCTCACTTCAGTGTCCAAACCACATGGTCATCTTTCTGCTTTATTTTCAAACAAATTACTTGTTTAACAAAGAGCACGTGACCAAATTCACTGCTGATGCATAACAGCCTCCCTAGAAACCTTAAAAAGAGCTTACTAACAAATCCACAGGGCAGTGCTAACATGCTGCAGTGAACTTTTTAAATTATTTTTTTCTAGCCAATAGAAGGGGTACATTACTTGGGAAACATCCAATATGTACCTGGTCATTGCTTTACTTAAAATCACTGTGTTAAAACTTCAGCTGTTCACTGGGGGTCTACCCAAAAACCACCTCAGGACACACCAGAAGAAAGTGGAAGTGTGTAGCAGCACACTGATCTCCTTTCATTTTAGCCATGCTGAAATTAGGCACCAGCAATACTATGGCTAATGTCACAGAACTTTCTTCACAAATAACAGATTTTCAAATTTTCTGTCTCCATATGCAGCAGAATCGCTGCACCAGCTGTCCCCAAATCCCAGGCTGCTTTAATAGAAGACGCTGCAATGCCTGTTTAGTGGAGAGTGGCACGGCAAGGTGCAAATGCACCGCACCTGCACGGAGCCTCCACAGCTCGAGCAGCCTGTCAGGTACTTATTGCTAAACAGCTCGCTCACTGTCTCCAGGCTAAAATAAAATGTGTTAATGAGTTAACAACCACAAAGTGGTGATTACAAAAACACCACTTCCAGCCTTTTCTACAGAAAGGAAAGCGCAAGCACTTAAACAGGTGACAAGTAGCTTTGAACCAAGTGAAAATGTGGTAATGGGGATGCAGAACAGACCACATTCTCACACTCATCACCTGGCAGAGCTTACTGGGATACACCTCCAAGTCTGCTGTGCCAACGCAGCTAAGCTGGGAAAAGTGGTGAAATGAGGCCAGGGTTAGGTCACTGATACACACCAACTCCTTCCATTATCCAGACTGTCCTGGTAAAGATCTCCACACACACTGACAAAAGGCAATCATGTGCCACACAGCAGCTTCCTTAAAGCACAGTTAACAATTTTCCTATTAATGCTGAACATGGAGTTCACATTCCATTACAGCTTGCTACTCCTGAAGTAGCACGGACACAAGACTGTCATCCCATCCACTTCCTCTGCTTTTATCTTGAGCTGGCAAGCACCTTAGATCTGAATCCCTGCAGGCTCAGGAACACTGCACCGTGTTAAGTTACATCTGGGACAAGAGTACAGGGGAGGGACTGATGTGATACAAGCCCATGAAAGAGACATGGGTCAAACCAGCATGCGAATCCATTTTTGAGTTTTCTTCATAAAATTAGGGAAAAAACTACATGTAAAAAAACTTTAATTCTAAAGAGTTGCAGGGTTAAGATTCTTCACTCAAAAGAATGATTCTTACGAAAGCTGGCAAATTTCTGCTTAGGCTTTTCATCAACACAAGCCTTTAGTACCCAGTGTGTGCACAATGCAGTTCTCTGCTCAGACCCTTGTGGGTGGAGCAGGAACCTAAACAAGGTTGGCATATCCATACTTTCACAAATGAATATGACAACAGATAAAATCACCTCCAAATAAATACAAACATTTCAGCAAGATACAGATGAGATGAACACAGTGTAAATGCAGAGTAATGGGAATGTTGTTCTTTTGTCTGACTGGAGATTAAGGAACATAACACGCAGCGAAAAAAAGCTTGAAATGTCAAGGGACTTGACAAACATCACGGAAAAATTTAATACATTATTCATACACACAGCAGATGAAATCCAAATGGGACATCTAGAGTCTGCTTCTGACAAAGGAGGACACAGGAAAGGAAGGAATGCCTGGAAAAAGCAGCCTTGAGCATAAGGTACGAGAAAACTGAAAAGAAATGTCGACTTATGGGAATGTATTCCAGGGATGTACATACAAGAAAGTTCTGCAAGTCTAGAAGAAGAAAAAAGCTGATATTCATTAACAGTGACAAAATGTAAAAGTCATTAAAAAACAACCCAAGCAGATCAAGAACATAGTTCAGCTGAAAAATACAAGCCATACAAGAAAAAGACGTGGTCATTACCGCTTCACAACGAATAGTCTTTAAATTATGAGAAAAAAATCAAACTACTTTGAGAAGGGAAAAAAATAAGACTCAGATTGAAAGACTGTTCAATTACACATATGCAAGTAAAGACAGAAACAAGAAAAAACAAGTGAGAATAGTATCAAAGGTATCAGCAAGCATGTGCAGGGCTTTTGAGGGAAAGGAGAAATGAGAAAAAAGTGAATATTGATAAGGCAGAAAATAATCAGACTACTAGAAGACAGCTGAAGGAACATGGGAGAAATGCAAAATACACATGAGCTCTTCTGAAAGTATATAAATAATGTAAATCTAAATGACATTCATCTAAATAATACGGACTCAGAGACACTACCTGAACTGTTACTGAAAATAAGACAGCAGAAGAATCAGTAACAGGCTTTGCACGAACAGGATCTTCTTCCCTAGCAGAGGAAAGGTATTAAAGAACAGGAAAAGAGTAGCAAAACCCTTTACCAGGGAGTTACTCTTACTCTAACCCTGCTACCACTGCAACAGTACAACACCTAACTGTTAGTGATCTTCAGTTTTGGAAAGTGGAACTAAAGACATGAGTTCTGCTATCATCCTGAACTGCCTATACTGATGAAAATTTATTTATCACATATGCAGAAAAACAGTTAAAAATACATAGCTGGGCATGGAACCTGGACATTTTTTGTCCAGGAAATGGTCCCACATGCACTGGCTTTGAATCTCATACCACTTAAGATATTCTTGCATGGAAGGATAAGAAATATGATAAGAAGGATTTACAGAAGAAGTTTAAAAATCAGTATGAGTAGGAAAATAAGGACAACACAGAACAAAGGACAACAGGAGTTCTAATTTACTAAACAGCATTGCTCACTGAGACAGATCACGATACAGAGAAACAGAGCATGAGAGATGGCAGTCAGCAGCCTTACACACAGGGGGCACTGCAAGAGGCCAGCAGAAAATGCCAGTGTAATTTTGGGCTGTGTGCACTGAAGCTGAATCACACTGCAGAGCAGGGAGTGGTCTCTGTAAGCACAGTTGCAATGTGTTCAAGCACCTGAAATATTGCTTCTCTCCTTCCAGTCCACTGCAGTGAGGACACTGAAATATCCAAACAAAGCCTCATTTATCTAAGAGACTTCTAGCTACAAGAGCAGTATCACTTAAGCTGCCTGCTTCCCTAGAGGCAGACAGGTTCCTGCTGCCACATCCCACACAGAGGAGTAAGACACTCTCACTTCTTGTTTCCCAAAACAGTATTCACCAGCTTTGATGTAGTTAAAATAAACCAAAACAGAAGCACAGCTTCCCCATCAGCTGGGATGCTGAAAGCTTGGAACAGATAACACCACAAAGTATTTGGAAAACAGCTCTGTCCATATGCTTGCCTGGCAGGCTATAAAATGCAGTATGTTTTTCACCTCTGGCTCTTTTTTGGAAAAAGCTTTTAAAGTTGACAGGAGCCATAGCTTTCAACCTAGAATCATTCCACACTGGAAACAATTACACAAAAGCATCAGCACAGATTTAATCAAAGAATGGATCTGCTGGGGGAGCCCCATAAGCTGTTGGTGCTCAGCAATTTATTCTTTTGACAGAATAAAGGTCTGGGGATCTTGATCCCAGAGGAGGGTGCACTACATACAAACTACATGGCTGCAAATCATCAGGCACAAGGAAGAGGAATGCGCACTCGTGGTGTACTAGCACAGTAAGAACAATGCAACATTTTTGATAAGCCATCAGACAACTGTTGCAACACAGCCTGGCTAATGAATGAAGCACTGGAAATCAAGGCTAGGATCCAGCATGACAGGTCCTTCAAATAAAATTAAACCCTCAGGGAAGTCACTATTAACATTTTGCAAAGAGCACACCCCTCATCAATCATATTAGCAGGGCACACTTGTCCTGAGTTCTACTCAATTATTGTATGCTCAGAAGGAAAACAAAACACTGTCAGAGAAGAAATCCCAAACGTGCTCTGCTGCCACAGAGAGCTACAGATAGTGGACAACATATGAGACATATTATGCTGCAGGCCTGTAGCCAAGCCCACAATATTAAGAATAATAAGCAATCTGACGGCTGTTTAGGACACTTTGTTTTCTATATAGGACTAAAAGGAAATCATAATTCAAATATGGCCTATCACCAGTTATAAGAGACTGTTTCCCTACAAGAAACTGTGGCCTCTCCCAAGCACTCTGGGTCTGAAGCTACACCAGTTTGTCACGGCATCACAGTATCTGTTGAAGGAACAATCTGGAATCATTTAACATTCCCAGAGGTGCAACTCTGTAGCTTATCCAAACAGAACAGATTTTGCTGAGGTTGGAAGTTTACCATGAAACTGTCTGATTTACCGAGGAAACCACTCAAGAACATCTCAGGCAGATAAATACATATCATTCCAGCTGGAATAAGCATTTCTTAAAGGAACACCAAGCTCAGAGGCTCTTAATCACCACAAAACTCTTAGGGGTTGTAGAAAAGACAGGCAATGCACTGTGCTGAGAGTAAACAGCTCCCTGAGCCCACAGCACCCCTTCATGTAGCTTGTGCCAGAGGCGAGCACGTTCCTCCACACCACACAGCAGGAACTGTCACTGAAAGGATTGCTGGACCTCAGGCAATGGAAAGCATGCAACCACACCTGCACAAATAAAGTGTTAACCTACTCTCCATGAGATGTCAGGTAATGGACACTGTCTGCCCAAACAGGAAAACTGGGCTGCAGAGACAAGAACATTCACCTCACAATATTACAAAGGATCACCCTAGCCGGCACTTTTGGGATATTTCCAGTCGTACTTGCAACAACTGCTGTCACTGCAAGAAAACATCCATTAGGCTATAACTTTACAAAACAAAAGTTTGCAAGTTGTAATGATAGAGAATTCAGAGCACCTTCTGAAATGTAATATCCTGAAGGTACACGTACACAGTCTCCCCAAGTGACCCAAAAGCACATGCATTTCCCTCACTCAATGCTTTTCTAACTACCACAAGCAGGAGACACCGTGTTCAAGCACACTATGTGGGTGGCAGCAAGACTTGGAATGTTTGCTCATGCATTGTACTGAGATACAAGGTATTGTGGAGGAAATGCAGTGTATCTGAATCCTTGCAGTGCCATTCACAGCACGATCTGTGCAGGTAGAATCTGCGTTTGCAGCCTGACCTCAGCAATACTGACGCAGTAGCCAAAACACAACTCGTATCTCTCACCTTTAACTAGAAATATGACTACTTACGAAACGACATCCACGTAACACTGAACACAGTGGCTGTGTCATGGAAAAAGTGAACACAATCACACAGTCTTATCTTGTTTCCTAATTAAGAACTTGCGTTTATGGATGCACAGATGTTAAAAAAAAAAAAAAGAAAAAAGAAAAAGGAAAAAAAAGAAGAAAGAGAGCACTCCTATTAAAAGAGGTGGAAAATACCACAATGTGGAAATAACAGGACCTCAAGCATGTTTGCACAGTCCTTTGACACATTTTTTCCCAATGTACTGCTTGACCAACATACAAAACAAGGAAATCACAGTAAGACATTACCTTGATGCAGATGGACATTTTACCTTGGCAAAGCTCTAGTTCATTCCTTGCAGTCTCTATACAGTGAAAACCTGCTACTATTGTAAGGGGATTTATTTGCAAAGCATCTCAGTAAAGACACTCCCAGCTCAGAACACTGCTATAAAGACTTCTACTAAGATAACTATGAGGGGAGGTTAAGGCTGATAGACGAACTATTTTAGCCAAAGCATGCTTAACACCCTGCAGATTTGCTTGCTTTTCTTCTAAGACACTGTGATGGGAAGCCAATCATTCCTAGCCAATGGGTTGCCCCAGTGAAGATGCAAAGAGCATTTTGTTTGGTTTCCAGGTGTTTACTTCCTTCTGCCTCTCTGCATAATAGCCCACTGCCCACAAAATTCAGCTCTGCCTCCCCTGGGAGCCACTTAAGCCAAAGGCAGCTGGGTTTAGGCTGTGCTCAGTCAGTTCATAGGAAAGTCACCAAGAGGTCACAGATCTCTCTCAACCTGGCCCTGAAAAGAGAAAGATACCACCAGGAGGGATGATACCTCCATTTGGAGAGGAAGGCAATTTCCAAAAATAAATGTGGGAAAAGTTCAGTGGCACATGCCTGATTCAGCCAGAAAGAAACTTCCATTACAGGCAACAGCTGAGCTTAGAAAGCAAAAATCCTCTAACAAGGCACCAAAAGTCTAACAGTCATCCCCTGAACCATTTCATGCACTGGGCTTATACTTCCCAGTACCCATTTTTACTGGCCAGACTCTCTCTGGTATCCTGAAGGCCTGGATACAATCTTCCAACTGTCCTGCATTAACAGCCAAGCACAGACCAAACCCACAAAGACTGATCCAGCCCAGTTCCACATCTGCAGAAAATGAAACACCTAAGAAGGAGCACAGGGACAGACAACAGATACTCTAGAAAAAGAAATCATGTTCTATAGCATTAAAACCAGTGCAAAGTTCTCATTTCTCCAGATATATGTAAGTCTGAAAAAATTAAGACTACACATGCATAAGAGACAGAGAAGCCCAAGGGAGAAGCGTTATTGCCTTGAATGGATATTATTTTGCCACAATCACCCCCAAAGCACAGTGAGACCAGAGACCACCTGTGCTGGGCACTGGGACAGTACAGCAGAGCTTCTGCCTTGAAGAACATGTTAAGACTATACCATATACAAGCATATCAGTAGTGAAAAAAATTGAGCAAGCAATAAGGAAGCATAGCACACAGATATACCATCAACACAGCTCAGGTTTGGGGCTTGATCTCCCTTTAATTTCAGCGAATTAAAACACCTGCCTGACAGGTGCTCACCTGTGACCCGCTCACCCAGGAAAGCTTGGGCCAGCTGAGGACGAGAAAACACAGAAGCACCAGTCCCACACAGGTCACTGTGGACTGTGACCACCAGCAGGACTTCTCCAGACCTGCTGACTCCACAGACATGCCACCACACCATGCTAGAGCCAAGGCCTCTGAAGGAAAAATCAGTTTCCATTAGTTTCTTCCCATCTTAGCAGATGTCGTGTTTGAAGATATTCCAGAGACTAAATTTCAGATGAATTTTACAGAAGTTTCCTGCAAGCAGCTGTGTCAGATGGCTGTCCCCCGGGCTATCAGCACACAAAGAAGCTCGTGCATTAGAAGAAGCATCTACACAATGCTAATGGAAACTGTCCCTGTGAAAAGACACAGGATTCACTGGGCGAAAAACCAGTTCTACAAAACAACTTTCAGACTGATTACATACCGCTTCTTCTCATCCACTGTCATCCTGCCACCCATGTAACCCACTTCTACACTCTTCTACACTTGGTTTCACTGTTCTCAGTCATTCTGTCCCTGGTTTGCCCAAAGCAGTTCTCCTCTCCCTATCTCCTGGAGCACATCCATTTATGAAGCCTATGTACATATACATCCTTCACCATCACTATGTTCTGTGCTCTGCATATGCAAATGTTTTCTACAGGAAGTCAACCTCGTAATTCTGTCCTGCTCTCCAAATTCCAGCTTGGGAGTAACCCGCCCACAAATAAACAACACCTCAAGTCACTTTAAAGCTATGAAATGATCACTCCTTCCTGTTCCATACAACAGCCTCAGCATGTGTCATCAAGAGGTGCACAGGTTTTTTGCAGACACATGTTGCAAACTCCTTCCCACTTGCTGCCTGCCTAGCCCAGGACTCCCTTGGGCACCACAATCCTCCCTTGGGCACCACAGTCACAGAGGCTTTCTCCAGTAGCTTGGAGTATTTTGGAACATTTCTACTCTGGCCCATCTGGCCACTCAGTCACTGAGTTTCTCCCAACAAACATATCCATCTAGCAAAGCCCTTTCACAAAGGCTGGTATCCTGCTGCCCTACAGGAACATTTCTTTTTCCCCCTCTTGAATTTAACACCTCTAATTTTTGTGAAGCACTTGAATACATCATTGCAGACAACACACCACAGCCCAGAGACGCAAGGAACCACGGTGACTTCCTGAATCTGCTCTGGAACTCTCATGAGAAGACCTTCTGATCAGAGTCTGGTAAGATGAGTGGGCCAAAAGACAACCAGCTCGCTAACACACCAGGCACCTCCTGGCTCCAAGACAGATGTTTACAAGCACATCCAGCCCAGACCATACCTTTAACCATACAGACAGTGATGACATCTACACCGCTCAGCTTGTCTCCCAGCTCTGCCAGAGATACAACTCTGGCTTCAGCTGGCAGAACAGTAAATCCTTCCTGTTGTTCCCTGTGGTCTGGCGTGTAGGTGACACAGGCCCACGGATGCCCGGTGGCCACTGCCTGGCCTCAGGGAAGCGGCTGTAGGGTCACCGCCGTTCACTTCGGGGGCAGAGAGACAGCTTTCCAAAGCAGCACGGCCACGATGACACACCCCGTTGTGAGATCCATGGCCATCGCGGCACACACTCGCCAGAGGCTGCAACATGGAGGCAACGCAGCCGCGATCCGGTGCTGTCCCCCCTGCCCCGCCGCTGCCCGGGGCCG